>BSBM01000765.1:16695000-16892500 GCA_027924585.1 Larix kaempferi | reverse complement strand
ATTGAAAGGATTTGGCAGACAGAGGAAGCATGTATCAGGGGTCTAAGTGATCTAAGGAATAGTGACAGAGCACCAACAGGGTAGAAGAATAGTGCACAGACACAGAGTGAGGGGAGTTAGCTCAACATAGAGTTATTTCCAGTTGGGGAATGGATTTGTATATTAGAGAGAACAGTCACACATCAAACGAACGCAAAGGAGATCGAATCCATAGCTCAATGAGTGCTTGCATTCAGCGGAGGCCATGAGAGGGTGAAGTCCGACACACACACAGAGCACACATTTAATTCTATATATTGTAAGGTTTAGGCCGACCAATTAGTTGTTCCATTTCCTTGCATTTAGCATTATAACCTTTTGATTCGAATGAATTAATAGAATCCACTTCTGGCATCTTGTTTTACACCAAGTTTGTGTAAGAGTAGTGTGTGTCGTGTGTAATTGCTAAGCAAGAACCCTTGTCGGGTGACCTGATGTCAAGTGGCATCAGAGCAGAAGAGAATCCTGTGAGCAAGAAAGGGTGGTGATACCAACTTTACTGTCGTCAAGTGGTATCCGAGTGAGTAGTATCCTGTGGATAAGAGAACATTGTGAGTGTGTTAACAACTCTAGTTGCGGTTGGGTAGAGTTGTACACGACTTGTGGAAGTCTGGTTGTGAATTGGAGGGGTGGGAGTTTCAACTGAGGTTGAAAATGGCTCACATAGGCGTTAATGTCCAAGGAGTTGGATGAAGATCATGTGGTGCAATAGTCACAGTTGGTCATGAAATGTTCAATGAGTGCATGGGAACAATGCGAAGTCTGACTAATGAAGTCACAGCGATCAAGGAAATTCAAAGATGTGGATGCATTCCTGACGCATTAGACCATAGTGATGAGGAGGTCGAAGAGGTGGAAGCACAGGAAACAACGGGAGAAGAACCAGGAGACAAACTCATTAAGATTCTGACACAAATGAGAGGTTGAAAAAATATGGATGTACGTACCTACTCAGGGAGTCTAGATCCAGAAGACTTGATCGACTAGTTCAGAGAAATGTAGAAATACTTCCACATAGAGCAGATTGAGGATCCCAGATGGGTTAGGACTGCTTGTTTGAGGTTGAAGGGTCATGCCTCACTATGGTGAGACAATGTACAAGCTGACAGAGTCAAGAACGGCAAGGATAAAATCAATTCTTGGGACAATATGGTCGGAAAATCGAAGGGGAATTTCTTTCCAGGTGACTATGTGATTTCCTTGTTCCGAAAGTTGTAGAAATTTCGACAAAAAGAGCTAACCGTGAAGGAGTACACAAAAGAGTTCTACAGATTGTTGATAAGGTCAGGACAAACCGACAAAGGAGAAGAAGGTATCACTAGATACATGAATGGCTTGAAGTATGCCATACAGGACAAGTTGAGCCTATCAAGGTTTAGAGCGGTTGGGGAAGCCTACCAGTTAACTCTGAAGGAAGAAGACAAACTGTCAAGGAAATCCGCATCGAACAGAGGCAGGATGACTAGTTGGGGTGTGAAGACTATTTCCACAAAAGGCCAAAGTAGCCGAACCAGGAGAGAATCTGTCAAAGACAATCGATGGATGCAAGGGCAATGACAAGAGAGAAGACACAAGAAAACCAATGTGATGGTCAAGAGAATTGCAGTCGAGGTGCATATGGTCGAAGTGGTTCTTCCGATAGAAAAGGAGCTGACACAACAGATGTGGTTTGTTACAAGTGTCGAGGAGACGGACATAAGGCATATGAATTTCCAGAGAACCTACATGTTGTAGAGGAGTCGAAACCCAAACGTCGAAGAGATTTGCAAGTTGACCAGAGGGCAGAGTCAACATCCGATAGCTGTGAAGGCAAGAAGAGAAAGAGTCGTGCCATGACAACTTGTAGAACGTTGGTTAAGGACGACCGATGCGTTGAGAAAGAGCTGTCAGAATGAAAGGTTATCTTTCGAACTAGAGTGCAGATCAGCAAGTGGTATTGCAAGACCATTTTTTATGGTGGCAGTATAGAGAATATTTTGTTGACGGAGGTTATCGACAAAGCTGGGTTGAAGTGTCAAGAACACCCACACCCATACAAGATATCTTTGTTGCAAAAAGGACATCATATCAAAGTAACCAGACAGTGCCTGATAAACTTCAAGGTTAGGAAGCTTGAAGATAGTGTACTGTGCAACGTAATCCCAATGAATGCATGTCATCTGTTGTTAGGAAGACCATGGCAATATGATCGGAAGATGATCTGTGATGGTCGATCCAACATAGTCACAGTGTGGAAAAATGCCACGCGGAGAACTCTGAATCCAAAGTAGGAGGACCAAGCCAACGGCAAGCAGGGTGAGAGAAACTATTGGGAGAAGCGAGTGTTGATGTGTTCAGCTAAGAAATTCCTTGCAGAAGAGGAAAAGCAGTCGGGATGTTTCGCCATCATTCCAAAAGTGCCATGTGTCAGGAGGTCGAAAATGGAGAGAATTCCGGTCGAAGTTGAAGAGATGCTCAACGAGTTCAGGAGCGTATTATTTAACGAAGTGTCAACAAGATTGCCACCGACGAGAAGCATATCCCATCAGATCGACTTGATTCCAGGATCGAGTTTTCCAAACAAGGCACCGCATAGACTGACTCCAACAGAGGGTCAAGAACTCAATCAATAGGTCCAAGAGTTGTTGGACACATGATTGATTAGAGAGAGTCTCAATCCATGTGCGGTACTAGCAATATTAGATCCGAAGAAGGGTGGAGAATGGAGGATGTGTACAGACTCCAGATCCATCAACAAGACCACGATCAAGTATAGGTTTCCATTTCTGATAATGGAGGACTTGATGGATTGTTTGAGTGGAGCGAAGTGCATCACAAAGATCAACCTGAAGAGCGGTTATCACCAGATTCGAGTTAAAGAAGGAGATGAATGGAAAACAACATTCAAGACGAAAGAAGGGTTGTATGAGTGGTTAGTCATGCCATTCGGATTGACTAATGCACCCAGTACGTTCATGCGATTGATGAACGAGCTACTAAAGCCATTACTGGGAAAGCTTGTTGTAGTCTACCTAGATGAAATTCTGATTTTCAGTCGAACCAAGACAAAACACTTCGAGCACATTCAACAAGCATTGCAGAGGTTGCAGGAAGAGAAGTTGATGGTGAACCTGCAAAAGTGTTTCTTCATGAAGGAAGAATGGGTATACTTGGGATTTGTAATCTCGCGTAAAGGGCTCGTGATGGACCCAGAGAAGGTGAAGGAAATATTTGATTGGTCAGAACCGATAAGTGCGACTAGAGTGTGAAGTTTCCATGGACTTGCTAGTTTCTACCAGAAATTCATCAGGGGATTCGGTAGGATTTGTGCACCTTTGACAGAGTGCACGAAGAAAGGGGAGTTTAAGTGGGTGGAAGATTCCCAGAGATATTTATACAAGTTGAAGGAAAAGTTCACTGAGAGCCCAGTGTTAGCACTCCCAGATTTTGTCAAATTTTTCCAAGTTGGTTGCCACACTTGTGGAATGGAAATTGGAGTAGTGTTGAGCTAGGAGGGCCTACCAATTGCATTCTTCAGCGAGAAGTTGAATGATACGAAGGGAAAATATTCGATCTATGACAAGGATTTCGATGCTATTGTCCAAGCATTGAAGAAGTGGAGGAATTATTTGTTTCCCAAGGAATTTGTGTTGTACACAGATCACCAAACACTGAGTTATTTGAATACTCAGTTGAAGTTGAATCAGTAGCACATGAAGTGGGTTGAGTTCCTACACGGATATACCTTCATGTTGTGACATAAGTCGGCAAGTCAAATAAGGTTTCTGAAGCACCGAGTCGAAGAGTTGCAATGTTGAACATGACGACAATTCAGGCAACAGAAATAGAGTCAGTGAAGTCAAAGTATGCAATCGATGAGGATTTTGTGAAAGCATGGGAGGATTGTTGTGAACCATGGAGTGTTGAAAGGACTCCATACTTGGATTATTTCATCCAAGAGGGATACCTCTTCAAGGGACAACCATTGTGTATTCCTAGAGGATCCATAAGAGAGAACCTAATTCAAGAACTACACAACGGGGGATTAGCAGGTCATTTTGGCATCGATAAGAACAAGGCATTGGTCGAAGAGAAGTACTATTGGCCATAAATGACGACAGATGTCAGTAAGTGGGTACAACATTGTCAAATTTTCCAGTTGGAAAATTGAATTAGTCATAATACGAGGTTGTATACACCATTTCCTGTACAGAATACCCCATGGGAGCACCTGAGCGTGGATTTTGTGCTAGGATTTCTGAAGACACAGAAAGGAAGTGACTCAATCTTTGTTGTAGTCGATATATTTTTGAAGATGGCACACTTTATTCCATGTCGGAAGATAAGTGCCTCCAGAAGCATTGTTGTACTATTCTTCAAGGAGATAGTAATATTGCATGGGTTGCCGAAGAGTATCAGGTCAGACAGAGATACCAAGTTTATGGGGCATTTATGGAGAACCCTATGGAAGAAACTGGACAGAAGGTCGCAATTTAGCTCGACATATCATCCGCAAACAGATAGACAGACTGAGGTGGTTAACATAAGTTTGGGAAACCTTCTGAGGTGTTTGACAATCGACAGACCCAAGCAGTGGGAGAATGTGTTGGCGCAAGCAGAGTTTGCATACAACAATTTTGTGAATCGGTCAACAGGTTTGAGCCCATTCCAGATTGTTCAAGGACGAAGCCCACATGGAGTGGTCACTAGTACAAAATGAGATATAAGTGACCAGGCGACCAAAAAATTTGGTCACCACATCTTTTTCAAGGGATAAATGACCAAAATTGAGAAGTTTTAAGTGAACTGACTAAAAATGACGAAGATAAATGACCAATTTGGTCATGGGATAAGAACTAAACTAAAAATGACCAAGATAAATGACCAATTTGGTCAAGAGATAAGAACTAAACTAAAAATGACCACATAACAATTGGTCATTTTTAGTTGTATCATTCCGGCAATGGAAAATTATAATTTTGATAATGAATTTGTACAATTTACTAAATTTTAACACTGCAGATGGATTTGGAGAACCCCTAAGAGGGGGTCTCCAAATCCATCTACAGTGTTAAAATTTAGTAAATTATAACATTAATAGTACACAACTTGGATTATTTTTCAATACATGTCTTCTAAGGGATTATTTCTTTGAGGCCACCTTGATACCTATTGTGTTGATGATAGAAGAATCATTGATATGCTCATTTAGGGGTTTCTCTACTAACTAGTGCCTTGGGTGTGGTGAGTTGATATCTAGATAATACATCATGTCTTGCATATAGTTTATGCATTGTACAAGTGATCACAATAGTAACCATCATCATATATAAATGTGAACTGGGTAGAGGTACTGCAAAATGGTTCCTCATCCTCATACTTTCCATCATACTGCTCGAAATCGTTTTCCTCTGAGGCATAGAAAGAATATTCCTCCTCATACTTCTCATACTCTGAATCTGAATAATAAATGGCTGAATTTTATTCTTCAATGGATGATCCAATGCACAGGTTCAAGTACCATGCTTTGATACCATTGTAATATCCCTATCATGAAAATTTATTCAATTTTGGCCAATTTCGAACCTTGGACTAGTGAAACCCAAGCGATCCCAAATGCTTTCGAATTTTTCCTGGAAGTGATTGAGGGGTCTTAGGACATCCTAATTCATATAATGTACACTCATACACTTTATAAATACATTCATGATTTTCATTAATCAAGGAGGAAAGAAAGGGAAAAATACCTGTAAATAAAATGTTGAAACCCCCCACTAGTCATTGACTTTTTAGCTTCCCAAACACTGTACAAACCTCCCTAATTTCTGAACATAGGATTGTATTAGATAAAGGTCCTAAAGGGAAACCCAAAATCATAATTTATCATGTTCTATAATATGTTATTACACCCATAAGATAGAAAGTTGTGACACATAGATTTTGCTTGCAAAATGTCAACAAGGGACATGGAAATTGTTTCATAAAATTTAATCAAATTCCCAATGGGCCTGAATAAAGTTATTTAGTCATCTACAGTACATCATAGGATTCTATAAAATCTTCAAAAAATAAGAGAAATTATGATACAAAACAGATGTATAACCACTCCAAAAAGTCCACAAGAAAGTATAGGGGAAACTAGCTCGAATAAGTAGTTTTCTTGGAATTCTTACATGATATACATGATATTTCGAGATATGGATCAGATATGCAGCTCAACACAGTTCCATACATCATATCCTACATCATTGGAGTCACAAAATAATCCTCCACAAGTTTTAAGCAACCATTAGTGACCCATCAACACTAGAACATGAACATTGAGAATAGAGTGTGAGAAGAGAAAGTAGAAGAAGTTCTATAAGAGGAATTCGAACTGTAGAGGGACTTGAACCTGCATTAAAAAAATAATTTAAAATTTGATAATATGTATGAATGGCCTCTCCTCCAAACAAATTGGACAAGGATATTCCACCTTTGAAATTGATTCAATAGCAGAGAAGGTAAACACCCAATGTGCAAGTACAATCTAAGCTCTCCAAAAAGTGCAAGACAAAAATGATCCAAAATATTCTCTCCTTCCTCATTCCTCTATTTTATTAACTTCATGTGGACTCATTAGGTCAAATTTCCCTCCAATAAAATCACCCAACTCGAGTTAGTGATTGATTCCTTCATGAGAAACTTGTCCTCCTCATTCTTTCACTCCTCTTTCCCCAATTCGAATTGGGAATCTTGGTTGAACATAAATCCCTCTATGTTCCCTCTTGGTGGCTATGTTTATCCCTAATATGTAATATTTTTCATAGGTATTCCACCAGGTCTGAATTTTTCATATTTTTGATAGATTCCTTTAGCATTGTTGTCATAGATGCCATCGAATCTTGTCACAAGTGTCACAATTTGTCTATTATGCTTCTTCCTCTTCATTGGGAGTTACTCTTCCACTCCAATTTGAGCCTCCATGATTCTTTCCATGAATATTGCCTCTTCATCTATCCCAAGTACATTACCCTCCACGTTGAACTCGAATTTTTGTAAGAATGATGCCAAGTGTAGTGGGGAATCTTTCCACATGTGGGTCCTACAACCTCTTATGCTCCTTCATGATCCAATAACACCTTTTTCCCTTTTTATTATTGTTTATTTTTCCCATTTAATGTGAATTGGTAATTATAAGATCATTTTGGGTCGTGTAGCTCCCTTATTCTAAATTTTAATGCTTCCACCCCAACCTAAGGAACTAGTAGGTTAGTGGAAGTTTTCCTCCATGATAATTTATTTGGATAGGGACATTACAAACTTTGAATTGGGAATTTACTCTTCATGTGACCCACCTTGTCCATTTGGATCTAATTTCGCATTATTACTAACTTGGACATCATGCTTGGAAATTATTTCACACCTAGCACCAATTTGACAAACTATCATGAACATGGCCAAGTGTCTTAGGCCATTGTGACCCAATGATAAATTTGGGGACATGACAATTTCCAAGCAATAGTCGACCATTATTCATTTCAGTCTATGCATGGTTTGTTATATTATATGAAGGGATTTGTATGCTTATAATGTTGTAATTTAAACTATATTTTATGAAGACTCAAATGATATGTATATTACAACAATCTAAACCTACATGCTGACTAATGACTAATGCTATCAACCAGAACACAAGTGTTGATTGATCCATAGAACTGATCATATCATATTATTTTAATATTGTTTTTTTTTGGGAGACCTATTTTAAATATGTACATGATAGATAAGTTGGTCGATTAAGTCGAGTTAGTATAAGTCGCAATATCTTGTCGATGAATTCTTATTAAAAATATTAAAGTATACTCGATACCTAGTATTTTGGTTGATTTAAATATATCGATGTGTTTTGCTTGGTTGATGAGTCTGTTTTAATTTTAAGTCAATTAGTCATTGAAATCAAGCCTCCATTTGAATTTATAGCTACTGATCATGACCAGTAAATCATTCATGAGGAGGCCGCCTAATGAAATTGCAAGCATGTTAATTCCTCACAACCGAGGAAGATGTTGAAGACATTGAAGTAAAATATATCTAACACCACAAAGAAAATATCTTAATGATAAATATGATGACGCAATTAACACCAAAACTGATCCAGACCCCTAGCATAGAAATACAGAAATAGTTCTTGGGTTGTGACCTTGGAAGTTGAAGGAAAATAAATGGTATAGAAAGAAGATCCCAAAGATGTGATAGTTATGAGCAGATGGAGGTGAATGTCGGCTATATGATTACAAGTTGAGGCTTCAACCAACTAATACCATATTGAAGATGGAGGATGAAGAATCACAAGTCAAGTATGTTCCTACATACTTGTTCTCTCCACGATGAAGAAGAGTTTCAAGGTGGGGGAGATGTTGGAAGGACCATTTGGGCCTTAATGTCATCATTTTATTGTTTGTTTTCACTTAGAAAATGAGCAATTGGAGCAGAAGTAACTGCTCCAAACTCTCCACCTATTGTATAAATACATTAACAAAGAAGTAATAAAGTAGTTGTATGTTCAACTCCATCCATGTTCTTCTTGATGAGATGATTGTGTGTGTTTCCACTCTTTTCTTGAATGTGTGTTGAACCTAAGCATTCAACACTAATACCAATGCGGTAATTGTGCCGCATTGATTTCAAGTACTTCCCACCATGGTTTGAAGCAACTTTTTGTTGAATATAGGGCCACACATAATGGTCATGTGTTTTATAAACTCTTTTTTCAAGTAGTTTTTTTAGTATTATAACTTGTTCTAATTGTTGTTGCGAAAAGAGAAAATGACTTTTCTTGCAATTGTTGATAGAACAAGTCATTCCATAGAATTGCAATCATATTTAATGTTCAAATAGAGAATATCAACATAGAAATATTCTTTGTTGTTAAAATTAAAATAAGTTGATGCATTACAAATTACCATGAGCCCTTAATCCCTTCACTAGGACCAATTCATGGTCTGTTTGTAAAGAAAATGGTAACTCCCCAATCTTCTTGACAACTATACCCAATGAGCTTAGGACTCGTATAAAAATTTGATGGAGGCACATGAGTAAAGGTTTATTAGTACTAAATGAGATTGTAGTATATGGGCCACCACCAACACTAGGTGTATAATCATGGGTACTAGCAATGATACTAGTAGTAGAGGCATTAGTAAAAAGTGCATTGAGAGAAAAGGACATAGAATTAGATGCAAATATACTACTCTCAACTCTGAGGGCATCCATTCTCAAGAAGGAATATGTGAATACAAATCTGTGTTAGGAACTTGGATTCATCAAAAACAATATGTCATATTGATTAAAGCAATTTATCAAAACCAATTTAAAAAACATGCACATTGAACTCGTGGATTATTAAATCAAGAATTGTATTATTTGACCACTTTTTTAGTGATGTTAACCATCATCACTCCATTAATTTCAAACTATAAAGCATCAACCTATTTTCTAATAGAACCAAGTGAGTTAGGATCATTAAATAAGTCTAAGTTGTCATGGTAAAGATGAGGTGATGAGGGAGCCTGCAAAGACTTAAAGAACAGAAATGATCCAGATTTATGCAAGAACGCAACAGAATACACAAATACCCATAAAAACAAAGATGCAGCGGAAATAACACTTCATTTCATTAATCAAAGAACTGAAACTTGTTTACATACAGGATGGAAGTAAACTAGCTAGAGTGCTAGTAGCTTATCTCTGAGGAGAGATACGGCGGCTACATGCCTATGAACTCTATGTTACAATGAGGCTCGAAGGCCTATATATTATTGAGAAACAAAGGAAACCCTACACATCCAAAAACCTAACCCTAGGAGGTGAAACGCCAAACTATGGGCCTCATTGGGTAACTTGGTACATTAATTTCCTGGGGTCGTAACTTTGGCATACTACCTTTGTTTGATTCCCATGATACATCATTAGAAAGGTCTATTCAAGGACTACACCCACAAATGGAAAATATCAAGTCTGGAATGGAATTGATATTTGCCAGACCATTCGAAGCTGAAAAAACGTCGTTTAGGGCCTCAAAATGGCTCTGGAAGTTTAGGACCTGAAAACTGCCAAAGATAGTAAATTGTGCTACAATTAAGGAAATTGAAAAACTGAAGAAACAATGGTGGGGGCCCAAGTGGAATAGGCAGGTGGCCACCAATATCCTCCTGGATCTACAAATCAATAAAATTTAGTAATAAACATTGGATTAGAACATCAATAAACATTGATCATAATTAAAATATAAATGATTGAATATTATTTAACCCACCTATGGTCAATGCCTTTCCCATAATCAACTTATAACATAAACAATGGTATGTTAACTAGATAAACGATGCACATACAAGATAAAATTAGGGTAGACCATATTCAAACACAACATTCAATAATCACTGGTCTTGATCTTGAGCTTCACTACCTTATTAACTATATAGTGAATTAAGAGACTCAAGATACTACTATAAAATCCTAAAATTTAACTAACTACATGCATATCTCACAAAAATTTACATAAAAATAATTAAGTCAATCCTCAAACAAGGATACATGTTTTTAATTCCTTTTATTCTCATTATGTAAACTGCATTTAAGACAAAAATAAAATCAAAATATTGGTTACATAACGAGATAATAATTACATTTGAGACATATGCTTTCAATAAAAAATAGAGAAGAAATTGATTATACTTCCAATAAAAATAGAGAAGAAAGAGACTCAAATTGTCCTAGTCAAGGAAATCAACAATGTATGTATTCCTACTGTTACTAAGCATATATGTTTTGACTAATACAAGCAACAAAGTGTGATTAGTAAGGTCTATTGTTCATGACTATGCAACCAATTGGATCTATATTGATGCATAGTTCACTATCTCGGATTTCCCTAGTCAAAGAAAGCATTACCTGAGAGAAAAGGATTAGACCCATGGAAGCAGAAGGCCAATTAAGCAACCAAACACATACACAAATATATGGTAGTAAGACATTGAATATCACACTAAATTCAATTTGATTGATGTTTTAAAATGAAAGAGGTTAAATCAACGATCACAAAGTATTCAGGCCTGTAGAAGTGCTTGGGCGTTAACCAAATCACATGAGCCTGAAGAAAAAGCACTCTCACCACATGGTGCTCTCTTGGAGGCTTAGGTTCATGTAAGTAGAATTATAAAACCATGATCACCCCAATCCTGAAACCATTTACCATAAATGGAAGGAGGCCTGAGTTCCTAGGTGCCTCATGATAGATGTGAAGACAAGACTCACGAAAAATATGTTACATGTAAAAGTGGCTCTGGACGGTACACGCAAGGTGTGGGGTGTATTAAAATAAATGGCCCTAATCACCTCAGGATTTCCAAAATGCTCGAGTACTAATTAAAACACAAAATCCTAAGAATAAGCCACCATCTCCATCTGCCATCTTCTCAAGTGCTCAAGATAACCTCGATATGATTTCAAAACCACCCCTCCTTTTATCCTGAAACCACCTATAACACTAGTCGTAGTAAGAGGGAAAAACCAACCATGTCATCACATTTCACACAAGTCTCTACTCACCCCCCACATCCTCTCCATGGTTAATCATTAAATAATCCTTGCACCATGTATGCTCAGCAAATTTGCTCCTACGTCCACATGCCCTCCATTTAATGTGCTAGTATTTGATTATAAGGATTTAAATGCCTCTAAAATTAAAATTTATTCATTATTTCGAAGAGATACAAGAACGATTTTTGGCCCTCAACTCTCATATTAGTGCTAAATATGATGAACATACGTTTAACACACATGGAGATTTTTTTTACCTTTGGTTATAAATTTGTGATTTAAACTAGGTCATGGAAGAGGTAGAGGCTCGATTTGATGAAGGTGAATACTTCTTGCACCTCTTGGAGTCTAGTCTACACTTAGTTATTCTGACGCAAGTCACCCCATTGAAACAAGGTTCTTGCTTAACAATACACAAGACACGACCACAAAACCTTCACACAAACAAGATGCAAATAACATGCCAGAAGCTGGCATATATTACTTCTCTAAATCAGTTACAATGTGGAATAACTGTAAATACAAATAGCTAACTATCTGTCAGCCTCAGCTGTTACAATACAAAAGTAACTGCGGTGTGTTCTCTCAATGTGCTGACTTCACCCTCTCTTGGTTCGCTACTGAAATATGAGCTATGGTTCGATCCTCCCTTCAGCTCTGCTTGACTTTCCCAGAATGACATGTCCCCCCAACTGATCAAAATTGTCTCATCTTCTACCTTGCTAATGTTGTTCCCAAGACCACTGCGATCCCCGAGACAAGCATTCTCCTGTCAGTCGACCCTTCCATGATCCTGCAAACCTACAACTGTCAGCGCTCGGTCGTGCTGCATAGCCTATGCCTGTGACGACATCTGTCATGTCTTCACCCAACAGAAATAACTGCTATTAACTTCCTCAGCAACTCGTAACTGTTGCCAATTACTCTCCTTGACTTCTATGCTTCCTCTGACAAGCTACAGTAAACCATCCCGTCGGCCATATTGTCCTCCGTCAGTTTCGAATCACCTATCGACTTTCACTATGCGCTTAAGCTTTGCCAGTCCACCCCTTCCTCCTCACTTGGCTCATGCCCAAAACCTATCAATGTCATGGTTCGACAACATGTTGACCTTTCCACGACTCCGCAGCAACTTTTCACCTATCGATATTAACATGTCGACTATGGAATCTCATATGTGGACATTGATATGTTGAATCTCGACCTCTTCAATCCTGTCGACTACTTTGACAGCTTCTGCTCGACTTATTGACTTCAATGAGTCAATATTCTTCACGCACCATCGGTCGTTGGCACTCCCTCTAGTCGGCTCCCTTCTGTCGATCAACTTTGATTGATTTGCGTAGGCCCTGATGCTCCTGCATCAGACTCCCCAGGTGAAAAAGAACTCGAATGCTACATCAGTCTCCTAAACTCTTCTTTGGAAATCCATGTCGCCTCCTGCAACTCATCATTTCTCCATTACTCCAAGTATTCTTTCTTTCGCGAACTGCGTGTACGGTCGACTTCGCGTTCCTCTATTACTTCTGCAATCTTCTCCTTTTGTCGATCTAGAATCTGTGCTACCGAGTCAGTGTTCGACACTCCTGCACTTCCGCTACTTGAATCTTCTTCGAACTTGTACAGATCTGAGACATTGAATGTTGGTAAAATGCTCAAGTCATTCAATAGCTCCTACATATAAGCGTTGTCCGAAATATTTCTCAAGATTTTACATGGTCCAATCTTCTTCAGCTTCAGTTTGTTATATCTCCCTGTCGGAAACCTCTCCTTCTGCAAATGAGCATAGACCAAGTCTCCCTCATTGAACTACTGTAGTATCTTATTTCTATTGGCTCACAACTTATATGGCGCATTGCTCTTCTCTATGCGCTTTCGCACATCTTCATGAACTTCCTTCATGTGCTCTGCGAATGATTCTGCATCCGCACTCTTTCTGATATATGTTGGAAATTCGACCAAATCCACAACTGATCCGTGTGGGATTATTCCCTTAACAATCTGGAATGGGCTCAAACCTATCAACCGATTCACAAAATTGTTATATGCGAACTCTGCCTACGCCAACACATTCTCCCACTGCTTGGGCCTGTCGGATGTCAGACATCTCAGAATATTTCCCAAACTTTTGTTCCTTACCTCAGTCTTCCCATCTGTTTGTGGATGATATGTCGAGCTAAACTGCAGCTTCGTGTCCAGTATCTTCCATAGGGTTCTCCAGAAATGTCCCATAAACTTGGTATCTCTATCCAATATGATACTCTTTGGAAACCCATGCAATCTAACTATCTCCTTGAAGAATAGAATAGCAATGCTAGTGGTGTCACTTGTTGTTAGGAACCTATGTCAACACTTCTATTTACTTTGTTAGTATATTGTTGTTGGACGCATATGCTTTGTAAGTCATCCCGTAGTATTTGTTGATCCATAGTTTGTATTATTGTTGTTGGACGCATATGCTTTGTAAGTCGTCCCGTAGTAATTGTTGATCGATATTTTGTATTGGCCCATGGTTTGTATTGACACATGGTATTGACCCATGGTATTGGTGCCTAGACATAGTATATAAATTTGTGTTGAGACCAATGAAGGTACCATGAAGTTATTTGTATTGAGCTTTCTCAAAGGAGGTTTCCCCCTCGAAGTGGCCTATGATCAATATAAAAGTTATTCTGAGTTCTGTTATTTCTGCTATCTTGTGTGTTCTTATTAATTAAATATTGCAGGTTCTTCACACTTGTTTTCTTACATGGAACAAAGTGTTCCATTTTTAAAAATCTATCAACTACAACAAATATTGAGTTATTTCCCTGTTGCGTCTTCGGAAATCCTAGCACAAAACCCATGCTAAGGTGCTCCCATGGGGTATTCGGTAGCGACAACGGTGTATACAGCCCCATGTTCTAACTTCTTCCCTAGGCCAACTGACAAAATCTACATTGTCGAACCCACTTTTGACATCTGTCGTCATTCCTGGCCAATAGTACTTTTCTTTGACCAATGGTTTAGTCTTGTTGATGCCAAAATGGCCTGCTAATCCACCGCTATGCAATTCTCGGATTAGGTTCTCTCGCACTGATCCTCTAGAAATACACAACTATTTTCCGCTGAACAGATAACCTTCTTCAATAAAATAATCCAAGTATGGAGTTCTGTTGACACTCCATTGTTCGTGACAAGCTTGCATGCCTTCGCAAAATCTCCGTCGGTCGCATACTCTATCTTCACCAACTCTACACATGTTTCCTGAACTGTCGCTGTGTTCAGTAGTGCAACTCTCCTACTCAGTGTGTCAGCAACCTTGTTCGACTTGCCCGACCTATGTCACAACATTAACATATATCCTTGTAGGAATTCGACCCATTTCATGTGCCATTGATTTAAATTTGACCGAGTATTCAAATACCTTAGCGCTTGATGAACTGTGTACAACACAAATTCCTTTTGAAACAAATAATGCCTCCACTTCTTCAATTTTTGGACAATAGGATAGAATTCTTGGTCATAGACCGAATATTTCCGCTTCGCATCATCCAACTTTCCACTGCATAATGCAATTCGTCGGCCCTCTTGGCTTAACACTACTCTAATTGTGATTCCACTTGCGTCGCAATCGACCTGGAAAAACTTTGTCAAAATTTCGGAGCGCCAACACTGGGCTCTCAGTGACCTTTTCCTTCAACTTGTCGAAAGGTCGTTGGGATTCTTCCGTTGACTTGAACTCCCCTTTGCACATGCACTCTGTCAAGGGTGCACAAATACGACTGAATCCCCTGATGAAATTCTTATATAAAGTGGCAAGTCCATGGAAACTTCTTACTCCCGTCACGCTTGTCGGTTCAGGCCAATCAAATATCGCCTTTACCTTTTCTGGATCCATCACCAACCCTTTACCCGAGATTACAAGTTCCAAGTATACCAGCTCTTCCTTCATGAACAAACACTTTTGTAGGTTCACCATTTGCTTCTTTTCCTGCAACTTCTGCAATACCTTTCGAATGTGCCCCAAGTGTTCTGCCTTGGTTCAACTGAAAATCAAAATGTTGTCTAGATACACTACAGAAAACTTTCCCAAGAATGGTTTCAGTACTTCATTCATCAATCACATGAACATATTGGGTGCATTAGTCAATCCAAACGGCATGACTAACCATTCATACAACCCTTCCTTGGTCTTGAATGTTGTCTTCCATTCGTCTCCTTGTCTAACCCAAATCTAGTGATAACCGCTTTTCAGGTCTATCTTTATGAAGTATGTCGCTCCACTCATGAAATCCATTAATTCATTCATTCTTGGAAATGGAAACTGATACTTGATCATGATCTTGTTGATGTCTCTGGAGTTTGTAAACATTCTCCATTATCCACCTTTCTTTGGCGCTAATACTATTGGTACCTCGCAAGGACTCAGACTCTCTCTAATCAACCCTTTGTCCAATAACTCCTAGACCTGTCGATTGAGTTCCTGACCTTCTGTCGGACTCATCTTATGCGGTGCCTTGTTTGGGAGATTTGACCATGGAATCAAGTTGATCTAGTGCGATCTGCTCCTTGTCAGCCGCAATCCCATCAGTGCCTCATCGACCATTATGCTTCGAAATTCTTCAAGCATCTTCCCGAATTCAACCGAAATCTTCTCCTCCATTATCGTCATCCTGACACATGGTTCTTTTGTAATTATCGCAAAACATCCTAACTGCTTCTCCTCTTCCATGAGGAATTCTTTTGTCGAGCACGTCAGCACCCTTTTTTGCTAAAAGTTGCTCTCGTCGTGCTTACTGTCAGCTTGCTCCTCCAGTTTTGGCTTAAGATTCCTTTTCACGCCATTTTTCCACACTGTGATTGTGTTGGCTTGACCATCATAGATAATTTTCCGATCATACTCCCATGGTCTTCCTAACAACATATGGCACACGTCCCTTAGGATTATGTTGCACAGTACATTGTCCTCTAACTTCCCAACCTTGAAGTTAATCAGGCACTGTCCGGTCACTTTCACATGTTGTCCTTTCTACAACCATGAGATCTTGTAAGGGTGTGGATGTTCTCGACATCTCAACTTTTCTTTCTCTATCACCTTTGTCGATATAAGATTCTCGGTGCTTCCGCCATCAACTATGGTATTGCAACGCCATTCGCTGATTCGCACCTTCGTTCAAAAGATCGCCTTCCGCTATGTCGGCTCTTGCTCATCGCATCTATCATCCAGAACCAATGTCTTGCTGGCTCTCATGGCTTGACTTTTCTTCTTACCATATCCACTGCTATCAAATGCCTAATCTTCCCTCTTGTCGACTTGCTCATCCCTTCGACGCCTGGGTTTCGAATCCTCTATTGCATGCAAGTTCTCTAGGCATTTGTATTCCTTGTGTCCCACTCCATGACACTTGTAACAGATTATGGCTAGTCTGTTAGCTCCCTTTCTGTCAGATGGACCACTTCGACCATATGCACCTCGACCGTGGTTCTCTTGACCATAGTGTCAGTTTTCTTACGTTTTATCCCTTTTCGATGTCCCTTCCACATGTCCGCTATCTTCGACAGTTTCCTTCCTGTAATCACTACTGTGGCCTTTCACAGTAGCAGTTCTCGTACCCCGACCAATCGTCCTACCTCTGATCACTGCGAATTTTGTTGACAGTTTCTCCTCCACCTTCAGAGCTAACTGGTAGGCTTCGCCGACTACTCTGAATCTTGACATGCTCAATTAATCCTGAATGACATATTTCAAGCCTTTTACATACCTAGCGACAGCTTCTTCTCCTTCATTGGTTTTCCCCGATCGAATCGACAGTCTATAGAATTCTTCAGTGTACTCCTTCACGATCATCTCTTTTTGTCAAAAGTTCTGTAACCTTCTAAACAAGGAAATTGCATAGTTGTTCAGCAAGAACTTCCCTTTCAGCGTGGCGATCATCCTGTCCCGAGACTTGATTTTCTCCTTTCCCTTCTTGACTCTGTCAGCCTGTACATTGTCCTACCACAATGAGGCATGACCCTTCAACCTCAGACATGTAGTCTTAACCCGTTTAGGATCCTCAATCTACTCAATGTCAAATTATTTCTCCATCTCTCTGAACTAGTCGATCAAGTCTTCTAGATCCAGACTTCCTAAGTAGGTATGAACGTCTATCTTTTCTCGACCTCTCATCTCCGTCAGAAGCTTGATGAGTTTTTCTTCTGGTTCTTCTTCCACTGCTTCTTGTGGTTCCACTTCTTCGACTTCCTCATCGCTGTGGTATAACGCATTAGGAATACAACCACGCCTTTGGCTTTCTTTGATCGCTGTGACTTCAGTTGTCAAAGTTCGCATCATTCGGACGCATTCGTCAAACATCTCACGGTCAACTGTGACTACTCCACCACGCGCTCTTCGTCCTTGGACATTAATGCCTCAGTGAGCCATTTTCAACCTTTGTTGAAACTCCCATTCATCCAATCGCAACCGGACTTCAACAAGTCGTGCACAAATCTACCCAACCTCCATTGGAGCTATTCAATGCACTTGTAGGCTTAATACCACCTGACATTATCCTTCATATCTCAGGATAATATGGCTCTGATACCACCTAACACAAATCACCCTGTCGAAACAAGGTTCTTGCTTAACAATACACATGACACAACCACAAAACGTTCACACAAATAAGATGCAAAACAACATGCCAGAAGCTAGCTTATATTACTTCTCTGAATCGGTTACAATGTGGAATAACTATAAATACAAATAACTAACTATCTATCGGCCTCAGCTGTTACAATACAAAAGTAACTACGGTCTGTTCTCTCAGTGTGTCGACCTCACCCTCTCCTGGTTTGCTACTGAACTCTGAGCTATGGCTCGATCCTCCCTTCGGCTCTGCTTGACTTTCCCAAAATTCCAAGTCCCCCCAACTGATCAAAACTCTCTCATCTTCTACCCTGCTGTTGCTGTTCTCGAGAGCACTGCGATCCCTGAGACACGCATTCTCCTGTCAGTCTATCCTTCCATGATCCTGCAGACCTACAACTGTCAGTGCCTGGCCATGCTACACAGCCTCTTCCTGTGACGACATCTGTCATGTCTTCACCCACCAGCAATAACTGCTATTAACTTCCTTAGCAACTCTGAACTGTTTCCAAGTACTCTCCTTGACTTGTACGCTTCCTCTGACAAGTTATAGTAAACCATCCTATCGGCCATACTATCCTTCGTCAGTTTCGACTCACCTGTCGGCTTTCACTTTGCGCTTAGGCTTCTCCAGTCCACCCCTTCCTCCTCACTTGGCTCATGCCCAAAACCTGTCGATGTCATGGTTCGACAACATGTCGACCTTTCCACGACTCCACGGAAACTTGTCTCCTATCGATATTAACATGTCGACTATCAACACTAATATGTTGACTCTCGACCTCTTCACTCCTGTCGACTGCTTTGACAACTTCTACTCAACTTATTGACTTTGACGAGTCAATCTACTTCACGCACCAGCGGTCATCGACACTCCCTCTAGTCGGCTCCCTTCTGTCGATCAACTTTGAATGATTCTCCTAGGCCCCGATGCTCCTGCATCATATTCTTACAATGTGTTCATTACCAGAACTAGTCTCCTAGTGCATTGAATTGTATTCAATGGAACATAGATCCATATTGGCTAGAGATAAGAGCATCATATGCCCCATCACGAAGGAAATTCTACAAGATATGATAAAGATAATTAAGGATGACACTTGGAATAATTTTGATGAAGATTCTTTGAGCTCCAAGTTCTAGGAGCTAGCCTAGAAATCCAAGGAGCATTTTCTCAGGTCATTATTGCCTCTATAAGCATAATTTCCCTTGGGACCCCTCCCCTATGAGTCAGAATTTTTTTTGGAATTGAATCAAATCACAATGACTATGGAATGTTAGGTCCTAGGGTAGAATCACTACCAAGTAAGAGATGACACTGTCTTTTACCTACTAGTTTTCATTTGTCCCCCCTCTATAGAACCAACTACCAAGTTATATTTTCCCCTCTTCTTATCTAAATTGTACATGAACAGTTAAACAACTTTTAATCAATGAAATTCTTCAAATACCAGTCATATCTCTTGTACATGAATATGTATCAACACAAGGACTTCTTTTGGTCAATTGATTTATCATCAGTATGGGTCCAACCTAGAAATGAATACTTCTTCAAGTTTGTCAATAATTTTATGCCTATTATATACTCCTTATTGTTTGCATGTTCTCCTAGAAAATTGTTCCCAAAATGGCATCAATGGAATCTCATCTCTATGAGATGGATTCCCTGTTCTTTGGCATACATCGCAATTTTGGAAATGTTCTTTTGAATCTTTGTGTATGGTAGGCCACCATAGTCCTTCTCTTAAAAATTTATGCGCAGTATCTCTTCTTGCATAGTGTCCTCTAGATACACCTGAATGTGATTCAGTGAGTATGATAGGTCTATCATGTTCTAGTACGCATCTACGCAATACTTCATATGGTCCCAATTTGTATAATTGTCCTGCAATTAGGGTAAAGTCAGCTGATCCTACCACTAATTGTTTCTTCTGCTGCGTAGTAAGTTATGTAGGTGCCAATCCTATAGTTAGAAATTCTACAATATCTCTGAAGTAGTCATCAGCTACATGGATAGAAAACAACTCCCCATCTGGTAGATTATCCTCCAAATTACTACGTTCTTCTCATGACTTGATTCTTGAAATATGGTTAGGTATTGCGTTCAATCTTCCTGGATTCACAATGATTTCAAAATCATATTCCTAAAACAGTAACATCCATCTGCATATTATTCCCCCTAACATTGGTTTATTGAGCAAGTACTTCAAGGATGAATGGTCAGTGAACATACAAAAATGCGAACCCAACAAATAGTGTCTAAAATTATGCAATGCATACACCATATTTAAGGCTTCCCTTTCTATTGTGGTATAATTCTTTCTTGCTGAAGATAGATTTCTACTTGAAAATGCAATGGGATGATCGATGCCTCCCTCACCTGGTTGTGCTAATACAATTCCAAGTGATACAAATGAAGCATCTGCATGTACATGAAATGGCTTATTCAAGTTAGGAGAGACGAGAATAGGCGTTGTATTCATTTTCTCTTTCAGTGTGTCCAATCCTTTTTGGAAATATTCAGTCCAATTGTACTTCACTTCTTTCTTCAATAGTTTCTCCATAGGCGCAGTGATCTATGCATATCCTTTAATGAATTTTCTATAGTATCCTATGTGCCCCAATGTAATGCGTAGATGCTTAACTGAATTAGGTGCTGGAATATTTACTATGATTGCTATCTTCGCTGGATCAACCATCAATCCTTCCTTACATACTATGTGTCCCAATAAAATACCATGAGGAACACAAAAGAAACACTTATTCAAGTTCAAAGAAATCTGATACTGTCTACACTTTGCTAGCATCATTCTTAAGTTCGCATGATGGTTCTTCAAAAGGAAAAATATTGTCCAGTCATAAAAATAAACTTCTAATAATTTGTGAATATAATCCTTAAATGTAGTTACAACCACCCTTGAAAAGATAGCAAGTGTGTTTTTCAATCCAAAAGGCATAAGAGTATACTGAAATGATCCCCATTCAGTAGCAAATGTAGTCTTATGTTTGTCTTCTGTATCAATTCTGATATGATGATAGCCCGAAAATCCATTAGTGAAAGAGTATGCCTCCTATCCACCTACATTATCTAGCACTTCGTCTGTGAATGGAGTAGGAAATGGGTTATATAGAGATGCATCATTCAATTTTCTGAGATCCACACAAATTTTGATTTCACCTTTTTCTTTATTGTCTTGAATTACCATGGGTCGACTTATCCAGTCTGATTCTTCTACTGGTTCAATGATTCCTACCTCAAGCATTTTATCAATTTCTGCTTTCACTCTTTCTTTATATATGGGGTTCAATCTATAAGGTCTTTTCTTAATAGGATTCACATCAGGTTTGAGAGGTATTTTCATAACTCCCAAGTCACCTAAAATGCCTTTCATTTAAGAAAACTTGGTAAGGAACAAATCTTGATATTTGCGCAGTAGGTTTGTGATTTTTCCTACTGTTTCTTCATCCCATTAATCCCCAATGGAAGCAAACTTTGGTTCATCATTGGTACTAATATTGATCTTTCTGGTCTTCATAAGGTTGCTCAGATCTAGAATTTCCAAATCAGGTCCTTCTACATCGTGTTTTCCTTCAAACTAAGGTATATCCACATCATGAGGGTCTTCATCTTCATCTTCGTCTAGTGTGAAGTTATAACATTCAAGGGCATGTTCCAACTGTATTTCCCAATATGGTTTCTTATACGCGGGCAACGTGACATCATCGAATATATTATTTTTGATGATCTATAAAGCCTCATTGACGCTCGAAAAATCATCCTCAAAACTAAAAGTCGATCGAAAGTCCTTTATCATTATGTGCCAATCTATTGTGCCTTTGCGAACTTCCCCTTCTATATACAAGTTCTTTGTTATTTGATCCAATGTGTGCACAAACATATGAACCCATTCTATCTTTGGTATATGCGTCCATGCTTTCAGGAAAAACTCTCTATGATATCTAGGATCAGTCTATCCATTGTATTTTTCTTGTACCATCTCAGTTTACTCTGCAAATCTGATTTCCATTAAGTGCTTACATTCTTCCCATGTGTTAAGGTTGTCTTTTTGTGGAGCCCACCACCTAGCAAGTGTAGCTCATAATTGTATATCTAAATCTTCTAGCTTATGTTCATATGAAACTAATACTAAGTATTCATGAAGTAATGCATGGATATTACCCAAACCATCATAAGTAGCAATTGGACTTACCTCTGTTCCAATCCATCGCAGTGACTTTGTTATCTGTGCGCATTGTCTAGCTGATACTTCATGCATTTGGATCTACCAATTCTCCAGTCTTGTGTTTGATTCTAGTACACAAGAACTGTCACATCTTTAGTTCAATGTTCCATCATCTGTACGGTTAATGTAATCTGCTTGATTCACTTTCACCTCGTAGATATTATCAAGTTCTTGATCTCTCCATTCTTCTCATACTGTTTCAACATACCGTGTTCCTTGGGAAGGATCTAGGGGTGCGATAACCCTGATATCCGGTCCTTCAAATATCATTTTTGTTTTCTTCAAGTTGATAATTGCAAGGTTATCAATTTCCCAGTCAATCCCCAATAGTGCAGGATAAGGATTGTTTTCATCTATGATCTCAATAACCTCAAAGTATTCTTTACTTCACACTCCATTAATGCCAACAAGAACACTTGATAGCTTTCCAAAAGGTATAACCTTCTGCTGATTAGATAATATCAACTGTATAGGAGACCAAGATAGCTTTGGATTCCCCATTTGTTCCCATGTTTGTTTTGTCAGCACGTTCACCTCTGAGCCTATGTCAAGAATGACCTGGTTCATTTCAAATTCTCCAATGTGCACATTTAGCCTCATTTCTCTTCCGGTCCTTCTATGGTTCTTGATATGATGAACTACTCTCTGTGCGTCCTTTACTGTATTACATTGTTCGTAATGTCCCAACATGTTTTGTAATTCTCCTAAGGAGTTTCCATGCCTTAGCAGCTTTATGCAGCTCTGTAGAAACGATTTGATTGGACTTATCTGTTCTGGCGAAGTTCGCAATCCATCATACGAGGTTGACATATCTAATACAGGTGTCCGATCACTTCGCAATTGGATCCTATTGGTCAAATTTTTTGAGTCCTGAAATCCTTTTCTTGCTTCCCTGAATACCCTTTTTTTTGGTTACGGTTGAATGCAGATATTTTTCCAACTGCTTTTCTTACCCAATGCCCTTCAGTAGGCTTTGGTATGTTTATGCGATCTTCAGAAGTCAAAGCTTCATTTTTCCTGTCATAGCTCCACTTTGCGTCAAAACATGGATGTTGTGATCTTCATTTCTCTTCTCAGCAACAATCATCTGAATATTCTAGTTCTTTCCTTCTGGTCTTTTTTCTTGCATTTTTCCTAGAAAAATGGGACATGCTTCAATGATATGGTTAAATGATTTATAGTAGTTATAAGTAGTGCAAGGGTTCTAACAGTCTCTTGCTAAATTTCCAGGTTGAGCACAGTTATAACAGATGGTCTGACTTCTTCCTCGTCCTTGGCTAATGTTACATCCTCTTCCTCTGAATCCACCACATCTTCTGTATGTGGCTTGTGTTAGCACTCAAAATGACCCTAAGGTTGTGGGAAAAAGTCACTTCTAGGTAACCACAAAACCAAGCTTTAGGAAAGAGAGTTGGCTTCTTTCTCTCCAAAGAGGGATCTCTCACTGATTATTTAACAAGGCCAGATATATGAATGAAAATTGAAATCAAATTGTTGTTTGGATGAAACAAGGTAATCATTCATTGGGAAATGGAGTCAAAATATAACAGATATATCAAATTACAGTGCTATGGCATGGAAATTTATAACAAAGGTAAGATAGCTACTCATTTATAGTCAAAATGTTGTTGTCTGGTGATAAAGAAGAAATGAAGAATAATCCATTAACATGGGAATCTAACAAGGATGAATCCAATGTTGAATTTAGTAGAAATATTTTTGCGAATATTTGAAACCAATAGACAGAGCATACATGTATGAATTCTTCACTATAAAACACTTATTTCAGACATAAAGAAGATAAAAAAAATGGAATAGAGAACAAGGAAACAGATGCACATGAGGAGAGGAGATACATACTGTAAAGTAAATAACATAGGAATCTCTGCAAAATGCCAACCTCGGCTCTGAAATTTTTATTAAAGATAGGTCTCAAATACAAAACTCAAGTTCTTACGGGTTCCAACCCTTTTTCTTCTCTATTACATCTGAATATATAGATGATGACAACCTCATCCTTCCAGCTTGAAATATTCTACCCTAACCTACAAAATATAAATTTGTTACACAAGTGATGACACCTATATAGACAAGTCCATCTTCCTCAAAAATCAGTTACAACAAAAACAATGAAAGCTAACAAGTAGGCTTAGCTTCCTTTTACATGTGTTAATGAATATTTACTAACTAGTAATAGACTCTAGTTAATAAACAAAATCCTAAGTAACTAAATCTTCAGACTGCAAATCCCCATGATCTTCAAAGAGATTTATGCATGCAGCATTAGCTTGGCTTTTCCATATTTCTCCATGACCTTCCATTGATCAGCAACTGGAAAATTTGTAGTGGCCACCTCCTTTAGCAATACCCTTAGCTCCACATGATCTCTATATGAATAATTATGTAGGTGTGCACATGCTTCTTTGACCATCAGGACCAACTCAAACTCCTTTTCTAGCTTGTCCACAATTGTTTTACCTTGATTGCCTCATGTCAGCAAAGTTTGCATGATCCACCCTACATTCCATCAACCTGTCCTGGTACTCCTTATGTGTCAACATGGTACCATCTTCTTCCCAAAAGAGGGGAAGTCCTTTCTTGTCTAATGGATCAAACATGTCTCTAAAGAGATTCAATTGATGTGCCATGATATCTATTCTGACCTAATTTGTATCTAACTGTTGATGTTTATTTTCCACCTTCATAGCCCAAATAATGGTAGATAACCTGTATTTTATGCTTGTTGGTTTCACTTCATCCTCAGTTAACCCATTCAAAAACTCTATGGCATTTTCAACACACTCAATGGGATTCTTGTTCAACTTTTCTTTCACTGCTATTACGCTTTGCTTGGCCAATTTGATTACAGTCTCTTTATCTAAAACAAAGTCAAGATAGGGTCTGATTTGTCTGCTTGTCTAATGATATCACCCCAAATTACTTGCTTTGCTTCCTGCAATGATGTTTGACCTGTAGCTTGCTTCACCAATTCTTCATTCTTAACATGTAACTCTTGGTATTTAGCTTCCCAAGTCTTTTTTTCCTTCTCTTCCTTTGAAACTCTATTTTGCAACTTTTCCAGCTCTAAGTCCTTCAGACTTACCTGTGCCATAGCTTGAACGATGGAGAAGTCACCATATTCAATGGAAGAAGGGGTGGCCATACTCTCCAATTCCTTGCTTTTCTCTTGCAATTTCTTCTCCAACTATTCAGATTTAGCCTTTAGATTTTTATCGCTCTCTACTATAAGGGACATATCCCTTTGCCACTGCTTTTATTTCTTTTCAAACTTCAATAATTTGGCTTTACAACCTACTAATTCACCTTTCAGCTCTTCTCATTTCTTCTCAAGTTCTGTCAGCTTAGATCCTTCTACCAACTGAGTGGAAGGAATCTTTAGTGCTTGAATAGTATTATCCTTCTCATTCAACATATTTTGAATGCTTTCCCTTTTGTTTGCTTGGCCCTTAGTAGCCAAAAATGTTGTCTGCAACTTTTTGATTTGTGCTTGGTGGGCTTTATTTTCCACCCTTTCCTGTCTGAGCTGATTCCCAACCTTATCTTTACTGGATTGTAATTTGGATAGTTCTAATGCAACTTTCAACAACTTAGCATAAATGATATCTCCAGTCTCTTTATGTAGCTGGATCATGTTAGGAATGGGAATGTCCTCCAGGTTCATTTTCACCTCAGTGACCTTATTTCTTGTTTCCAAAGCTAGATTTAAAGTGTTCTGAGCATGACTTCTGATAGCGACTAAGGACACATTCTTGTTGGCGATCTATCTAACCTCTGCATACAAATTTGATTCTTCTCAAGCTCCTTATTTACTCCCTTTATACTCATGAAACAACTATGATCTACTTTTTCCTTGTGCAACAGGCTCAATAGCTGCTTTGTCAAATACATACTCTTTGATTTCGAAGGAAGGTACTTTGGCCTTCGCCTACTTCTTCTTACCTTTACCACTTGTGATCAGCACTAGTTTTTTTTCCTCTTCCACCTTCTGTTTCTTTGGGGCTTTTTCCTTGTATTCATCTTCTATATCCATGACTTCATGGAAATCTCTTTTATTTCTCTTCTCAAAGGAGCTAGCTAGGGGTGCAACCTTCTCCAATGCTGGATTCAAGTTGTAGATATCGAACTTTGGTGGAGTCACTTCTTTCACTTGGGGAGTGGAATCTTCTTGCACATTAGCATCTCCTTGACACTTATGTGGATAGTCCAGCCAATTAGTTGTCTCTGCCATATCTGCAAGCTCAAAGTGTTCAAAGGCTTTCATTTTACTGGCATGCCTTATGTTGGAGATAATGTGATGCGGATCATAATTAATGGCATCCTATGCTTGAAATCCCATTTCTCTTATCACACACTCAATGGCTGAAAGGGAAGATTTATTTTTAATGATGAGCAGGCCTACAACCCATGGAAATGTGATGTCAAAATATTTCTTGTGATCAAGAAAATGTTGAATTTCTGCCCTCAAATTTTTCCTGATCAATTCCAGAGAAAACACTCTAGGAGTCAAGAATGCTAGTAGCACATAAGGTGGATGGGTAAACCCATATACTCTGATTATTGTGTTGTGCTCCAAGAGAAACCAGACACCTATTTTCTTCTTAATAGGAGAAGGTTGCAATGTCTCCTTGATTTCTGTTAACACCCTAGGCAATCTTTCCTGGTAAAAAACATTTTAAATCTCTAACATGAGGCTATTCATGAACTTCTTGTAATCTGTTTGCATTTCCTTTGTGAGCACCATCTCAGGAAGCTGGAAATTCGCTTCATTAAATGATAAAAACATCCTTAACAAATAGGACTAAAATATGAAACTCCTGGTGCTGTGGAAGTTCACTAGTTGAGAATGGATATTCTCAGCTAAGAACTCATCAAAAATAAGGCAAGCACACTAGACTGACTGGTTAGACTCTTCATATTATAATGGGAAGGTGCTAAGGACAAAAAATAGACTCATCAAGGGCTCAGTGACATATATATCTGTGTCTAATCCTAATAATTGGATTAGCATGGTTATGACACACTTAGATTCTTCAGTAAAGAGACTGACTTCGACTGGGAAATGTTGGTTCAATAGTGAGACACTAGGTTTCAAGCAAACCCTGAAGAAACTTTGCTTTAACTCGACTCTAGACTGTCTAAAATACTAAATTAGGTACTCTTCCTTGTATTCTTTTGACTTCAAACTGAATTCGTCGGGAATTGACAGGGATTTTCTTATAACAATAGGGATGACAGGACAAAAGATATTTGAATGGGACGCTTCCATAATTACCCTCTCAGAGGAGGATTAATTACTAGCACACCAGTCGATGAACTCAAGGAAGTTTAGGGTTTGGTCGACTGAGAAAAACTGAAAAAATGAGTAGTGTACCTTATGCACATCTATACTCTGGTTCTTAATCAGTTGCAGTCTATCTTTTACTGCTTCAATATGTCCATTAGTGAATACAATGTCATAGATCTCAGCATCTTTATCTTCTAACAGTTCTTCTATTTTCTAGTGTTCAAAACCCGGGGGTTCTACTTCTCCAAGCTCAACCATTTAAATAGTTTTGTATGAGGACAAGAGGCCTACCTAGTTTATTGACTGCTGGTATGAGACTCTTGGATGAGGTGGGTGCTTTCTGCACAATCATCGTCTTTTGATTTCCAATGCAAAGAACAAACAATACCCAGATCCTCGTGCATGCATATTTTTATATCATTTATCCTTTCACATCAATCTATCACCTCTTGTCATAGAGGAATTCTTTGAGACGTCATTCTGCATGATCGATCTTGTGCCATCGATCTCTTTTCTTGTTTAACTTATCAATCCTTCGTAGTCTTAATCCTTCATAAAGATGCCTTCTCGCACCTTCAACCTACCAATCCAATGCTAATCGTCAATCTGCACCTTATCTGCATCCTCACTGTCCAAAGTTGCGGCCCCTACCAACTTCGCCAATTTGGAAGATGCTTTTTGTTCATGCATGTTCAATCTGTGAAACATGTGTCCAACGTTGATGCTCATCTCTTCCAGATCTCACCATTGAAAGATGTGGAGCTTACCAACCTTTTGCCAATTTGAAAAGTTCTTTTCTCCGCGCATGTTCCATCAACTAAACATCTGATAGTTGTGGATCTGTTTCCACTTTTTTATCTAACGGTTGACTTTGCCTGTGGGTTAACAAAACTCCACCCCTACCCAAACCATGCATCTTTCTTTGTGAAGTTGCTTTGAAGCTGTCAATCCCCTCCATCACATATCTGCTTCATTCATTGATGCCTCCATATAAATTTGGGCGGATTTTCACACTTTAGCCCTCATTTGCAATGTTTAAAACTTAATATTTTCAATCATTTCCATTTCCCACCTACAGATAAACATTCAGAGACCTCATTAGCATTATTTTGGGTCATACAACTCAGGAAGTTCAGACCTTACTCATTATTTGCAAGGATCGAACCTTCTCCACCTATTTAACCCAAAACTAGTGCTAACAATTGTCTCCAATTGGGGATGTTATCCTCCCTACGAGGTAGCAAAGAACCCCGTAGACCAAGTGCCTCATACATTGGGTCGTTCTCAAAAAATTCAAACCAATGTTTATGCTTTTTTCTTTATATAAAACAAAAATAAAGGAAATGGCTACCCCTCCAGATCTCAGAGCCTTCTCCTCGGGCTTCCAATCTCTTGGTTCACCATTTGTACTGATTTAAATGCAAATAAATATATACACCTATGGTACAGAAGTTACCTGTCATCCTCACGACAAGTAATGCTTCAGAAATATTCCATTTACTGGGACACCTCCTATCTAAGACCCATCCTGATGCTCCAAAATGAAAGAGTTTGCACCTCTATATGTTGCAATGATGTATGGACCTACCCACATATGATCAAACTTCCCATGCTTGTCTTCTCTAGGAGCATCCCACTTTAAGACCAAATCATCAATCTAGAATTGCTCGTCCTTAACCTTCTTATCAAAAGTATTTTTCATTTTCTCTTGACCTTCTTTGTCATAGGATTTATCTCTCATCTCATTCAATTCTATTATCTAATTTATCCTTCTCTGCATATGATTTGGTTCATCTTCATGTCTCTGCAACAATTTCATGAGTGGCATTCCTAAAGATGTTGGAAAAACAACTTCAGCTCCGTATACTAACTGTAATGGTGACATCCCAATTGCCCTTTTTGTGCTAATCATGTCTTCCCATAGAGCATATTTCAGCTTTGTATGCCAAGCTCTTTTGTTCTCTTCTAACAATTTCATAATTATTCTTACCAGGCTTTTGTTAGAAGATTCAACCAATCCATTTCCTTGGGGATAGTAGGTAGTAGAATGGTTCAAGTTGATGTGATATTTATGGCATAAAATTTTCATCTTCTTAGATTTAAAAGTAGCTACATTATCTGTCATAATCCTCCCAGGACATCCAAACCTGGCCAAAATTTTATTCTCTAAAAATTCCATGATCACAGCATCAGTGGCTCTCCTTATGGGTATAGCTTCAATCCATTTTGTGAAATAATCAGTTGTTGTTAGAATCCATTTCTGTTGACCTGAAGAATTTGGGTTGATTTCCAAAATGAAATCTAACCCCCACTGCTGGAAGGGTGATTCTACTAAAATTGGGTTAAAATTGGGTTTCCTTTTACCATAAAAAATATGACATTGATGACATGTAGTAGTCTCTTTATAAACATCAGAAAACATAGTAGGCCAATAAAAACCATCTCTCACAATTTTATTTGTTGTTACCTTCCATGAGTGGTGCCCTCCACAATCTCCTTTATGAAATTCCTTCATTGTCTACTGAGCTTCATTTTCCAATAAGCAATTTAACAATACACCACCAGGGTCTTTCCAATACAATTATTGATTCATGATACAAAACTTTGCAGCCTTCAGCTTGAGAGATCTGGCTCTTGTTTTACTTAATCCTGTAGGAGTTTGTAGATTTTGCAAAACATATACAATATCAACGTGCCATGGAGATATAGAAAAATATGGCATTACCTATATCTATGTATCAGGTTGGTTTGAGTGATTGGACAAGAAGTTAAGTTGTAGAGAAACACAATTAGAATCTGTCATCATCTTAGCAAGTCCCTTTCCTTTAATCAACTTGGTAGGTTTGATCTCAAGATCATATAAGAATAATACATCAACCCAATTTTCTCTCTTCCCTTCTGGATCTGTTTGGGTAAGAATTATCTTCACTGCATTAGTTGGAACATATGCAACAATGTGTGACTGAAGAATGTACACTCTGCAATCTTTTAGATATTTTACCAACGCATAGGCGTTCTTTTCCATGATATCATATTTCAGCTCTCCCTCTCTCAATACCTTATTGAAAAATTCTATAGTCTTCTCAGCATTTTGACTTCTTTTCTACAATAGAACTCCAGTTATAGTATGCTCATATGCATAGGAGAATACTAGGAAATATCTGGTTAAATATGGACTTGCCAAGACTGGAGCTTCAATGATTTCCCTTTTAATACCTTTGAAATATTCTCTAGCAACCTCTGTCCATTTTATTTGACTCTCCTTGTTCAACATGTTAGTAATATTTCTCAATATTTCAACAAAGCTAGGAATGAATCTCCTCAGGAAACCTACCTATCAAATAAATGACTGCACTTACTTCTTGCTCCTAGGCTCCCCCACCTTCAAAATTGCACTGACCCTTTCTAGATTGATCTTAATATCATCCTTCGAAATATAATGTCCAAGCAATTTTGGTTCTTCTAGTGCAAAATTAGATATTTTGGGACTTAGTGAAATACCATATTTTCTCCACTTCATAAATACTTTCTCCAAGTGCTTGATATGTTCCCTATCATACCTGGAATAAACTGCAATATCATCCATGTAAACAACTAAAAATTTATCATTTTCTTCTTCAAAAGCGATGTCCATAGCACTTTGGAATGTGGCTCTTGCATTCATCATCCCAAAGGGCATTTTGGAATACATGAATGTGCCTCATGGTGTAGTAAAAGAAGTCTTCTCTTGGTCCTTTGGGACTACTTTAACCTGGTTATAACCTGAGAACCCATCCATAGTTGAAATCCTTTCAGACCCTAACCCACCCTTTGAAAAATGTGCTCCATCTTCGATAATCGGTAATTGTCTTTCAAAGAAACTCTGTTGAGATTTCTGAATCAATACAAATCCTAACTTCACCATTTTTCTTTCTAACAGGAACCAAGTTAGCTATCCATTTCAAAAACCTCAAAGTAACAATAATCTTAGCATTGAATAATTTCCTGATCTCTTTTTCTATCACAGGAAACAACTTGGGATTTATTATTCTCAACATTTTCCTGAAAGGTTTTTCTCCAGGTTTTATTGGAATGGTATGCTATATGATAGAGGTATCATACTCTTTCAGGTCTTCATAGCTCCAGGCAAATACATCTGCGTATTTCTTCATCAAATTGGCATACTCTTCTTTCTCTTTTGTAGGTAATTTCTTGGACAACTTTACAATTCGTGGTGCTTCTTCAGTACCTAAGTTCTGATCTTCAATGAAATCATCAGTAGGTTTAACTTTGGGATCCTTAGCAACATCATTCTGATCAAATAGCTTCTCTAGGGGAATCAAGCCTCTTGGAATAAAATTTCTCTTCAACTAAATTATGTCCTTTCCTCCTAACATATTATGTCATTCTCTATTCTCAATTTTTTCATCTTCAGTTGATTCATAATCTTGGAAGTTAACTAAATTTTCATTTTATGTATCTATCTGAGTATTCACAAATTCATCAGACATTTCCAAAAATCTCTTTATTTTCATATCATCATAAAAAACATGTCAATATTTGGAGTTGTCTTGTATTGAGGGGTCTATTTACAATTTCAACTTCATACATTTTTCTGGGAATAAATAGGATCCTTGAAACCACCAGCAGTAGTAGCCCAAAGAATCTACCACCTGATTGTTCATTCTGGGGAACCACTTTGATTTTATGTTCTGTAAAGTAATTGCCAAACATGTCCCAAACCTCATTCCTGTATGCTCTCATTGTGGGATGTTTCATTTGGTAACTATCATTCACCTTATTTACCACAAGTTATGAGTCCCCAAATACTTCTATTCTTTTTTCCCCCATATCTTTCAATGCCTGCAAACCTAGCAGCAGAGCCTCATATTCAGCCACATTATTAGTACACTCAAAATTCAATTTATAAGATAAAGCTTTAAATTCTCTGACTGGAGATATAATCCAAACACATGCTGCAGCCGCATTTTTACTTAGAGACCCATCAAAGTACATAGCCCACAATCCTTCTTCATTTTGTTTCTTCTTGAGGGATTATTGGTCTTTTTGCAAATTCCTTATCCTCCTTAAATTCAATATGTACAGGAATTTCAGGATCAATGTGTGGTCCATCATTGAAAAATATAGAAGACCCCAAATCAGTATCAACAACATAAATAGATGGTTTGCAGGTTTATCTTTACTGCTAACTACATATGCTAATATCTTCTCTCTGTATAACCTTCTGTTACAGCCAAACAAACGTATAGTGGCATATGACATCCATTTGCATAGTTACTTTCAATTTTGATGCCAAGAACTTGAAAACAACATGCCAAACTTTGCAGGAATGTCAGCTACCACAACATCCATCACAATGCTGCTTAGCTGGAAGTTTTGCAAGGGTCACCACCATGACTTTTATCAATCCCAGACATCTGACATTTATAGAATCAAAAGAATACAGGTCTTTGTAAGGTCTAGTGACCTCCAATCCTAGACTTTCCACTACTATCTTTGGCATTAGATAATGAGATGCACCAGAATCTAACATGGCATTGTGCAAAATCATATCATGAATATTTAAACTCGAATAAAAAGGAGTGACTTCCTCTTCATCTGTGTTTTCAATTTTAGGTCCAAAGACAATGTAGGAGAGTCATCTGTTACTTCTAAAATATCTGGTTGATGATCACCCTGATTCTAACCAATTTAGTAATTTCTTCTCTGTATTCCTTATTCCTCAACAATTAATTAAATGGAACAGAAATATAATCTTAGATAACTCTGATTGCAGATTAAAGGATGAAATTGGTGTATCTACATCAATTGGCATTGATTGTTTAGTTTCTTTTAACTCGTGCTCTTTGTTTTTTGGATTTTTCTGTATAGTAGCATCTTTTCTGCATTTTCTTTTTGTTTTTCTGAATCTTGTTGGATATTGGCAAGCTTATTTGGATTGGGCTTTCCTTTATTTGTTATTACATCACAATTTATCAGTTTAGTTTTCTCTGGAAATCATCGATGGCATTCTGATATCCTCTCTGATATTACTCTGAATCTAGCTCTGAAATATGATTGTCATCCTCTTGAGTGAAAAAAATTATGCTCTTATTCAGTTAAATGTATTTCAGAATCAATATCATCAAAGTGGTGAACTGGTTATTCATTGAGTCTTCTTGTCCTTCCTCATCAACCAAATTTTATGGGAATGGTGGTCTTATTTGCTGGTCTTGAGGGTTTCTTTGGTTTCTTTGAGGGGAAAGGGAGTCTTCTAAAATTTGGATTTATTACTTGAATTTCAGGTTTCTCTCTATTAGGTGGTTTTTTATCTAGGGCTAACCTATCCATCAATCTCTCCATGGTTTTCATCATCATTTCAAATTTTGCATCATTTGTAGATGAAGGGGAAGAGGGGGGTGGTTGATTTTCTTGTTTTTCTCCTATTTGCATCCACTCTACTTTTCCTTTTCACTGAAGCCATTAACTTTGCCTCCACTTCTAGAGCATCTTTAAACATAGCAGGAAAATTGGCATACTTTCTCTCTCTCAACATACAAGAAAAGTCTCCATCAAAAGCATATGCATAATGTAGTTTAGTGGTCCCTACTAATGGTTTGATATCAGCAGGAATTGAATTGTAAACCTTCATAAATATGCTAGAAAATTTCTGAACAGACTCAAAGTTCCCTTTCTTTAAACCATTATATTGAGATAATATTTCCACAAGGATATTCTTTTCCTCTCATCTATCTAAAAACAATGTTTGAAAGGATTCAAAGGTAAGGATAGATGCTACTGGTAAATATTTAAACCATCTCTTTGCCTCTCCTGACAACCTCTGAGCAAACAACCTCATCTTGCATCATCATGATCTACTTCTCTAGGTCAATGAAATATTCAAATCTATCCATATGATGTCTTGTTGTAAAATTCCCATCTCCATCATATAAAAAAATTCTCTGTGAGTAATTTTGAGGGAGATCATGCAAAGCAGCTAGAAAATCTAAGGGTTGCAAACCTAGCCGCCATGGTCTAGATGGATTCTATGCTAAAGGAGGGTTCGGAGGAGGATTTTGAGGAGGATTATGAGCAAGGTTTGTGGTATGAGGCAAAGAGGTTTGAAAATGAGGGTTACTTTCTTCAACCTTTACAGTGTTTTTGCAAGTTATACCACAAGGGATCTAGCAAGTATGACTCAACCCTATTTGGATTGATTTCTATTTGCTTTAGTTCTGATTCTTATTTTGACTTTAATAAATACTTTACAACACTTACTTCTAAATCCAAATTTTGAAAACCATGAAACTCTTCTTGAGATAAAAACTTTTCAATATTAGAAGTGCTAGATTTTTCTTTTCCACTTCGATGTCTAAACAAACTTTCTGGGTTTCCCACACTTAGTAAAATTTCAGAATTAGGACTACCTCTTGTATGTATCCTTCTAGAGGCCAGGATTTCTTCTGAAACCTTTTCTGGAGTTCAATGTGGAGTCACCAGGGAAAATGTACAACCTTCTGAATATGTTAGAATCTCTGTTTGCCCACAAAAATCCTTCTCTCCTTGAAATTTGGAACTCTTTGTCATTTCTCCCATGGACAATACAACTTTCGTCCCTAGAAATGGCACCAATATGTTATCACTCAAAATGACCCTAAGGTTGTGGGAAAAAGTCACTTCAAGGTAACCACAAAACCAATATTTTAGGAAAGAGAGTTGGCTTCTTTCTCTCCAGAGAGGGATCTCTCATTGATTGTTTAACAACGCCAAATATATGAATAGAAATTGAAATCAAATTGTTGTTTGGATGAAACAAGGTAAGCATTCATTGGGAAATGGAGTCAAAATATAACACATATATCAAATTACAGTGCTATGGCATGGAAATTTATTAGAAAGGAAAGATAGCTATTCATTTACAGTCAAAATGTTGTTGTTTGGTGATAAAGAAGAAATGAAGAACAGTGTGTTAACATGGGCATCTAACAAGGATGAATCCAATGCTAACTTTAGTAGAAAGATTTTGTGAATTTCTGAAACCAGTAGACAGAGCATACATGTATGAATTCTGCAGTATAAAACACTTATTTCAGACATGAAGAAGATAAAAAAAATGGAATAGATAACAAGGAAACACATCCATATGAGGAGAGGAGATTACATACTGTAAAGTAAATAACATAGGAATCTATGCAAAATTCCAACCTCAGCTCTGAAATATTTATTAAAGATAGGTATCTTATACAAAACTCAAGTTCTTACCGGTTCCAACCCTTTTTATTCTTTATTACATCTGAATATATAGATGATGCAATCTCTACCTTCCAGCTCGAAATATTCTACCCTAACCTCCAAAACAAAAATTTGTTACACAAGTGATGACACCCTATACAGACAGGGTCCATCATCCTCGAAAATCAGTTGCAGCAGAAACAACGAAAGCTGACAAGTAGGCTTAACTTCCTTTTACATGTGTTAATGAATATTTACTAACTAGTAATAGACTCTAGTGAATAAACAAAATTCTAAGTAAATAATTCTTCAAACTACAAATCCCCACGATCTTCAAAGAGATTTATGCATGCAGCATTATATTGGCTTTTCCATATTTCTCCACGACCTTCCATTGATCAGCAGATCACAAATATGTAGTGGCCACCTCCTTTAGCAATACCCTTAGCTCCATGTGACCTCTGGATGAATAATTCTATAGGTGTGCACATGCTTCTTTGACCATCAGGACCAATGCAAACTCCTTTGCAAGCATCATCTCAGAAAGCTGCAAATTATCTTCATTAAATGATAAAAACATCCTGAACAAATAAGACTGAAATATGAAACCCCTTGTGCTATGGAAGTTCACTAGCTGAGAATGTATATTCTCAGCTAAGAACTCATCAAACTTTAAGTCAAGCACACTAGACTGACTAGGTAGAATCTTCATATTCTAATGGGAAGGTTCTAAGTACAAACAATAGACTCATCAAGGGCTCAGTGGCATACATAACTGTGTCTAATCCTAAGAACTGGCTTAGCATGGTTATGACACACTTAGATTTCTCAGTAAAGAGATTGAGTTCGACTGGGAAAGGCTGGTCCAGCAGTGCGACACCAGGTTTCAGGAAAACCCTGAAGAAAGTTTGCTTTCACTCGACTGTAGATTGTCTAAAATACTTAATTAGGGAACTCTTCCTTGTATTCTTTAGACTCCATATTGAATTCGTCAATAATTGACAAGGCTAACAAAACACAATATCTTCAAACTGGACGCATCGATAATTACCTTCTCAGAGGAGGAGTAATTACTAGCACACCAATCGACAAACTCGGGGCAGTTTTAGGGTTTGGTTGACTGAGAAAAACTGAAAAAAATGACTGGTGTATATTATCCACATCTATACCCTGGTTCCTAATTAGTTCAAGTCTATGTTTTACTACTTCAATAGGTCTAGTGTCATAGATTTTGGCATCTTTATCTCCTAACAGTTTTTTTTATTTTCTAGTGTTCAAAACTTGGAGGTTCTACTTCTCCAAACTCATCCATTTAAATAGTTTTTGTATGAGGACAAGAGGCCTACCTGGTTTATTGACATCTGGTCTGATATTCATAGATGAGGTGGTTGCTTTCTGCACAGTCGTCGGCTTTTGCTTTCCAATGCACAGGACAAACAATACTCAGAGCCCCATGCAGGCATATTTTTATATCATTTATCTTTTCACATTAGTCTACCACCTCTTGTGATAGAGGAATTCTTTGAGCCTTCCATCTACCCGATCGATATTGTGTCTTCGATCTCTTTCCATGTTTAACTTCTGAATCCTTCAAATTCTTCATCCTTCAAAAAAGCTACTTTCTTGCACCTTCAACCTACGAATCCAATGCCGATTGTCGATCTGCACCTTATCTGCATCCTGACCATCCAAAGGTGCGACCCCTACCAACTTCTCCAATTTGGAAGATGTTGTTCATGCATGTTCAATCTGTGAAACATGTGTCCACCGTCGATGCTCATCTCTGCCAGATCTCACCGTTAAAAGAAGTGAAGCCTACCAAATTTTTCGCCAATTAAAAAGTTCTTTTCTTCGTGCATGTTCCATCGGCAAAACATCTGATAGTTGTTGATATGTTTCCACTTTTTTATCTGACGGTTGACTTTTCTTGCGGGTTAACACAAACTTTGATCCTACCCAAACCATGCATCTTTCTTTGCGAAGTCACTTTGCAATCATCGATCTCCATCGTGACAATTCTGCTTCGTTCATTGATTCCTCCATAAAACTTTGGGCGTATTTTTACACTTTATCCCTCATTTGCAATGTTAAAACTTAAGATTTTTCAATTGTTTCCATTTCCCACCTGCGAATAAATATTCAGATACCTCATTAAACATTCTTTTGGGTCATACAACTAAGTAATTTCAGACCTTACTCATTATTTGTAGGGATCGAACCTTCTCTGCCAATTTAACCCAAAACTAGTGCTAACACCTTGATCATACTCTGCATTTTCATTGCTATTCTATGTTTCTCCTTGGACTTTGTAGACATCATGTTTTCTTTCTATCATGAGGTCATATGCTCTCCAGTTGGTATCATCATGACCAACTGACTTACAAAATGTGCAGTACAGGTTCTTTGGTGTATGTACATACTTCATAAGTAGGTAACAGTCCTTTGGGCGATGTCCTCTACATCGAAAAATCTCACACCATAGTACTTGAGGTTGATTTAATTTATTCGGTTCCCCATTAGAGATGTAATATCTGAATACATGACAGTGTTCCTTGGAATTTCCTTCTCCTTTACCTTTAGTGTAGCAAACCTCTTCTCTTATTTATTTTCCTTTCTTCATATATTGTAACTGTAATGTCAGGTTTGCTAGCTGTGTCTGTATCTGTACCATTCCTATGTCGGTTTCTCCTATGGGCAAAGCTTCTAGCTTCATCATAATTTCCAATGCTTCTATTTGCGATGTTACCTTCTATTGCATCAATGGTAATCTAATGTGGGGAAATAATGCAACTATGAACCATTCTTGATGATGTTGCAGTCTTATTTCAAAGCTAACTTGATCTAACAAGGCTTTGAATTTCTTATCAAACTCCCACACAGTATCATTAGGTTTCTGTTTTATGTATTTTAGCTCTGTAATGCACTAATATTCTGACTTAGCTTAAATTCTCTAATTAGCCCAGTTCTAATATCAACTAGTGTTCTATTATGTCCAATAGAATATTTCATGAACCATGTTAAAGCTCTGTCTCTAAATGTGGTGACTAGTTGTGCTTGTTTTATAGCATCATCATGTACTTGCTTAACGTTCCAGACAACATCACAGAGAAACCAATGTTGCTCTGCATCTTCTAGACCATTTCCTTTAAAAACAGGTAGTTTGATGTTGTTTTCCATTCTTCTTCTAAGAGGTGTAGGGTTCTGAAACGATGAGGGTATACCACTACTTGATTGATTTTGACTACCTGCTCCTGCAGTATTACTACTACTAGTGTTCTGCGGACTAGTAATATTTCTTTCCTCAACTATGAGTTTCTGCAAAGTAATAGGCTGATAGGAAATGTATCTAGGTTATGTTTCACTATCAGAATCAACTTGATATGAATGTCTATCACTTCCTAACTTAGTTTCTATCATATTGAGAGGTTCAGCTTCACGAGACCTCTTTCTAGTGCTAACTTTATATATTTTTCCACTACGCAAAATACCAATATCTTCGCCTATGTCACTATTTGTTTTTCTAAACATTACAGAGTCAAACCCTAGGAATCTAATTGCATTCTTAAGACACATTTTTCATCTAATAGCATTTAATGCATAAACTCGGGTTTTTCAGGTACTTACCTCTAAATCCTTGGAAAAATATCCCTTTGTTGCATTGTAAGACTTCAAAGTGTCCACAACAAACTCTGTAATATAGCCTTCCAGTAAGCTGTCCAACAAAAAGTCTGCTGCTTTTGAAATCTGGTTGTCAATCCCTTTAAGCCTTTGAATCAACTCTGGATTCCAAACTGTAGGTTCTTCACCGTGGCAATAGTTTTTTCATTCTGCTATCGTCAATATCCACTCATGTAGCTCATTAGCAAAAGATGTGAAGAAAATTTCATGCAAGTTAGTTAATATATACCTCTGCAACCATTGTTCTGTGATGAGACATTGATTTTTTTTCTTTCTTCACAAAATCAAGTTCTATTTGGCTTACCCAGTTCTATATTTCCTTCTTCTCTGGATTCCACATCAATCTGATACATCCCCAAAATATCATTTCAAGCACAACATGTAACCATCTGTTGGTATTCTTAACTATATATAGATAGAGTGGCAATGAGACCATTTCTTGGTTACTTATTTTTCTCATTCACATAACACATCACAAGTTCTAGCTCGACAACGGAACCATTTGTTGCACTCTCTTCTCTTCTAGGATGGCACATCAAAATCACACATCACAAGCTCTATCTTGGAAACAAAACCATTTGTTGGTTCACTTTTAGGGGTGACCCGAGTTCAGCGAAGTTTCTTGTAGACCCAAAAAAATCCCCTTTCACTCGCACTTTCAGCCTCAACCTGCGAATAGATTAACGTCTCACCTGAAGCGAAGTATGGGGGGTTACATAATCAGGTTTTTGTAACTGTGGTGATGTGTGGATGTGAAGACTTGACCTCATAGCACATTCCTTGTTAACATACACTTAACATAACAATAGCGACATGTGACTGCGCACTTCGTAGTTATCAATAACCTACAGACTTCACTGAATCACGACTATCCTTACTCTTATAACTACATGTTTATCACACTTAATGCTAATTCACAAAATTCACACACATGTGTTCCGCTTACTTAACATATGGTCTCCATTAGCATACATATGAAAGCAAATACTTAAACATACAATAACATTAACATAAAACACATCATAAGTTCATACACATAACACAGATATTTACATGGTTTACCCCCCAGATAGGAGCTACGTCCACAGGAACTGTTCTTATATTACTTGGAAGGGGTAACAGTTCCAGTCAGTGCACTCAGCTGCAGACCCTTCTCTACAATAGACTTCTATGGACTCAGCTGTAGAGTCTTTCTCTCTTAGATCAAAATATACTACCAGAAAACAACAACACTATATGTTGGAGTAAGATCAACCCTTACACAAAATTTCCCTTTATATAGATGTGCCCGAAGGTCAAATATTACAATAAATATGGGCCAACCCCCATAGTACCCTTAAACCCAAAATAACATGGTTCTCCTGTCGACCACACTTTGCCTTAACTTCATTGCAACTCTGTTGTCCTTTTGTGTCGCTTCATATCACTCTGACGCTTCTTCTGACAGTGCAGTTCTTACCGCACAGCTCTGACTCTATAGTGGCGCATCCTTTGCACCATTTTTCTTCGTTACTCTCTTCTCCAGTAGATATCAGTTCGTCGCTTCATCCTTAAATTCTTCAACTACCTTTGGTCATCCTTAGTACTTCATCTTTACTAATGGGACAGGTCATTCCCTGTCAACTTTGCTTCGCTCCATACCCTCCTCTCGGGAATTATGGAGTTGCGTCTCCCAAAATTGGTCGATGTTAGGCCTCTCCTAATTGTACCTTTTCCATCAAAACTTCCTATAATTGGGCTATGCCCAACAAGCCCTGATTCATTGGTAAGGAAATTGTTCTTTTATGAAAATTACATCGAAATTAGGATATATGGATTATAGGTCCAAACCTATCAACTCCCTACCTTCTTAAGACATAGGCTATTTGATTTAGAGTATATAAAGTAAATATTTGACTTCGAACACATTCATTTTGTAAAACAAAAAAGTGTAATTACCTTCAAACTCCCCAAGTAGGTTGGTTCATTTATAGTCAATTCTAGAACAACTTAGTCCATTGTGGAACACATGATTAGCATCCTGAATGTATCTCTTGGAACTAAGTGGATATATGAACCACATGGTGTCATATCAAAAAATAGGAAGAAAGAAAATTTGTCTGAATATATGCATCACCCTAATGAACAACTAGACAACATTTCTAATCTAGAGAGTTAGGAAGAGGTACAAAATGTATTGAAACCTAGAATTTTGCGAAATTCATAGGCGATACCCACTCCAATTAAGCAATATGCATAAGCTAAAAGGTCTCTAACTGAGATATCCTCTAATGTGGATGTGGAAGAAGCAAAAGATGGTAAATTAGACCCCAAGAATACCAAGTTTGAGAAGTAATCAAGCATTGTTTCCAATAAATATCAAGGATAGGGAACATCATCATCATTCAAGCCAACAATTACCTTTGAAAGATTCTGAATAGATCAATGTCCCCAAGTGCAAGAGTCATAGTGGAGTCATCCGCTCAGCATGAAACTTCATCAGCACAAGCTACTGGATTAAATTCTGGGTTTTTTAGTTTATATTCCCAATTCAGAGCTAATAATGCTCATTTAAAAAAGTATTTATTTCCCAAAGCATAAATATCTATAGGAGCGCATTCTATATTGTTGTTTGTTGTAGATTTAAATAAAGGAAATTTTAATATGGAAGCATTATAACCAACCATTACAAGAGGAAAGAGGACTGTTGGTAAATAAAAGTCCAGTCAGTTCACTTATGACCTTGATTATTTTAGTCCCACTGAAAAAATACAGTGGCATAGGCAGACTGGTACTATAAGGAAAAGGCACTTTAGCGGAGGTCTTAGTGGATGCTCCTCTCAAAAGAGCTCAAATATTTGATTATATAAGACGTCACTAGAGAAGGTGTGAGACCGCGGGTTGTAGCAGATATTTTTCTTTGGTGTGTTTTCAAACAAAACGCACCGGTGTGTCACACATCAACACACACCGAGAATGCAAAAGAAACAATGTTGCACCACAAAAAATCATCAATGACGAAAAAATAATTTCGTTGAGATGTGCATATAATTTATAAAACCTTCATAGTGCGTTTTTGGAAACATAACTCCCCGGTGCAGTTATTTCAAAGAACGCACCATACTATATTTTATTAAAAATTAGCCATCACAGTGCGTTACATTTCGAAGAACACACTGTGTTATATTTTATTAAAACATTGTGCTACCTAAAAACCACAACCCGGTGCGTTACATAATAACCCACACCCTGGTGCATCCTATATAAACGAATGCACCTATATATTTTATTAAAAAGCACGTTATATTTTACTTAAATCCATAAATGTAGGTTGTTAATTAATATTGAATGCACCAATGCGTGTTATATCACATAATGCACCAATTCATATTTGTTAAAAAATAAAAAAAAATAAAAAATGATAAATTTGATTTAAAAAACTGAAGACCGTGCGGTTTACGTAATCCACACCAATGCTTCCCACTCTCGAGTGCACCAGAACATGATACTGTAAAAAAATGCTACCGCATTGTAAAACTCATTTTACCCCTCTATAGTGCATTTGATCCATCTGCACCAGTGCCTTTCATAACCCACGTAGGCCCCATGCCACCTGTGTTCATCCCACCTACTGCTCACACATTCCATGTTCTTATTGGTTGTTGAATTCAGTTTGCTTTTTTTCCAAATAGTGGGAAAAAATTCAATTTCTCCCATACATAGCCTAAATGCCTCCACGGTGTTAGATTTTGAGCATTAATTCAATATGATCTAGGATCTTATCTGAGAGAATAACAAGCAAAGTATATCAATCACAAGAGACAATAGACATAGAGTTTCCTTGGGGAAAACCAAGAAGGTGAAAAACTCCAATAACTTCCTCAAAGATAGATAGAGCAATGATACAAAACCCAAGCATAAGAGATAGACTCCTAGCAGCTTCTTCTCCTCCACTAGTGCAAATCACTCAATGAGAGAGATAGATGAATAAGTGAATGATCAAATAGAGTGACACCCCCACTCTATTTATACACAACTTGACTTTCCTTTTAACTCTAACTAGGTCAGCCCTAACTTAACCACTTAACATAATACTAAGTAGGCCAACCCCACTAGGGTGGTCTAATAACCCATCAAGTATAAGTTACGACACTTGCAACACTTGTAAATACAAATGATGACATTTCTGTACAGAGGAATAATAACCTCTCTGTCGGGATACAATATACATATATGAAATACATTCTGAAGTTACATATACATCAACACTCCCTCTTAACTAGGAAGGTATTTCTCGACACATGTCTTCTAGCACAAGTCTTCTTCTCTGGATCATCAGATCATCGTCACCGGATCATCGTCATCATCACTACTGCTATCTCAACCAATCTCCAATCTATTTGTCATAGGAATTTCTATAGAGACAACCCTTTTTCATGCTGGTTGTAGGCCTAGCCTCCATATAGGTCTTCATCATCTCTGCGAGCAAACCATCAAGTAAGTACACCTTAGGACTAATTACACTGCCTCTACAAAACCTGGAAGATCTCTCAGGAATGATTACACTGCCTCTGCAAAACCTGTAAGAGCATCTTAGGACTGATTACATGCCTCTGCAAAACCTGTGTACCATATTGTCATCGCATCGTCTTCAGATCACCTCATCGTCCACAGAGCACAACCCAGATGCACATCACACAACACTTACATTCACCGACATGCGAAGACACACCTCAACCATCCGTGAAAGGATCAACACTTATATCTATGCCATGGGAAGACACACTTCAACCATGTGAGAATGGCATCACACTTATATCCATAGCCATGGGAAGACACACTTCAACCATGCTAGGAATGGCACAACACTTATATCGCAACCATGGGAAGACACACTTCAACCATGCTCGAATGGCACAGCTCTTACATCGCAGCCACGGGAAGACACACTTCAACCATGGTCGAATGGCACAGCTCTTACATCAACGACCATGGGAAGACACACTTCAACCATGTTGGAATGGCCCCATCTCTTATATATGCACCATGGGAGGACACACCTACCACCATGTGAGAATGGATCATGTGCTTCTGTGTCTACGGACTCATCACTTCCCCTTGTAAGGAATCTCAATCTGAAGTACTCAAACTTCACTCTGGCCAACGGTTTGGTCAACACATCGGCTATTTGCTCATCTGTCGTAACATACGGGAGCTTCACTGCTCCTCTCTGCACCATATCCCTGATATAGTGATATTTGATCTTGATGTGCTTTGACCTGTCATGGAACACCGGGTTCTCAGACAGCTTCACACAACTCTAGTTGTCACAAAAGATACCAGTAGCACCCAAAGGGAGATCAAATAACTAAGATAGTAGCTTCCTAATCCATACTGCCTCACAACTAGCCGAACAAGCTGCAACATACTCTGCTTCGGCTGTACTCAGTGCCACACAAGACTACCTCCTTCTAAACCAAGATATCACACCCGATCCCAAACTGAAGCAGCACCCAGAAGTGGTCTTCCTATGAGCAGCACTGCCAGCCCAATCTGAATCAACATAACCCTCCAGGTTAAACTTTTGATTCATATCATACTTGAGCCCATAATCAATCGTACCCTTCAGGTACCTCAGAATACGCTTTACAACAACTAGGTCAACACTTCTCGGATCCGTCAGGAACTGGCTCAATGTGTTCACAGCAAAGAAAATATTTCATCTCGTGTTCGTCAAGTACATCAAGGACTCAATCATCTGACGATACACCGTGACATCAACCAGCTCAGATGAAGCATCACACAGAAGCTTCATGTTTGATGCCATAGATGTGTCCATGGATTTGCAGTCCATCATCCCAAACCTCTTTAGGATCTCTACTGCATACTTCCCCTCTCCAAGGAAGATCCCATCTGCACTCTGCCACACCTCCATGCCTAGAAAGTAGTGCATCATACCCAAGTCCTTCATCTCGAACTCGGCAGCAAGCTTCTTCTTCGTGTCGATAATCAATCTATCCTCACCTATCACAAACAGGTCATCCACATACAATAGTAGTATGATTGGATTGCCTTCCTCAACCTTGTAGTAAAGGCTGGAATCTGCTTACTCTTAGTAAATCCCAAACTGGACAGGAAGTTATCCATCCTGCCATACCAGGTCCTGGATACCTATTTTAAACCATACAGGGCTTTCTTCAGTTTGCACAGATAAGTCCCTCTGTCATGTATCTCAAACCCGAGTGGCTCCTCCACATACACTTCCTCTTCAACTACAGCATTCAAGAAAGCTGTCTTGACATCCATCTAGTGTACCTTCCATTTCATCAATGCAGCCAGAGGAAGTACTGATCTAATGGAAGTGTATTTGGCCACAGGTGCAAAAATCTCTTCTTAATCAATCCCTTCTTTCTGGGAGAAGCCACAAGCTACAAACCTTGCTTTATATTTCTCTATGCTACCATCTGCAGCATGCTTTATCTTATAGATCCACTTGGAAGTCACCACAGACTTCCCTTCTAGTCTCGGGACCACATCCCAAACATCATTCTTCATGATCGATTGGTATTCCTCGATCATGGCATTCTTCCATTACTTCATCTTATATCCTGGGAACTTCAATATTTTCAATAGATAGCTTTGTTGCTGGAACAAATGTTGTAGTCCTTCTTTTGTAGGTGATTGTACATGATCTTTCCTACAAGTAAAATTCAATTGCATGATTAGAAAATTCTCATAGTTTTCAAAACAAAATTTTACGCATAAAAATATATATGTCATACAGTCATGCAATTATCTTAGCCAATGGTTCAATACAACATTCATCCATATCCCGTAACTTTCTAGATGCCTTCCATCTATACCAGAACATTGTTAAGAGTTTGCACTACTCCCAACATGTCAGAAAAGAGGTTTCATTCTAGATAAGTAGCAATGGAATGTTGTACAGTGCCATAGGCCACTTACCCATCACATGCATATTAGTAGTATATTGTTCATTAATTCAATTATTCTAATATGCATAATACACAACCCAAGTCTAGGAACATAAGTATATACATCATTGAACAAGATTATTTAAACAAACAGAATATACAAGAAATGACAATTCAAATACTTATCTTTGTTTGTTTGTTGGGTGGACTCCCTCTGAATGTTTGCTTCCTTGCATGAGCTCCTGGATTCCGACTCTGAAGTAGCTTCTTCTACTCCTTTCCATTATGGATTGTAATGAGTAGTCAACTCCCTCTTAATACCTGAATCACTGCATAGATTCTTGAAGTCCCTTGAAGTAAATTCTTCGCCATTATCGGATCTGAAGATCTTGATCTTCTTATTAGTTTGATTTTCTATCAAGGCTTTGAATTCCTTGAACTTATCAAAACGCTTCATCTTTGACTGGATTTCAGGAATACCCTCTACTGCTTTGCTTGCAATTGGTAGTGCACATGTGCAAGCCTTCTATGCCAAAGTTCATTTGGCTACATGGCTCATTCAATTTATCCCTTCAGTTTGTATAATCCTCCGTCTTGTTCTCCAATCACTACTGCATCATCTATAGTTTTACCCTTTGGCCACATTAGGACTTGGCCATCTAAAAATGCAACCCTCATTCCTTTTGCATCCAATGCAGATATGGAAAGAAGGTTCTTCTTGAGACCTGGAACATATAATACATTTTTCATCTTCATAGACTTTCCAAAGTCTAGCTTGTAGGAGGCTTCACCACTTCCTTTTATTGGATACTGGTAGTCATCCCCAAGTGTCACCTTGTGGGGTGAATCATGTTTAGATAGGTTCATAAAGGATTCCTTGAATCCTGTCATATGTTTGGAAGCCCCACTGTCTATAAGCCAATCATTGCTCCCATGAGTAATGGTACCAGTGAGAGTATAAATTAAAACATACTCTTCATCAATTGAAGAGTATTCACTTTCTTCTCTAGCATTCTTCCTAGGAGGTTCATCATCCTCAGAAGTATGAGCATGATGTATTTTCTTGTTGTTCTTCATTTTGTTCCTATGGAAATTTCTGGAAATGTGTCCCCTTTCATCACAAGTATAGCAACGGACATAGGACATGTTCCTTTGAGGTTTGAAATCACCCTTCTTATGGTGATGTCCTTCTTTATTATCATTGTGGTGAGTCTTCTTGTCACCATGCCTCTTGGAGTGTGCTATGAGAGCTTGGTCTTCATTCCCCATCTTCTCTTCTCGAGCTCAAATTCGAGCTTCTTCTTGTGAGCATTCTTCCCACAGCCTACTGAATGTGATAAGTTTCCTCCTAGCACAAATTACTTGGATGAAGGAATCCCATGACCTAGGAAGGCCATTAAGAGTGGTCATTACCACTTCTCCATTATCTATATATTCTCCCACGACTTCAGGTTGTTATTTTATCTGGGAGACCCTTGAGAAATAAGACTACATGGTCTCCGCATTCTGGATCTTGATATTCTTCAATTGATTTCTCAAGGTCATCTTCCGATTTATGTTCTTCCCTTCAAATAGCTTGGTCAAGGAATCAAACATCTCTTTGGGTGTCTTCAGAGATGACACATGTGGTATGAGATGGTCTTTGATAGAATCAACAATGATCCTCTTAGACTTGACCAAGTTCCTCTTGTGTAGGGCCTTATCCACTTCTCCCTCTGGGATAGGGATCTCTTCACTTATGTAAGTGTCCAACTCATTCTCTTCGAGGATTAAACCAATCCTATACTTCCATGCTCGAAAGTTATCAGCCCCTTCAAGCTTATCCTCAAGCTTGGTGTGGTGAGACATCTTTAAAGAGTACTTCAAATGGAAATAAAAAAGATTTAGGTCTTACCACTTGTTTTGTTGAAAACTGGATTTGGTGCTGGATTAGGGTTTGTCAGAGAAACTCTAAAAATTCAAACTTTGAATTTCAAACTTTTGAAAGGATAGAAATATGCGCCTTGATGAGTTGATCAAGCTGGTATACTCAGCATTTGAAAACTGCAAAGTTTCACCCCTCAGAATTGCTTTTGAAACTTTTGGATTCACTTGGGAGGAACCTTGATTAGGGTTTGAGTTTCCCGAAGCTTCACCCAACCAAAAAGTTCGATCCAAAGCTCTAAAATTTGATTTTTCCAAGGATCTTCCAGCTGTGGTCTCAGATTTCAGAAATTCCAACTTTTGCAAAAACCCTAATTTCAGGATTCACTTGACAGGACCCCAAACTAGGGTGTGATTTTCCCGTAGTTTCACCCAACCAAAAAGTTTGATCCAAAGCTCTAAACTTTGATTTTTCTGAGGATCTTCGAGCCGTGGTCTTGGATTCAGAAATTCCAATTTTTGCAGAAACCCTAATTTTTAGATCAAAAACTAAAATTGCTCAGAATTGAATTATGTTTCTCTAGAAAGATGTGCCCTTGCAAGGAGAGTCAATCTAGCCTCCTTCCTTTGAAGATATGTGGAGAGAAACCTAAAAATCAAGAAGCCCTAGCTTCTGCAACTGCAAAGTGTCTTCTTCTTGGGTTAGCTCTGATACCATGTTAGATTTTGAGAATTAATTCAATGTGATCTAGGATCTTATCTGAGAGAATAACAAGCACAGTATATCGATCACAAGAGACAATAGACACAGAGTTTCCTTGGGGAAAACCAAGAAGGTGAAAAACCTCAATAACTTCCTCAGAGATAGATAGAGCAATGATACAAAACCCAAGCATAAGAGATAGACTCCTAGAAGCTTCTCCTCCTTCACTAGTGCGCATCACTCAATGAGAGAGATAGATGAATAAGTGAATGATCATATAGAGTGAAACCCTCACTCTATTTATACACAACTTGACTTGCCTTTTAAATATAACTAGGTCGGCCCCAACTTAACCACTTAACATAATACTAAGTAGGACGACCCCACTAGGGTGGTCTAATAACCCTTTAACCCACAAGACTCATACAGGGCCGACCCCATCAAGGTGGTCTAATAAACCATCAAGTATAAGTTACGACACTTGTGACACTTGTAAATACAAATGACAACACTTCCGTACATAGGAATAATAACCTCTCTGTAGGGATACAATATACATATATGAAATACATTTCAAAGTTACATATACATCAACACACGGTGCGCGGTTCAATAGGTAAATTAATCCTTACTTGATAATTTAAATTCGTCGGGGATTAATTTTTTAAATTAATCCATAATTTGCAATCTTTATTAAAAAAAATAAAAAATTGTCCAGTGCATTCGAGCCATTCGGCTCACACTGGTTCTCGGTGCACTCTGTAAATTTTTACATGACGCATCGTTTGAAGGGGCTAGCCAAATGACTTGAATGCGGCACATAAACGGTGTGCTTCCCTTTATAAGCGCACTAGCATAACATAAAATTAATTTTAAAAATTATAAACTAATAACCATTGCATTAATTACACTTAATTTCACTGACATTACGGTGCCTTTACATGTATCGAACACACCAGTAAAGATTGACAAGAAAAATTCAAAAACCAAAGTATATCATGCATCTATTGCACATCAACGCACTAGTTAACAATGCTATGACATTCAGTACGAGCACTGTGAACACATTCCCCATAATCCATAAATTAAATAAACCACGGTGCTTTTATATCACGTCAAGGCACATAAAACAGAGTGTTAATAGATGAAGTTGTGGAAACTCTATGATTTATGATTGTTATATAATTTGTCATAGTATCATGATTAGAATTTGTGTATAGCTTGTCATAGTATTATGCTTATGTAATAATATTTTTTTGATTTGATTTTCATATTTTTCTCATATAAATGAATCATTTTTTATAAGTGTAAGAAAAAATCATAACAAAAATTCAAGTATTACCATGTAATATTATTATAATATATGAAAATAAACATCACAAGAAATTTTTTAATATGAACATCAATATGACCTATCAATGTATCGTTCAATATTTCTATTTTTGACAATAACTCACTTTACAATGACAAATATCAAAGCTCAAATAGGATGGAAAAGAAATACTTAATTAAAAGAACACCCTTTTTGCTATTAAAATGGTTAACATGTATGATAATTTAATGTCAATAGGAAATTTATTATGGATATTTGGATGAAGGTTCAATTACTTTGATAGAATCAATTAATATCTTAATTTTGCATTGTACTGTATATGGGAACCATTTAAGATTGTGGTGATTGTGGTGATAAATATTAGTTGAATAGTTCAATGATCCTTCATGGTGTAACTTGAATGACAAAAATGAGAATGGTCGTTATGATTAATACATAATTGACATGATTTGTTTGTGGATGCTCAAATCTAGAAGTTATGTACTTTTCCATTAACTGATGCACCTTATGATGATTTATTTCGACTTTATGTTTTGGATATGAATATGGATATTCCGAATATTTATATGAATATGCATATTCCAAATATAGGATTTTAAAAAAAATATTGTTTGTTATTTTTAATTTGTTATATCATAATTGTAAAGGATATACATATTTCATTCTTGCCATAAAAAATTTTCTTCCTTAATGATATATATATGTGTGTATAAGTATTTAAAATATAAAATATAAATGTCTAAGTATACTATATTCATTAAATCGACCCTGTTATTCAAATGAGAGTAGTTTAAATTCCAACAAACAATAACTATGATTGACATCAATGGTAATTTGCACTCTAATTAGTTGATTTTGATCTAGTTGTAAGAATACAATAAATTAAATGATAAAACCCACACTACAATGAACTAAATGTTTACCAACTCAATTTTTTTAAACAATGCATCTAGTAATATGCAAATTTCCATTTCCACCATCATAACATGAAAAATAAAAATATAATTAGACAATCAAAGATAACAATACAAAAATGACATATCAATCTATAAATGATCAAATAAAACATGTACATATTAATATCTATTTCCATGAACTCAAGTTGTTTATACACGTATGTACTTAACCAACTCACATTGTCTAAACACTACACTCAGTAATCAACTTTCCATTCCCACCATCATAACATGAAAAATAAACAATATAATTAGACCCTTCATGATACCAGTGAAAAAAACATATCTCAATCTATGAATGATGAAATAAAACATCTAGATATCACTCTTTGTTGCCATCACTGTCATTATCTTCCTCGATTGGCATGATATCACTATTGTTCTCGTAAACATGTTTTTTGTCTTATGCCCCAAAGGGACGTCGAAGGGTAATCCAAATGGAAGGCATATCTGAAAAGTGGTTGGTGGATACCGTAACTCTACTTCCCCTCCTACTAGAATCGGTGACCAAATATTGGTCTTGATCTCTCCTTGGATCGTGCTTAATGGAATCAATTTTGTATTATTGTGTCTCTCCTTATTTTACATCCTCGTGGACCACTCATCATCCTACCTTTCCATCCAAGTCTCTCCCCCGGATCTACCTTTCATTTCCACATGCTTCACTCTTAAATGCCAAAGGACTGTCCCACGCCTTAACCACATAGTTTGCATGCGCAAGACAGAGAAAATCTGTCGGCTTCGAGGAATGCTTTTAATAACTAGAGGGTTTGCTTCTGTCCTCCTTCGAGCCTCTGCCCTGTTTCCACCTTTTTTTTTAGAGAACTCTGTGTTCGTTTACAATTTCTCTCATTTTTCTTGGTACTGGAGGTATTTCATGGACATGGAGCTTTTTCATTCTGGAACTCCATCCCTGAGTGACCTTGAGGTTTTGACGAACTGTCTTCACTGCAAACAACCTTTCAGAAGTGTTCTTGGTTCTCATATTTGGGGACTCCCGATCTCTCCAATTCATGGTCATTCTCAATTGAAAGGGAAAGAGGAGCGTCTAGGTAACACCTTGGAAAAGAATACTCATGTCAACTCTGGCGGTGGATAGGGAATTGAAAGAAACTATGCCCTCGGGGAAGTCATGAGCCAAATAAATGACTTGGAAAATAAAATCAAGATGGAGAGAAAAGAGAATCTTGATATGAAACGGGCCCTAACTTGTTTGTATTCTTTTTCCCAAGCAATTCATTCTGAGGTGAAGCATCACAACACTAAGATCATGAATCGGGTTTGCAATATGGAAGAATTCATGGGAGTAATTCATCCCCATGAGGGCACAAAGGAAGAGAAGATGAACATTGTGGGCATGGAGGAGGTAGTTCAAATGGATGTTGTGTGCATAAAGGACGTCAATCTGGTGGCTGCGGGCACAAAAAAAATCTAATTGGAGGCTGCGGGCATAAAAGCCGAGTTTCAGATGGAGGTTGTGGGCATAAAGGAATCCCTGATGGAGGCTACGAGCATAAAGGAAGTAGCCCAATTGAAGGCTACAGGCATAAAGGTTATTTAGTTGGATGTTGAGGGCATGAAAGAAGTCATTCATATGGGCGTTGCGGGCATAAAGGAAGCCCAGATGGTGGTTGCGGGCATAAAGGAAACAACCCAGATGAATGTTAGTGGCATACAGGTCATTCGGTGGGAGGCTATGGACATAAAATAAGTCCAAATGGAGGATGCGGGCATAAAGGAAGATGCTAATATGGAGGAAATGGGCATAAAGGAAACCCAGATGGAGGTTGCGGGAATAAAGGAAGCAACCCAGATGAAGGTTGTTTGCATAAAGGTCTTTCAGTTGGAGGCCACGGGCATAAAAGATGTTTAGATGAAGGATGTGATCATCAAGGAAGATGCTCAGATGGAGGTTGTGGGCATATAGTAAATTCAGAAGGAGGCTACGTGCATGAAGAAATAAGTTCACATGGAGGTTGTGGGAATAATGGTATTGGGTTACACACTATTTTCTGCATAAATTATAAATTATGTTTTGTGGTCCCTTAGTTATATGTATTATCTGGATATACCCCCCTACTTTGTTTTGTTTATGCAATTTTTTGCTTCTGTTTATTTTTGCTCGATCAGTATGTAAGAAGATATAGCTTCCACGGAATAGGCAAGTTCCATGATAGCTACAAGTTAGAGAAGGAAGAATAAGGTGTAATGGATGTTGTCCTGTTATGGGAGCAATCCTATCTATTTTCTGTATACTCTTCTTTTTATATATGATCAAAAGCTCTTTAACCTTTTCTGTTAAAAAAGAAAAGAAAATGCATGGTATTAATTCAATGAAAAACAAATTTAGTCAACATAATGGGATCACATCCGGAATTATGAAGTAGGCAAGTGCTTTTAAGTAATTTATATATTTAAATTAATTTGTTTGAATTATTTGTAAAGTTAACTAATATGTTTTGGTTAATGTGTGACATGCATAGCCAAAAAATGATGAATCTCGATAAGACTCTTACCAATCTAAGTCCAAACGAGCGTAAAAAATTGATGAAAATGTTGCAGAGAGCTTAATCAGGTGAATAAAAAATAGGTCAATATGAATTATTTCTTCAAATTTGAGTAATAATGTACTTAAGAATATTCACTAATATCTTTCACTTAATCTAATTCACATATGTTGAAATATTTTTCCAGGACTAACAACAACAACATTCAATGTCATCATAAGAAAGAAAAAATTATGGACGCTGCAAATGATGATCAATTGGTCCTTAGCTCATCTAGAGTGGTGTTGGAAGTTAATAGAAGGGGAAAATAAATTTATAATACTATGAGGGATATAGTGGAAATAATGTACATGCATACTTCTCTCTTAAAATAAAGAAATCAATCAAATATTTCGAAGAATCAGTTCATATGTAAACTACAAGAGGCATTCCCATAGCAATGGTTAATGAGACTTGTCATACTTGCAATAGCAAAAACATACAACAACAAAAAATAATCATTCAAAAAGTAAGATTCCTAAACATGTTTATGTAGAATATGTATCTATAACTACTACAAAGCATCATTTCTTCAATAATTTTAATTCTGCTATATTTATTTTTCCTATCAACAGAAAAATAGTTTAATGTCATTTTACATTTCCAGAAAGTTTATGAAAATACCAAAGGATGAACAAGGTGATATGTGAAATGTGCCCGTAGGGATGTCTAAAAAAGTGTACAAGTATATGGTTAAGGAAATGGACATAATTGCATCGTGGGAGGAGCCATCTCAACAAAAGAGTGCTTCAAATGTATGAAATCATTGATTTTTAGGATTATCTACATCTCAATAATTAATTCAACATTAAATATTAATTTTCAATTATTTAATTTCATGCAGAAAAGAAAACAAAATGGAACCCATTTAGCACAAAAGATAGGACAACAAGGAAAAAAGGGGTTGATAGCAATGTTTGTGAGTATATTTTTTATTTACTTATAAGAAATTAAGATTTCGTAGTGGTTGTGATTTGCATATTTAATTTTGTTTGTTTTCATTGGCAATCCTTGAATGTCTTGAAATAGGTGGCAACATACAAAGAGGAGCCATCAAAATAATTAATTGAAATTGGGTTAAGAAAGGGTTGTTAGTATATGTTGGTGTATCAAAAATTAATTGTGGATTATGTTAGTATCTATATTGTTTTACTTCCCTGTTTTTATAATTAATAAAACAACAAAAATACTTTATATTAAGTCTATGATTTGTGACGGGGGATAAAATTTGCAAGAAAAAAAGTATGGAGTGGAGCCAACAGAAGACTTGTGGATAGATGTCATGTCCCAAATATTGAATTGGGTCACAGTGGCCTAATCCCATTGGCCATAGTCATTAGAGTTTGTCAAATTGATGTTAAGGGTCAAATAATTGCCAAGGAGAAAAATTACCAATTTCCTAGGTTGTGGGTGGAAGCATTGGGATTTGAAATAATAAGGATAATAAATGATGTCTAGACATTAGAAGAGCATAAATATGTAATAAAGGAGCTAAATAAATATATAAAATGGAAAATCAAAGTGGAATTTGATCATGAAGACACATGGAGGAAGTGGGACCCACACAAGCTAGATTTTATGTGCCACATGGCATCCTCCTCTTGTCATTTTCAATCCATAAGAAGCCCAAGGTTCTTGGGATGAGTTGGAATGTCAATATACTTGGAATGAATCAATTAAGGTTGAATTGGGGTGGAAGAGTAACTCCCATGGAAGATGAAGAGGCATTTTGGAGCTACTGAGACACTTGGACTATATTCCCTAGCTCTATGACAACAATGATGAAGATGCTATGACACCTATGACACAAATCAGATCTGAAAGATGACATCTTACATATATGACATGTCAAGGATAAAAATATCCTCCAAGAGGGCACTCAAGTGATTTAGGGCATCCAAAGAGACACCAAGTTGAATTTGGAGAAGGAGGGACTTAGAATTGGAAGGACAAGTGGCATACTTGGGAATCTCTTCCCAACTTGAGTTGCCATGAAGCTCTTGGGATGAATTCAACCCATGGAGGACCTTAGAATTTTATAAAATATTATAAAAAATAATAATTGTATCTTTTGATCATTTTGAGAAATTGCATATGTGAAGAGAGAGAGTTAGTGGATGACTAGTTTCTTGCCTTAGCCAATTTCGAGGGTAAAAGATTCCCATCCAAGTTGGTGTGTTGAGATGCCATTCAGGTCTTTCATGGAGCTTTAATGGAGTATTTATTTGCAGGTGTAATATATAGGGTAGCTCTTAATTTTTTCTAGTGCAGCTCACTCACTCAAGCATTTCCAGTTTTCATTGCATATTCTTGCTCCTTGAGGGAGGGCACTTTTGGTGAGCTATTGTACTCTTTGGGGGAGCTTCTCATGCCCCATTTATATTATAATAAGCTTCATATACTCTATTATTCATCTTCAGAAATTTATTAGGTCAAAAATACAGTTGGAATGATGTAAATCTAATGTTTAATGAACAAATAGTGCCATTTCCCCACTACCTTGTTGTGAACCAATGTAATGTTGATGGATTTGAATGAATAAGTAAACTATTGATGGTTTATTTATGTATGAAATTTTAATGATGTATTATTAGAGTTTCATATTTAGTACCTAATCATTTGAAGTCCTTTTGTGAAGTTTCATTGCATTTGGGGAAGATTTGATGCCATTTCCCCCAAGGTCGAACTAGTGATTTTCCTGTTGTTTTGGAGAAGGTTAGAACAAACTTAATAACTTTTAAATGGTGAATATGAGACTTTATTAATGTCCCTTAGACATCCCCTACCTATTTTCTGAATTTCGAATGGGTTTGGAGGCATTTGGAGAGTCATTTTCAGCACTTACCCTGGGGGGATTTGAACCTCAAATTGCTAGTTAAATTCCATACTTTGCCCAGAATCGTAAAGGGGTTTGTAGAAGTATTTTGGTGGTCGTATATCATCCCTAAAAATCATATTCAATTCCTGATATCATTCATATACCTTCTCAGAATATTTGGGAGCATTTGGGGCAAATTGGAGACCTAGACATCAAAACTAGTCAAAGGTCGAATTAGAGAAAAAAGTGAAAATTTTGCAATTCTAATAAAATTATTAAAAATGGACATTACAAGTGGTATTAGAGCATGGTCCTTGCACCTGTGTATTAATACATACATTTAAGAATAATTTTCATCCATTCCTTACTATTATGATGAATCCTCTGAGTACAATTATTATGAAGAATATGCAGATGATTGTGAACAATATGAAGGAGAATGTGAATGGTATGAGGAAGAGATTCCGTCATGGAAAACTTCTTACAATATCAAGAGGAATGAAGATTATTATTATGAACATATGTATGATAAATATGAGTATGACACACCACCAAAGGATAATTCTATGAATGAGTTACAAAGATGGAGATCTATATCTTGTCTCGAGGGAATATACAAAAAATGCCATGTATTTTGAATGCTATGCTGATTATGTGCTTGCAAATAGACCCAAAAATGAAGATGTGGAGTTAGTAAAGAAAGGTTTATGCCCTTCTTGTAAAAGGCCTTGGAGAGAAAATCATGTGTGTGTGAGTGAAAAGAGCAGTGAAATATCAAAACCTTCAAAGAATACATCTCTTTCCTACTGGATGAGAGTTTCTGGATTTTATTCAAAAATAGATTCCAAAGATATTGATCCTAAGGAAAACAAGGGGAAAATTACATCAGATTGCTTGAAGGAGAAAGATGAAGATATATCCCACGAACTTGAAGAAGATCCTATTGAAAATATTGAAGATCATTTTGAGACACATTCTACCTTGGACATGAATCAAGGAGTACCTACTGATGGGTGCTCACACCTCTATGTTGGTGACATAGAGATCACTTTTGACAGTATTTCTGCAAGACAAAATTCCTCTAAGCGTGAAAATGAAGACATTGTAGCAGTTGAAGAAGAAACAATATCAACTTCCCCATCACCACTTGAGCTTCATGAAGTTGGTCCAAGCAAGAAGGAAGAAGATGAGGAGGTTCATTTGCAAGAGCCTTATTTTCTTGAAAGGTCCTTAAATATGAATGAAAAGAAGATCCAAGAGTCCTTTGGCATTCTCCATGACACTCAAGCATTGGTGTCAAATTCTTGTTGGAGAGCTATTTCATTGGAGGAAACATCCTTTATTGAAGACATGGAGAATATTCAAAGAGCAATGTGCCATAACAAAGGTAATTTCATGTCTTTTATTTTTGATAGAAACCATTTGTTTGAGTTTAATGAATTGTGACATGATGCATACTTGAAGAATAATGAGGATAATCATAATATCACAATTCAAAATGAACAACTTCTTGAAAAGTTGGAAGATACTTATTTTTCCTCCTATGTTTCAGATTGTCAAATGGTAGATTGTTTGGAGGATTATCATGACATGGTGGATCATGATAAACATGGAAATCTGAATGTTCTTGACGTGTTTGAAGATGAACCTGATGAGATCTAAACACTTGATGTGGTGGAAGAGGAACTTGAATTGTCTCTTGATGAAGGTTATGCAATTTTTAAAGAAGAGCACGATTCCTCTACATTGGAACTAATCTACAACAAAGGTTTCACACTTTTAAAGGAGCTGCATGATACTACCCATATGGATTCTTCCCATGATGAAATTTCTGCACTTTTTGATCATTTGGGTGAGTTAGTCCATTCTTCTACATCCTAGAATTACATGTTTTGCAGCATTAGTCTCAATGAAGTATGGGTGAAAGGGTTATTTTTTATGGTTCCATGTGAGGAGTATGGAACTCCTATATTTACTTTTTATGATGGCATGGTTGGAGAAAATTCTTATTCACATTTGCAGCAGCATCCTTTGTTACTTTATGATGATGCACATCTACCTGGATGCACCTATGATATGCATTTGAGTCAGTTGAAGACTCATGGTTTTTCTTGCTCAACACTTGGTTCATTTTATGTTGGAGGAACTTCATCCAACACGTGGGTGAATATATTTATGATTGGAGAACATTTTTGTTGGAAGCCATATACTTTTTTATATCTTTCTGATTCTCACATTCATGGATGTATGGGTGAAACTTCTTTGAGTCATTTGAAGTCTCCTTGTTTCTTTTGCTCATTATTTGGTTCAGATTTTAGTTGAGATTCTTCATTCACTTCTTGGATGGAAGAATACATGGATGAATATTTTGATGCATGTCACATCCTTTTGGAGTAACATTATAGGACATGGGATCCTCACCCATGTCATTGGAGCATATTTGATTGGTTACTTGATGCTTCTATGCACTTGGAAAATGGTGGTCTACTTGCTTGGAGGTATAAGAATTTTCATGATTATTTGATGAAGCATCTTCTTGATGTACATTTTCATTATGTTGTTATGTACTTTGATGATATATATTATGTACTCATGATGTTTGAAAGAATGCATACAAGAAAATGGGATCTAAGAACTAAGAATTGGAGAATACTTCTAACTGTTGGAGTTCAATACAAGCAATGGGACCTTGGGTAATTCTTAGTCTCATTAGTTTCAATTTTTTGGGGAAACAAGTAGTATGGGGAATGGATTCCACACTTAATAAAGTGAATTTAATTAGAGTAGTGCAGTAGAAAGCATGTTGGTTCCTCTCTAAAATCTTCATGGAATCTCGAAGACTCAAAGTTGGGCAACTCAGTGGCAACTTCAAAGAATTATACAGAAAGCAGGTTCTTCAACACCCATGTTTGAAATTGCTTGAGGACAAAAAATATTGGGAAGGGAGGATTTTTCATGTCCCAAATCTTGTATTGAGTCACAATGTCCTAATCCCATTGTCCATATTCATGAGAGTTTGTCAAATTGATGTTAAGGGTCAAATAATTGCCAACGAGGAAAACTACTAGTTTCCTAGGTTGTGGGTGGAAACATTGGGATTTGAAATAAGAAGGATAATAAATGATGTGTGGAAATTAGAAGAGCATAAATATTTAATAAAGAAGCTAAATAAATATATACAATGGAAAATCAAAGTGGCATTTGATCATGAAGACACATGGAGGAAGTGGGACCCACACAAGCTAGATTTTCTGTGCCACATGGCATCCTCCTCTTGTCATTTTGAATCCATAAGAATCCCAAGGTTCTTGGGATGAGTTTGAATGTAAATATACTTGGAATGAATCAATTAAGGTCTAATTGGAGTGGAAGAGTAACTCCCTTGGAAGAGGAAAAGGCATTTTGGAGCTAGTGAGACACTTGGACTAAATTCCCTAGCTCTATGACAACAATGATAAAGATGCTATGACACCTATGACACAAATCGGATCCGAAGGCTAACATATGACATATATGACATGCCAGGGATAAAAATAGCCTCCAAGAGGGCACTCAAGTGAGTTAGGGAAGCCAAAGAGACACCAAGTCGAATTTGGAGAAGGAGGGAGCTAGAATTGGAAGGACAAGTGGCATACTTGGGAATCTCTTCCCAACTTGAGTTGGCATGAAGCTCTTGGGAGCTAGAATTGGAAGGACAAGTGGCATACTTGGGAATCTCTTCCCAACTTGAGTTGGCATGAAGCTCTTGGGAGGAATTAGACCCATGGAGGAGCTTAGAAGTTTATAAAATACAATAAAAAATAAGAATGGTAGCTTTTGATCATTTTGAGAAATTGCATATGTGAAGAGAGAGAGCTAGTGGATGACTAGTTTCTTGCCTTAGCCAATTTTGAGGGTGAAATATTCCCATCCAAGTTGATGTGTGGCGAGGCCATTCAGGTCTTTCGTGGATGTAGTGCCCACCTCGGTACCTTAACTATTTAGAATAGTGAGGTACTAGTTTTGAAATGAATCGGCTAAGTAAAATATGAACCATTTGAATTTACTTTGAAAATGCTTGAACGACAGTTATAGAAACTATTAATTTACTTAATAAATGAATGCTCGACTAATTAAGATAGAATGACTGAATGTTACATATGCTTGACTGATTGAGATAGAACGACTGAATGTTAGATATGCTCGATTGATTGAGATAGACTGACTAAATGTTAGATATGCTCGACTGATTGAGATAGGATGACTGAATGTTACATATGCTCGACTGATTGAGATAGAACGATTGAATGTTAGATATGCTCGACTGATTAAGATAGAATGACTAAATGTTAGATATGCTCGACTGATTGAGATAGGATGACTAAATTTTACATATGCTTGACTGATTGAGATAGAATGATGAATGATAGATATGATTTACTGATTGAGAGAAAATGATGAATGAAATATATGCTCGAATGACTGAGATATTATGATGGATGATAAAATATTTCATAGTGAGGCGCTACTAATGTGCACTTGAGTGTGTGTGTGTGCAGTGGCAAGTAAGATGATTTACCGACTGACCCACAATGGAATTATAGGGGTTGTAAGAATGGAAAGAACACATACGGGTACGACGACTGACTGTCGACCCTGGATTAGCAATCCATGCACGGGTGAAGCCATTTAAGCTCACTCGGGGAAGCGTAAGCTGTACGGGCAAGGCCATAATGATTTGGTTGCATACGATGAGTTGAGGGGCGCATGATAAGGAGAGCCTTATCTCTCAACATCCCTAAGTCTCCAAGGAGCATAATGAGATATCGCGGTAACGATTCCCGGTCGCTACGCAGTACTCCCCATAAGAAGGAAGAAATGAAACTATCAGAAGGGCCCACCGAAGAGGTACCTAGACAAGAACAAGAGGAAGAAAATTAATCAATGGTATAAATGAAAATTTCACATAAGATTTAAGAAATACTTTATTTCATTTTGTTCTATTTTATTAATTTGAATAATTCTATTCAAGATTCTATTTTAAATTGATTTCATTAATTTGAATTGATTTTATTAACTTGGAAAAGAATTGAAGAGATTGATTTTATTCAATATTAAATTTGATTAATTATGTTGATTGACAAAGATTAATAATAAGAGAATTATTTTTATTCAAAGATTTTAATGGATTTTATTATTTTAAATCATTCTATTAAAGATTCTATTTAATTGACTTCATTATTTTGAGAAAGAATTGAAATAGATCATTAATAAAATAATTGTTTTTCTTTTATTATTGTTCAAGATTTTACTTTAATTAATTTTATTATTCATTTAAAATATTTTATAAAGAGGAAATTTAAAATAGATTATACTTTTAGTAAAAGGAATCATTTTTTAATTTAGTCTTAATATTAGGAAAATAAAGAAAAGTAGAAAGCAATAAGTCTAACTAAAAGATTGTTAAGTAAACTAAATGAGAACCAAAAGAGGAGTAGAACTCTTCTACACCTAACTCCCACTGATCTAGGGATTTAGGTGCACATTAAAGACATTAAGAAGACACATGTATTTGAGAATATTGGAAATTAAAATAATAAATTAAATTAAATATGTGCATGGACAGACACATGGAACACAGGCTTTTGCTATATAATGAGGGAGGAGAAGGAGAGAAGGACATCTCTTGCTCCCTAATGCTAGATGGTAATCATAATCTCGGATTATGTTATGATCCTTGGAGTTGGGATTAGCTGAAACGGGGATTGGGAGATCCTTTCGGGAGGCTAGATTGTGTGTTCTTACGACCCCATTAGCTCAGGGGTTCGGGGTGAAGAAGAATAACCTTGATATGGTAGGGAGGTCAACCGAGGGGTCACTCGGTACTTCGTCGAGAGATTGGATTGGATCGTGTGGAAACCACTTCAAGGACTCCATCAATTCGTTGGACCAACCGTCGAAGACAGGTTTGAAGTATTTTTATTTATTTATTTTGCTAAATATTTTTGAGAATGAATAAATCTAAGTATATAGTTTTATATATTGACATTCATGTACTACAATAGATAGAACTAGATCTGTGGCTTCTATATCTTCTTCTGAAAAATCGTACTGGAAGTTTTTTTTTTTGGGACCCTGAAAAGGGGGCCCCTACAATGGAGCTTTAATGGAGTCTTTATTTGCAGTTGCAATCTATATGGAAGCTCGTGTTTTCTTCTAGTGCAGCTCACTCACTCAACCATTTCGAGTTTTCATTGCATATTCTTACTCCTTGATAGAGGGTGCTTTTGGTGAGATGTTGTACTCTTTGGGGGAGCTTCTCATGCCCCATTTATGTTGTAATAAGATTCATATACTCTTTTATTCATCTTAATAAATGTTTAAGGTCGAAAATACAGTTGGAATGATGTAAATCTAATGTTTAATGAACAAACAGTGTCATTTCCCCACTACCTTGTTGTGAACTAATGTAATGTTGATGGATTCCAATGAATAAGTAAAATATTGATGGTATATTGATGTATGGACTGTTAATAATGTATTCTCAGAGTTTCATATTCAGTATCTAATCATTTGAAGTCATTTTGTGAAGTTTCATTGCATTTGGGGAAGATTTGATGCCATTTCCCCAAGGTCGAACTAGTGATTTTGTTGTTGTTTAGGAGAAGGTTAGAATAGAATTAATAACTGATTAATGGTGCACATGAGACATTATTAATGGCCCTTGGACATCACCTACCTCTGTTTTAAATTTCAAATGGGTTTCGAGGCATTTGGAGAACCATTTTCAACACTTACCCTGGGGGATTTGAACCTCACATTGTGAGTTAAATTCCATACTTTGTTCAGAATCTTAAAGGGGTTTTCAGAAGTATTTTGGTGGTCCTATATCATCCCCAAACATTATATTCAATTCCTAATATCATTCATATACCTTCTTAGAATACTTGGGAGCATTTGGATCAAATTGGAGACCTAGACATCAAAACTAGTCGAAGGTTGAATTAGGGGAAAAGGTAAAAATTTTGCAATTTTAATAAAATTCTTAAAAAGGGACATTACAATAGAAGGCATGAAATTTGGTTTTGAAAGAATGTGTATCACTCATGGATCAATTATTTCTATGGTTTATCCTTTCAAATTACATTCATGTATACTATCTATTTTATTTTTCCTTATTCCTCGAAATATAGATACACTCAATACACTTTATTTTTATGTTTGTAGATGGAAGATGAAGAAAAGGAAACCAATTGATCCAATCAACAAAATGTTTGGCCAAATAACCCAAATGATGTAACTAAATCGAGTAGTGTTGATAAGAGTTCCGGTCAAGAATGATGATCCATATTTAATTTTGATGTTAATGATGATGATCCACATTTAATTTTGATGTTAATGCAATCTGGTGTAGCTTGCTGTATATTTTGGAATAATTGTATATGAAAATCAGACATTTTGTATAACAATGTACTAGACATAGTGTCCGAATTGAAAAACAATGGGTTACCAACAAGTGTAACAATTACGTATTGCTTGTTGATATTTTGATTATTATTATCTCTATGTTCTCCTATTTTGTATGACAAAGGTATTCTTATTGATATCTAATAAATAAAATAAAAATTATTCTATTGCATTATTCAATGTTATTGTCAAATGTTACATGTGAAATGGATGATTAAATATTACAATAGATGCTTGCATCTATCATATAATAAATTAATCCAAGCAAACGCAATAATTAAAATTGAAATGAATAGTACCATAAAAAATCTATCAATTTCAAATGAATAATGGAATTAAATATATATATATATATATGAATCCAATTTCAGTAGACATTGTTCAAAGAATCATATTTGATGCTTTTGATAATTGATGTCGCACTGGTGCACCTACTCGAACTATTCGCACCAGTGTGTTTATGTCAACGATGGGCCCGACACTTCAATGTAAATTAAACACATTGTTAAATTTTAAAAATAAGAATGTCCACGTGTCAGACGGATTATCCAGTGCGTTTTAGTTTTTTTATAGCATCGTTGGAAGTCAATGGTTGAGACGCACCGATAATTATCAAAGCTTATATGAACCAGTGCTTTTTTTTTGTTTAAGTGTTATAGTGCATTTTAGTTGTTTAAATGCACTAGGTTATTTTGATAGTTTGTAAGCACCGATGCATTTTACAATGGCTTAATGCATGAGTGCGGTCTTATAAATGGACAAAACCAGTAAAATTTAAAAATATCAAAAATTGTCCAGTGTGTATGATCTAACATATTGCATCAGTGCATTTATTTTATGCATAAGAACCAATGCATAAAATCTAAATTCAAGCGCAGGTGCGGCATTGAAATTTGGTTCTTTCTGGTGCTTTTTCTATTTGAGTGCATTAGTGCATATTTTTACATCGTACAACACCAGTGCATTGTGTTTTTATACGCACCTAAAAAAAACAAACTGATAAGAAAAAATCCTCTTAAACATCTGACTGCTGAGCTTTTTTAGTTATAAAATATATCTGTAATAACCTTCATTAAAACATCTGTTACCATTGGTGTAGGTTGTAGTGGAGGTTTTTTTGACAATTTTTTCCAATCTTGTAACACTAAAAACCTTCGCTATGACCTCCACTACATTCTCTTTTCCTTGTAGTGAGGGGAGGTGATCATTAGAGATGTTCTTATATCAACCATGAATGTAAATAAGTTGCATAATGCAATAAAAAAGATAGAGATATAGGTCAAACAACAAAATTTAGCTAAAAAACAACTAAGAATTACTGAGCTAGGGTAGAAGGTAGTTAAGTTGGGGTTAGGCCCATCAAAACACACTTCTCTGCAGATCTTGTTAAAGGATAAGGATAATTAAATCCAAATTATGAAGAATAATTGAGACTCCCGGCAATAGAACATGTTCAGGCATCAGAGTTGTTAGAAGTTCAAGACTAGAAGGACCAAATGGTCAAGTTTCATCAGGAATACAAAGAGAAAGTAGAAAAAATAGATAAAGAAGGCAGTGATATGAAGTTGGATAATTATAATTTATTGTTTATAAAGGGAATTTCTTTGCTTACGGTTGCTTCAATTGATCCAACTAACTAGGTTTCTAGAACTTTGGCTGGTATGAGCCTCAAGGATGCAGAACTCAATAAGATTAAAGAGGCATTAAGAAAGAGATAGTATGAGGTCCAAGCCATAAATAACTCATTTATAAAAAGAGACATAATCATCACTGCCTTAAATGAGACAAAGAACAAATTGAAGAATGAAGTGGATCGTGTTTCAAAATGATGACTAGGAAGCCCCTTTTAAATAGAGCAAAACACTTTGTTTGGGACCAAATAACAGTGGCTCTCACCAAGCGCTGGACTTATTTCACTATTATTGAATATAATGGGTACTTGTTACTACTGCTACACAAGATGTCAGGAGGACATTGACTAAGTTGGAAAAAAAACCCGATTGTGATCTAATGATACCACAACATATTCAATGTGCATATCTCCCCATTTCGGAATTGGATGAGGACACTTAAGAGTAAGAGTGACATATTTCCATTGTTTCACATGTCCAACATTTTGTCATTTATCAAGGTTACATCCATCTGCATTGATGTATAACTCACACAAGCATGCATATTTTCTTGTTTCTATGGAAAATATGTTTCCCATGTCCTTACACCAAATGGAGTGTAATTCCCTTGTCCCAGGTATTGTCTCACAATACCATGGAATGGATATATTCACATCGCTAATGGAAATATTCCAAAAGAATCTGCATCGTAATAAATGTACAATCAAATATATAATTTTTCAACCCAGATAATGTTTCAAAGAACATTCGAAATGTGAGCCTCAAATACACACCATACTATCTTACCTATGCACCATCCTTTCCTGTTCGTGACCTTCTTGTCCCAAATGTAATGTGCACCAATCAACTAATTTTGCAGATGGTTTGAGTCGGGTTGCACCATGACTCATCTGGTACCTTCTAAGTTCGTGTTTCACACTAGCACCTACACCATCATGCTCTCCCTTTCCATGCCTTTCTAAAAAAAAACTCCATGTATGTTGAATGATTGTCTCTTTATGAAGGTGAATCAACCAATAAAAAGAGCGTTCCAGTTTGACCTACCTTGCACACCGAATCCAATGTTCTATAAATGACACTCCATTCTTTTTGAATGAGTCATAAATCAGCCAAAAACAATGTTGAATAAATAATCTGTCATGTTCTTTATCATCAATCACATAAAAAAATGGTACTCTTTAATCACTTCACGTGACAAATGAGTGTTATCCCTGCAATCAATGCTCTCCTGGCTATGTCTGTACAAAACATGTGTGAATATTGACACATGGTCAGAGTGATAGTACTCACGTTGTATCTCAGATTGGGGAGGAAATGTATAGTTTTCAGTGAAGTTTATCACTGATAATATTGTGCCTAGCTCAAACAACTCACAAGAATGCTTGAATTCAACAGCTTTCCACCTAGACCTGTGAGAGGGTGTGATATATTTATAAATATGATTTTGGAATTTCTCCATGAAATCTATAATAGGAATTTTTTCTTCAACAAATAAATCCTTTAAGATGGCGCAGTTGAAGAAGACGATGCACCCATGGTAACACACTCATATATTTTCCATGTAACTGTGACATCTAATAGTCCAGAGTGTTCTAGATTGAATGTGAAATGTCTATGGAACAATGCCAATTTACCACATTCAGGGCATCTTCTTCCACCTATAGATATTTTGTTGAAAAAAACATCCTCGAGATTTCTTTTGCATAGTATAGTAGAAATAAAATCTCACACCATGGGAGGAGATAGTTCACCCTCCTAGTGCCTTTTGCAAAAGTCTATAAATGTGTCATAATAGAGTTGAAATTCAACATGGTATCAACAACAACGAGTGTTGTGAATCGTGTTTGGCCTATTATACCATGGTTTTATCTTTTCAAACATGTTGATTAGGATCTTAGCACTGGGATTGGCCTCTTGAAATTCCTCAAACAATGCAACTCCTATCATCTCCATAACATGCTTATAATTCTCAGCATAAATCCTTGTAGATAAACATTGTCGCAGGACATGCTTTCGATCTGGTATAGCATGTGAATGGTTGTCCCAAAACTCTACCACCTTCTCACTAATGGCTTCTGAAATCCTTTCATGATAGGGTTTCCTGCAAATAAGATCCTAACAAGAAACTTCATTATTTTTATCTATTGAGACACTAAATTTAGTATATTTGTGCAATTATTTCTTGAGAAATGGAGCAATTTTGACATTGTTTCCAACATTTGAATTCTCGAGTTTGTCGGTGCCACAATAGTAGTTGTAATTGACCTGCGAACATCTTGGATATAAGGTTTTCTTGATTTTCCAAACAAAGATAATGCTTTTGTGACGTTTTTTGCTAGGGTTTCATGTTCCATTTTACCTTTAGCATCTTTAAAACCTAGCAGGTTTGTGGCATCTTTCAGTCTTTTATGTTTTAGTAATCCATGTAGAATTTGAGCTTGTGTGATAACTGCGTGTTGTTCAAAATGCAACTTGATAATGTTTCTAACATATTCTCTGATTGTCCGACCAGGACTTTGGTTTCTGAACTCTTCTCCTACGCAAGCTTCCATAAGGCTTTCTAAATAACATCCACCTCTTACAAATCCAATACATATACCAATTACTCTTGAAGTTGTGTGAGAGGGAACAGGGTCCAATTAAATTTTTGAAAGTTCAACTCTGACAAAATAAGGGAATTTTGTTTAATATAAGAAAAAAAATAGAATCGAAGTAAGGAGCACTCAAAGACTATGGTTTTATCTCACCCATGACTATTTCAAATGCATTCAAATACCATACGCAAATTAAATTTTTGAAAACTCTCAACTCTAACCAAATAAGGGAATTTTGTTCAATATAAGAAAAAAATAGAATCGAAGTAAGAAGCATTCAAAGACTATGGTCTCACCCATGACTATTTCAAATGCATTCAAACATCATAAGAAAAATAAATTTTTGGAAGTTAAACTCTGACCAAATAAGGGCCTTTTGTTTGATATAAGAAAAAAAATAGAATCAAAGTAAGAAGCATTAAAATAATATGGTCTCAACCATGACCATTTCAAATGCATTTATAAATCACAAGAAAATTATATTTTTGAAAGTTCAACTCTGACCAAATAAGGGACTTTTGTTCGATATAAGAAAAAAAAAGAATCGAAATAAGAAAGATTAAAAGACCATGGTCTCACCCATGACCATTTCAAATGCATTCAAACATCACAAGAAAATTAAATTTTGAAAGCTCAACTCTCAACAAATATTGAACTTTTGTTCAATATATGAAAAAAAATAGAATCAAAGTAAAAAGAATTCAAAGACTATTGTCTCACCCATGACTATTTCAAATGCATTCAAACATCACAAGAAAATGTATGAAAAATTAGGGTATTTAAATGTGGTTGAAGGAGTTCTTATGACTACATGGATTCCATCAATATCTTTCCTTCATATCTCTTTCAAGGCCGGAATTGGATTTTTGTCCATATGTACATATACATATATTAAAAAATTTATTATATAATCTATCCGCAAAATAAAATGTAAATAGGTCCCTATGACCTAACATCCTTCCACTCAAATTGTAAGTGGGATTTCCAAAGGCTCTCATTTTCGATGATTGCAAACCCTTTAGAGACGACGTCCCATGAAGGTAACAAATGACTTGTTATAATGATGGGCACTGAGAGTAGTACCAACGGCCAACAAACTCCAACCATGTTTTGTTAGCATCCCACAACAGTATCCTATACGGTAGATATCCTATGTTTGGCCACTAACAACATTCATCAAGTGGGGCAAAACAAATTATCCCTCGAATAGTACTGTGTTGCCTATTTTGAATAGGTGTTGGGTAGCCCCCTTGAGAGAACATAAACACGTTACCTCAGGTTTTACCTTCTCTTGCACGTTGCCTCTTTCCCTATGAAATATTTTCCACTTAATGATGAAGGATTTTTAAAGGTTCCTTATAGACAACAACAATGATTCCTATGAGAAATGATTGACAGGAATTATTTGGATTCCTAACCCCTACAATACTACCTTATACTAAAAAAATAGTTTGTGCCCTCCTGTGGAGAAATTATGTTGATTGGATTAAGTTGTTGTTCATGCAGGGATTTATGAGAGCCCTAAATATTGACTCGGTTATCCGTTTGGGCTAAAATTAAAAGAGAGAGAGACAGAGAGAGAAATGATGTAGGTATTTCCAAGGGTCATAAATTTTGACTCAGTTATCCATTTGGGATGAAATTTAATAGGAAGTTCCATATCGAATATTTTAGTGCAGTGACTAATCAGTTTCTTCTAATTGGACCTTTTTTGACACTTTTATGGGACCAAATTCCTTCATATAGTGCCTTAAATTGGGGTTTTAGTGTTTTGCGGCATTTTTTTAAATTGTAACTATCAATTATCTCCTAGTTTATGCACATAATCATAAAAGTGATTTGAAAACTAGTGTCACTCTAGTTAGCTTTTATTTATTGGTCAGTTTTAGAGTTATGCAATATTTTCAAAAAAATTATGAGATTTTCAATGTGTACAAGAGGTATGAGATTGTTCAATGTGTCCTTGATGTATTTGGTGTATCCAAGAGGTGTAAGAACCTTCCAATTTTTTGAAGAGAGTTGTTCAATATGTGTGTTGTGATAGGAAAATATGAAAAAAGCATGAACAAAGCTTCATGCAGGAAAACAGGAAGCGATGAGAAAGAAAAGTTGTTCTTTGTCTTATTCAGACCAAAGAACTCGCACGCTAATAATGTGTATGCGCCACTAGCACGTTAGTGTTCCTGTGCAACGTTTACAACATTTACTGTCAAACATTCACAGCCTTAAATTCATGGAGGGTAGAGAAAAAGGTGGCTAAAGTGTGAGTGTGTGGTCACTAACCCCATTTTCTTTCACTCTACCCCTATCCAAGCCAGGGGTGGGTTAGGCGTAGCGAGAGTATGGGAGATAGAAAGAGAGGTGTGTTAGAGGTAGCGACAGTATGGGTTAGGGGTGACGATGGTTAGTGGTAGTGAGTTATGGGAAGGTGGGGTATGGAAGAGATAAAAATATATTGAGGGGTTAGGGGTTTCAAAAGAGAGAGATCGAGGGTTAGGGGTTTCGATATTAGAGAGAGAGAGAGAGGGGATAGAGGTGCTGGTTAGTGGTAGGAGCAGGTGAGATACCGGGAGAAGGAGAGTGAAGGGGTGGTTAAGGGTGGGGGGAGTAGGGGGAAGAACGATATATATATATATATATAGGAGTGAGGGGGTGGTTAAGGGTGGGGGGAGTAGGGGGGAGAACAATGTATATATATATATATATATATATATATATATATATATATATAGAGAGAGAGAGAGAGAGAGAGAGAGAGAGAGAGAGAGAGAGAGGAATGGGGATGTGGTTTAAGGCATTAGAGAGAGCAAGGGATTGGAAGTTAGGGGTTTATATATATATATATATATTGTAATGTCCTCTTCTCCTTAGGAATAGAGGACCATCCCGCTAACCCATGTAATTCCCATAGGTTCAAACGGGTACTAACATTCAGGGAATTGACTGAGGATTGATACCATTTAGACCATAAGAATATCTTAATCATGGTTATTAGATCATCGATAGGTAAAATAGGGCCATAAGAACTAGGGGCCACTTGCATGCATTACATGCGGGCCATATTTCACGATGCATACACTGAAACACATTAATTAAGCTTTCATGCACACAGAAAGCAATGCATGCAAGTCAACTAGAAATTAGAAGAGAAAAGAAACCTAGTCATGCAAAAGTTAAGTTAGGCAATGTCAAAGCTATAAAGAAAGATAAAGTGAATGATTAAGGTTGCTTATTATTATTGATTTGAGAATTTGACTTGGAGAGCTGAGAGAGCCAACATTAGGGTTGAGGGCGCATCACTCAACCATCTAGTGCATTTAAGCAGTGAAATATATCTTCCCCATTCACTATCAAGGTTGGATCATATAGATCCAACATTACTTCTATCATCATACAATTTATCCTTCAACATTCTTCAGGGATCTAGCCACATTCTGGATCAAGAGGATTCTCCTTTTCTGCATGGGCGACTTGGACAAAGTAAGGCATCTTCATATACCAGTATACAATCATCTTTTGTTTTGCATGCAACTTCCATCCTTTCAAGAGCATCATCATTAGTCTAGTTATTGAATACAGGATTCTCTTCTGGCTTCTAGATCAAGTTATCAGCAAAAGCATTATCAAAAGGGTGCCTTCTCTTACATGGATGACTTTCCTGGAGGAGGAATCACGCTTTATACCTTAGAGATGATGCATGGTCTACATGCAGCTTCTATATTGATTAGAGGGGGATTCTAAACCTAGTGCAGACCTTCCATAGATATTTCCCATTAGTATAGCACTTATCACTCCACATCAAGACTGAAGAAAGCGCATTAATACCAAGGGTGCAATATTGGACTGAGAACAAATCATATCTCATTTGTTTCTTCATGCATGGTTGCATGCTTAGCTCATATTGATCTACGCATTTGCTCAAGCTGTTGGTACATACATGCATCATTTCTATCCTATTTTATAGCATATCTGAGTATTTGGGTTATTTAGGGTTTCTTGGAAAACCCATGCACTTGCATGCATGATCAGGCAATCATATAACAACACTTGCGTTCATATTTGATTATAGTATTCAGTTACAAGACCTCGTACAAGCAAGAAACTATATCAAAGAATTACAAAGACAACACAATATGAGTTGGAATATTACACACACACACACATATAGAGAGAGAGAGAGATAAGGGAGTATGTAGGAGTAAGTGAGAGACGGGGAGAGAAATAGAGTGGGTGGGTGGTTAAGGGTAGGGGGGGGAGGGATATATAGAAAGAGGGATGGGGAGGTGGTTAGTGGTGTGTGTGTGTGTGTGTTTCAGAGAGAGAGAGAGAGGGGGGGGGGGGTGGTAGGGGTAGGGGTAGGAGGGTGAGGAGTGGGGGTTTGGGGAGGAGGGAGAGAGGGAGAGCACTTGGGGTTATGGGTTTATAGAGAGAGAGAGGAGTGCCGATGGTTACTTTTGGGGGGATATGGGTAAGACGAGTAGGGGAGAGAGAGATAAATATATCAAGGGTTTATGGGTTTAGAGAGAGAGAAAGAGAGATTAGAAGTTAGGGGTTTATATATATTTATAGAGAGGGATATCTTGGGGTTAGGGGTTTAGAGAGATAGAGATATGGGAGTTGGAATATTACACACACACACACATATTTAGAGAGAGAAGGAGAGATCAGGGGCTGGTGTAGGAGTAAGTGAGAGATAGGGAGAGAAATAAAGTGGGTGGGCGGTTAAGAGTAGGCGGGATAGGGATATATAGAAAGAGCGATGGGGAGGTGGTTAGTGGTGTGTGTGTGTGTGTGTGTGTCAGAGAGAGAGAGAGGGGGGGGGGTAGGGATAGGAGGGTGAGGAGTGGGGGTTTGGGGAGGAGGGAGAGAGGGAGAGAGCTTGGGGGTTATGGGTTTATAGAGAGAGAGAGGAGTATCGATGGTTACTTTTGGGGGGATATGGGTAGGGTGAGTAAGGTAGAGAGAGATAAATATATCAAGGGTTTATGGGTTTAGAGAGAGAGAAAGAGAGATTATAAGTTAGGGGTTTATATATATTTAGAGAGAGGGAGATCTTGGGGTTAGGGATTTAGAGAGATAGAGATATGAGAGAGAGAGAGAAATATATTGAGGGCTTAGGGGCTCAGAGAGAGAGAGAGAGATTAGAAGTTAGGTGTACAACCTGAGTGGGCCTAATGGTTAAGAACATGTGTTTCCTCCTAGGAGGTCACAGGTTCAAATATGGAAGGGGGTAGGGTATGTACACCTCAGTAGACTTTAGCAGGTAAATTGTTGTGCAGAAGGGGTCCGTTGTCCCACAAACAAAGGCGTCTCATACACCAAATTGGTGTCTTGCTTGGTGGTATCTTAAAAATAGATTACTACATATATATATATATATATATATATATACACAGAGAGAGAGAGAGAGAGGGGGGGCGGGGGTCGTAAGAGTAGTTGAGAGAGAGAGAGAGAGAGAGTTAACTATGGGGGAGTAGGGAGAAGATGGATATCACAGGGATATATATAGAGAGAGGAGAATAGGAGGTGCTTAGACATGGTAGGGGAGCAAAAAAGAGATATTAGGGATAGGGGTAAGAGGGGAAAAAATAATTAATAATATAATAATAAATAACAAACAACACTATGAGAAGAATAACAATATTGGAATAATGATTCTTTAGTATCGCAAATTATCTATTAATGCAAATAAAGATTATAATGTTGCTTCTAGTAACTACTTTGTTGTTTATGTGAGCACCCTGATGAAAAAAGTTTGTGGATATGCTCCCTATGATGGACAGGTTCATCTATTTCGTCTTTCCATATACTTAGATTGAAAAAATTTAAAGGCATGGCCAATTCCCTCATTGTGTAGCATATTAATGCATAGACATATGCATCTTTTATGCTATTAGTGCCTATCCCCGGTATATATATATAGTTCATTGACTTTGACAATTAGATTTTTTATTTAAAAACTTAATAAAATAAACTTTTTATAGTAATAAAATAAAACTTTCTATAATTTTATAAATTTTAAATTGTCTTTTTATCTCAAAATTTTGATAATGCAAACATAAAGGCAGATTTAACTTAGAATATTATTATTTAGTGTTAGAGTATTATTATATTAATATTTTCTGAGCTGAGTTAGTGCTTTCTGTAGATCTCTTTGCTATGCGTGCAATTGAGAAAAATCCCTTGGGAGAAAAAAAGTGACTTCATTGAGTTGCTCAAAATTTCGAGTCTCATAAACCTATAAGAGAGATCATTTCAATTTTACTAGAAATATGCACTTAACCATAAATATATACCCTTTCCAATATTCAAAATTCAATTCATCCAAGAAAATGAAATCAATGCAAACAGATGAATGATATCTTATTAGTTTGTCCATTAAAATTGAAGCTAAGCTGTGTACAAGTTGAAAGTTGTGCAATAATCAGAAAGGCAATAAAGAATAATGAGAAAGGCAATAAAGGCAAGTTGAAAGTCGTGCAATAATCAGAATATTTGATTGTATTTGTCACATTAAGAGAAATGCATAAGCTCTGCGAGTAGTCTATTGTAAAGTTGAATGCATTATATGAGTGGTTTAATAGGGTCCTAGATATGGGTATGCGTTTAGTAATTTATTGTTTTGATATGGTAGTATTATAAGCCAAAATTAAAAACTAAGTAACTTGTCGCTATCACTCATCATATATCTTTTATTTGAAAACAATGGATTATTCCATATGTATACTCTTTTAATAAGATTTTTTATTTTGCAAAAATTCAATTTAACTGTGTTTTGCATATTAGCTTTTTTTGTTGCATGAAATGAACTTGAATAAATAAAATTCAATTCTCAACCAATAAACATTTTCTTGAGAAGTATTTTCCAAAGCATTCTCAATAATTCTCAACACCTTTTATAGAGAAATTCACTAATGTGTAGATTACAAGGTCATCATCGTCCATCTCTTCCCAATGTAAAAAATCCATGTAGTGATTTTAAAATTTGGAAAAGGAGGCTAGTGTATTAAGTGCCCCATTACAGTTTAAGACTAGTAATATGGATCAGGTATGTATTAAGTGCACCACTACATTTTAAGACTAATAATATGGATTAAGTCCGCACATCGTTTACTTGCAGTGAAAACAAGTACATGGAATGGAAAAAAAAATGCTGCGGTGAAAATCATCTAAACTCAGTAGGAAACATATATTGGTAAACACAAGGGAATGAATATATATCATTCAAGCACCCTTTCAGCTGAAACCAGTAGATAAATCACATACATGATCAAATACTAACTTTAAATATTAACCATATAAGTAATACAGGACAATGTGCCCAACATTATATCGTCAAGCTTAATTGATTGCATTTTACATTAATTTTTGTACCTCGAGCTGTATCAGCTCTAGGAAACATACCCTGGATAAATTTGTTCCTAAAATGGATTTGGCATGGGTATGTAGAAGTCAACATGAATAACTTAGTCCAAAAGCACTCAACTTATTCTTATTTTGATTACATAATGAAAGTAAATAGATGACACAAAAGGAAAGTGCAAATGTTGAATATACATTCTTGTTTGCTAACATTTTTGAAGTTATATTGCCTAAGAATTTAAAAGAATGAGTAATAATTTACTGAAAACAAAATAGAAGTTTTATAAGCACATATAATTCTAATTTTCAGATCACCTACCAAAAGATTATGAGGTTTTTGATGTAACTATGAATTTTGATTACATGATTCACCGAAAAAACATATGCACTTGTCATCTAAAATGAGGATTCCATCATACTAAGTAATTTAAATAAGTTGAGGGAACACTTAACAACATGCCTTCAACTTTTAAAATCCATTGAATTAAATTCTCACCCACTTCCTCATAAAGATGAACCTTCCAGACCATGAGAAATGTGCCATAACAAAGCTAGTTGGATGAGAGAGTTTATAGTTTGGATGATAAACATAGCCAGGTTGACTAAGAGTTTAGTTTCCCACATGGTTCTGTATCAGCAGGCGCTTCTCTACATTTCCCTGTCAAAAGTCAGGAGACCCTTCAAATAATACTACATTTCCCTGTCAAAAGTCAAGAGACCTTTCAAATAATAATGAACCATCTGCTCTTCAATGTGCCTCACATTTGATGAGATGAGCTAATGTGAAAATTTCTTAAAATCACAAAATATATAAGAAATTTTACATCCACATTTATTTATTTGAATATTTAAAATATTTATTATCATTTTAAATAACTATTTAAATGAATTAAGTCAAGCAGCTTACAAAAAAATTAAAATCAAATCTTCTAATATTTTATTAGTTTTTTCAAAATGTAAATAATTTTACCAAATACATGCCTTCACTAAAATGTGCATTGACATTAGATTCTATTTTTTAACAAGAAAAAAGCAGATTTTTAGAACCCTAAGATAATTTTTTTACAAATCTTCACTCGCAGCAGGCAAGTTATAGAAACAACCAAAAGCTTTTAACACTTCACGGGATATTATAGATGCAAATTCAAGAACAAGGCCAATTACTGATGAGGCTACCAGCTTCAGTATCACTTATAGTCAGGCTTACCTCTGTGACATAGGTCCGGAAACCTCACCTATAACCAATGATCTATCCTATTACAAAATCAAAGCACAAATTATACAGTCCATAGTGCACAAAAACCAATGCACATAAAAAGAAACAGACATGCAAATTCAATTGTCCCTATCCGGAGCCCTCAAGACACGAATATACACGAGCATGTCATGACTATATATTTAACACCAGTGGTGCCTGAAATAAGAGAGTGACAATATACAGATATATACATCAACCATAAAAAACCAAGGCTAATCAAGGAGAGCCACAGCTTCAAAACATTCATAAAACTGCACGAGAGGCTGGAAATAGAGATCCCGGACTGAAATTTGTCTACACGAGATGCATGAAAGTTATATGGGATTCCTCTACAAACTAATATAATCAGTGATCTATTTCTTCAAACAAACAATCATGAGAAGAAGTGTTGTTCACTTAGATTGGGCACAATTCAAACAGTCAATACCGTAAAAAATGATAACAAGGGATGTCCGCAAAAAAAACAGTATAGACATCCTATTTAACACAGATAATCAGCCAGGGGTGTTTGGCCTGTCAAAGATGAATACATGTCTGTAATGGACAACCCAAATCTACCAGGGGTGTGGACGAGAGATGAGGGTTTCTTTAGGTTTGATAAAGTCCAGGTCGAAATTTCAGCGAACCAAATGACCAAACACGTCACACATTTCTATTTAAACAATAAAACGAATCTAACAGGGAGTGGGAGTGGGTGGAGGGATGGCAAATCTAGGAACCATAAACGGACACTCATATTTTTGACTTATATGAAAAAAAACTATTTACTCAAAACCAGTGCACATAGTGGATCCCTTTCAATACTACAAAATATTCCAAAATTATTGTGTAAAAGATTGGTAAATGCGAAACGGAATCATGCAACTTTCACAAACAAGTATTCTACAATTCCAAATCGTCTCCAATTTGCAGCATTTTCATATTTATGCATATGCACTTATCCTCCAGGATCAAGTTTTAGCTCAACCGAATGTACTCCCTCAAATATATATGGATTTATCTATTTTCACATAAGTTGTGGTCACATTCAAAACATGTTAGAGGACTTTACGGCTCCAAGGCTCTTGCAGTAAAGTCGGGCATACTGGTCTAGATATCTACATTGGTGTATTTCACATCCGGGAAAAACTAACAAGCTTCCACACCTTGAGCTCCAATTTTTAGATACTCTTGATAATATTGTGCTGCAACAAAACTGACTCAATACAACTATCCACTACTCACATTTGTGATACGTCTCCACCAATTGCGGAGATAACTACAACTTTTTTAATCGCCTCTACAATATTCAAATACTGCTCCAGTGATCCCTGCAGCACCAAGGGGACACATTCATTTTTTAAATAGAATGGCCTAAATCGTCTACTGTACCACAACTAAATAATTTAAAACCATATGGGGTATTTACTTACTTGGACGATATTAACACCTAAGGCCTTGAAGGATTCCAGAAGCTAGTCTTTATCATAATTAGAAGAAGCCGTGGAATTTCTGACGAGAAGGAAGGTGGGATGGCCGAGAGCAAGGCTGGCTTAGGCAATATGATGACCATTGTACCCTGAATCTTGCTCCTCTCCTTCTCCATATTGACGGGTTTGCAGCCCAACAAAAGTATATATGAAAACACAAGTTCTTCTGATGAACATAAATTACTAATGCATGGATAGTGGAATCGAAGGCTACTCTAAACAGGAAGAACTCTGAAGGGACTGTCATCTCACACTGCCTCGATGGGAAAACTACAGAAGCTACGATACAGTACTTACGAAATCACTAGAGTATTTCAGTAAAAGAAGTGAACGAGCAAACACAAAGGATTAATTAGAGAAAGACACACTGTATCTAGTAATAATACATTACCTGGAGATGATGGAAGTCGAACAGCTCCTCTCTTAGAGCTCACGCAAAGATATGATGAGTAGAAAGTATATCTAAATTCTTCTAGCTAACTCAGCTCTCAGGTTATCCTTCAAACCATACAATGAAGATGAGGAAGACTTCTTAGAAAACAACATATGGAGACAAGGAAGCCTTATTAAAAACAACATTAACCAATTACCGAGGCACTGGTTTGAAACCAGACCCTCATCCATCACGTAGAGCCGAGAACGGCTAAGCCCTAACCTATTTAAATTATGAGAAGATGGAAATAAAATTGTTTTCTTAGAAAAAAAATACATTTTTTTAAATGAAGAACATATCCTCTCTTAACCATCAAATGTGCCCAATTATCATCTACAACTCAACCATTTTTTTAAATGAAGAACATGTCCTCTCTTAACCATCAAATGTGCCCAATTATCATGTACAAGTCAACCATTATAGTTTTGCATGATAACTACAATAGATGCTTAGGGCATGTTAAAAGGGAGCCATGTCTTGTGCCAACAACTCAATCACCAAACTGTCAATTCTACTTGTCACCTTGTTCACAAGATGAAGGTGATTAAACTTTATACATATGTGCTTGCATTTTATACACTGGGAACTTGTTGAAACAGAATGGACTACCTTGGTCTTTATAAAGTTAATTTGGAAAGAAATGGGTATTTTAGTAGTTTGCCAGTTCAACTTGGCTTATTTTCACCATCAAGGAATTTGTACATTTCTCATCAATCTAAGGCATGAACCATTTTAGATGTTTGTTTAAGATTTTGACTTTTTCTATTTTAGAGAATCCAGGAAAAGCTCAAGTGACATTTATGTTAAACTTTGAAACAAGTCTTTACATGAGCAGAAAGATTCTTATGAAATTGCTTGTAGTGGTTATTTAAATCAAAATATGAGCCCAGTTACAAGTATTTGAGATCAAAAGTATTTCAAAGTCATGAACAATCCAAAATAATTTATATATCAGAGATATATACTGAATCCTGCATGCATTATGTAATGGTTTATGAATGGACTTTTTTACGAGAAAAACGAAATGTCATTAGCGCCAAAATCATTTGCATTAAGTCATGAACAATCCAAAATAGTTTATATATCAGAGATATCTACTGAAGCCTACATGCATTATATAATGGTTTATGAATGGACTTCTTGACAAGAAAAATGAGATGTCATTAGTGCCAAAATCATTTGCATTAAATACATGGATAATATTAACTTAAAGTAGGGACATACAACATACATCTATTTTCATCAGCAGGCACAGAACTTAAAAGCAATGCTCGAGATGCATGTTCTCAACCGAATGGATAAACAGCCCCGTGACTAGAACCCGCGACATTGCTCCCACTGCGAGCAGCAACGCCAATGCTGTTCATGTTTTTGTTATCATTATAGCTATAAGACCTATTTAAGGGAAACAATGGCTGCTAGCATCCCCTTGAAAACCAATAGAACTTGCTGTTGGTGCTGCTGTTTCCTATTATCCCAGAGCGGCTGTGGAATTGAAGCAGCAGGATAAGGAATACCCATATCAGAAGCATTCTACAAGGAACGACTGGATTAACAGGAATCGAACACGCATCTATTGTTGGTGAAACATAAGGTCGTACATCTATGTGGTAACAATAATATATTGGTGGTGGTGGCGGTGGGGGCTGGAACATAGCATAAGGACTGGTGTAAATTCTTAGGCACATGGGTTCAGATGTGCCGAAGAAGCACGACGAGGGGCTGCTGCTGGTGCTGCTGTATTCATCATAACAACAACCACAACAAATCTTTTTTCAAGATGAAGCAGCACAGCAGCGATTCGAGCGTTGGACCTTGTGAACAAAAGCTTCAAAATCAAGCCCGAATTCAGAGGCAAAAATCCCAGTACTAAACGCCAGCCTATGAAGTTCAACGCTTGCACATCCCAGCAATTACTTTCTTTCCAGCATTCAAATTCCTTGCAGATATTCTGCACTGATTCAATAATCAAAGCCGTCTAAGGCTGCTGAGCATAGACAGACAGACCACCCGCAACATTTGGTGTTTACGCACAAAGCTGACCCTCGAAATAACACATTCCCGAAGCTTCCTACAAACCCTCCCCAACATGAAAGCCCAACACGCAATTTCAATGCAAAACCACAAAACCCTCATAGCTATTAGAACACAGACATGGATAACCCATAATTTAACGACAATTCATTCCATTTCCTCAATCTCAAAGACAACACAGACACCCCACTACCCCAAGATTATGACGCAACATGACTGAGAGGGTAAGGTATGAAAGAACTCTGAATCTGGAACTGCTCTCAACCGTTACTGCTGCTGGAACTTACGCTGGTACGAAGCTTGCTAGTTGGATGGTGCTGGCCACATGTTAAAATATCAATGAACCATGACCGAAGTTTTGCTTAAGATAAATTCCGCACTTCAATGAGCATAACACTGGAAATACTGGGAAGAAGAAGCTATTGATCTGGCAGAGTGTCGTGGAATGAGGAAGCTTTCCCAGTGTGTCGTGGAATGAAGAAGCTTTGCAATTTTCCACGGTGGGAGACAGTTTTTGGAACTCTGTCAGATTCCAGACGGCATGGAAATCATCATCAAAACGAAAAGATATACATGAAAAACGGTGAAAACGCTCGCGGGAAGGTCGCAGCAGCACGAGTTAAATTTAATTAAACATGAAGCTTATGGGGAATGTTAGAAATCAAAAACTGTATGATTGAATTTGAAATCCCTCATTTAAGAGAGATTTAGAGACAGTTTCTGAAGATTGATTTCCTTATCAAGAAAGTTTTGAAATAATGCGAACATGGCTAAACACACTGTAGCAGACCCTGACCCCTGAGGCGGCGAGCATCTTAAATCATGCCATAGCAGAAGCTTGTCGCCGCGGGCACGGCCAAACGACTCCGCTACATGTCGCTGCGACGCTTTTGGAAACCCCTGCTAGCCATCTGCGCCAGGCCTGCTAGGCTGCAACTTCAAAGTTCAGGGGTTGGGGTGGGTGCTGAAGCCACCGACAATATAAATGATGAGATTAGAAGACTCATAGAAATCCTTCTAAAGGTTAAGAAGAATCCGGTTCTCGTAGGGGAGGAGAAAGAGCCCGAAGCTGTAATAAAAGAACTTGTGCAGAGAATAGAAAAAGGTGAAACAAAGGTGAAACCCCGACGCAGCTTCAGGGTGTGAAATATTCGCTTTCTGTATAGACTACCAGTATTTAGTTATGACAGACATGAGTGTATACAACTTACCTGGGATATTGATATCTTGACAAAAATTTGAGGTGTTTTCTTCGAAGGCAAATTTGAAATTTTTTGCGTGTTCTGTATTAATATTTTTAAAGCTTGGTTCAATAATTGACTAGATCAATGGAATTATATGGGGAAATGTGTTTAAGCATGAAATTTTACATTCTTAAAGGATTAGATGAATAACAAAGTTTGCAACTGTTTTGCTTATGATTTTTGTGCTTCCTTCTGTGTCTACATGCACTTCCTAGATTTAAATTACTGGAGTTTTAAATGCTAATGTTGGTAAGGAAACTATTGTTTCTTGAGAGTGGTTATGAGGTTACAGAGAAAACTGTTATTGGGTTTTTCTGCTTTTGTTCTCTTATTAAGGTTATTAATTTATGTGATTTTTTGTTGTTTGTGTAATAGGGATGCAAGCCGAAGGAGCGCATAGAGAAATGCTAGTGAGTAAGGATACTGGGCTAATAGCACAAAAGCGGAAAACATATGGCTCCAATGCAAAAACCAGAGTAGACGAGGGTTTAATAGGCAATAATAATGCTTTTCAGCTTTTGAATCTAAAATTGTGTTTTTTGATTCTAGAATTGTGTTATATTTGACCACTTCCTTTGTTTAATGGCCCAGCGTAAGACCTAATTTGAGAGGGTGAGAGCTGAAATCTTGTTGTTTGTTCTTCTTTTACGAGTCTTTAGTGCATTTAATTTTTTTTATCAAGAAATTTTCAGCTAGTGTAGCTTCGTTTTCTTCTTCTATTTAACAAATTGATGTGGCAGCTGAAGGTTGTTTTTGAAACAAATTTGGATGGGTTCGACCTTTACTTCGACGAGTTTGCTTTAGTTCTTCAATGAATTTCGTTGAATTAGTGCTTTATTTCGACGAATTTAGCTGAGTTTGGGATTTAGTGGACTTTTTTTCTAATTATTTTGAGTTTACATCGTGACAACATTGACTCCATAGCCTCACTTACTAGCATTCTTTTTTCCAAGAATGACTTATTGTTGGTCTAAATAATTACATGTATTTATTTATTTTACATTTACTATGTTTATAGCCTTTAGAGCAAGAATGGGGAACCGGGCAATAACATGTAATTTATAGGTGATTTTTTCTGTTGAATTTCGGATATTTGTGGTCTTAATTGCTTTGTCATGGAAAATATGGAGAATTTTGTGTTTAATGATAAATGTTAAAAGAAAATAAAGACCTAAATTACACCGTGAACTAATGAATTGTGTGTTTACATTAATGAATTAGTTAATTCACTTACACTCTAAATTAATTCGTCTGAAATTGAGTCTATTTCATTTTTAAATGAAATGGGAGATGACATTTTTACATTACACAGAAAGACGTTTTATTATAACTTTTGGGGGTAGGGGCTGGGTGGCTGATTTTTTATTTTTTAATAATCAATGGCCACATTTGAGTAATTTCGGAATATGGTTAGTATTACACATGAATGAACCATTCAAATGTATTGAATTGAGTTACTCGCATCATTAAATCCAAGCGACACCGATATGTAATTTAAAAAACTTAAAATAAATTCAATCCGGTATGAAGATAAAAAACGGTTGAATGGTTTGCCAACACGTATGAGTGGTTTGCCTAATGTCGTTTCAATTTTGAAAGCCGACTAATAACATTTCCATTACCATAAACCTAAACCTTTCATTTCTTTACTGGAAAATGACGGCTTCGGTTTCTCTCACAGGCAGCTCAAATCTCATGTGGAGTTCCATTGAAACAATGGCGGGAGTTTTGTTTGCTGTGCAAGAAATGCCAACATATGCTGGGATACTGTGAAGAGTCCCAATGGCGGATCCACCTGCTGCTTCAACACGTTATTGCTCGGATACGCGTTTATTGGCATGGGTTATTGCTCGTTTTGTGCACGCATTATAAACCACCATATAATTTGGCTTTGGCTGGTGAATTTTTGACTCAAAGCCCAAGCCAGGCGATAGCAAAGTGAGTTTCGCTGGCATTCATCGCAACATTATACATTTGTGTTATACATGGTACGTATTAACTACAATAATATATGTCTTTCGTTTAATTCAAGAATCCAACTTCATAACTGTATTTGTGATCCTCACAAGAGCAGGTGTGACTTTCGAGATCGAGAACAGGTGGCCATTCACGGTTTGGGTGGCCGCATCAACCGGTAGTGGCAAATGGCTTCGGAAAGGGCAGTCATGGACTGTTGAAGTCCCCGCGGATACAACAGACGCCACGTTTTGGGGGCGCACGGGGTGTTTCTTCCATGGCAGCGGTAGAGGCAGCTGCGCTATTGGGGATTACGAGGATCTACTAAACTGTACTCAACTTATTGAGTATTCATGCGAGGGTCTACAAAACTGTACTAGATTCGTAAAAGTCCCTGTGACTCAAGCCATGTACAGTGCTATGAATCGAAACTCCGATTACTATTTAATCTCTCTCGTCGACAGATTCAACCTGCCAATGTCAATCATACCCTCCGATTCTCACTGCGAAGCAAGCGCATGCACCAACAATATAATAGCCATCTACCCCACTAAATTGACGGTTTCCGACGGATGCAATAGAGCCTCGGCTCCTCCTCTCGGCTCTTACAGTAGCAATTCCACTACTTATTCAGAGACGTTCTTCAAGAACCAATGTCCCGAGACATGCATTGGTTCCCTATTTCCTTTGCACCATAGGCACTGACTATAAAATTGTTTTCTAGGGCGCCACTGCCACGTCCCTTCAAGGTGAGCTCTCTATTCTACTATTTAATTGCCTCAGAGTCAGTGTGGATTTTCGATTTTTCTCAATGTATTGTGCATAGTGCATTAAACAGCTACACATACTGTTTTGATTTTTATGCGTTTCATTTTATCTCTTCAACTTTCTAGGTGGGTACTCACGGTTTGCAATCTGCATACACATGCACACTTTGGTTGTCATCCAGTTTATTGTTGGCAGCCGTTAATTCCTTCACCGCCACAGTCTGAAAAAGACAAACACTGCCCTATTGACTGGCCGTCGGAACTCTAAGGAGTCAGCCACCACCACACCGTTTTGATTGTGTATTGTTGTCAAAGATTCAAAGGGGTAGCACACCACAATGATTTCTGAAGAAGCAGTTGCAGCCATTTGGCATAGTTCATCAAATGATTATTTAGGTTGAGTATTACATGGATCTTTGAAGAGCCTTTTTTGGAGAATTCATCTACTGACATTTTCCAGATGGTCAGATGTGAAAAGGAGCTGCGTGTTCACTCTTGCAGCACATCCATCTCTATAGCTGCCTGTCAAAGATTGAAGGGACATCCACCGTTCCTGTTACAGCACATGAAAGGGTAGAGTATCCACACAAAATCTGAATAGACAATTTTGGTGTAGTGAAAGGTCAAGGTAATTAATGTGACCGACTATATTTTAGGTGTATATATACCTATGTAATCCTCATGGAGAAAAAAAATAAAGAGAGACAATGGACTGGAATACAATCTCTGAGTTGAATATGAAACAGAGCTTCATCTCTGTAATATTGTTGCTATATTCCTCTCTGTTTTTATGAGTTTGTAAACTCACGGTTGAATGTTTAAATGATGTTTTTGTTGTAGCATGGTAGTTTTTCTGAGTATAGATGATTAATTGTTGAATGTTTAGTTTTTTTGTAGCAAGTTAGATTTCAAAATTTGTTGAAATAGAGTACAGAGATGTTAAATGTGTTTGACTGTTGAAACAGGGTATTAGTCAAGATTTATGAACGTAGGGGTTATCAAAACATAGCTGAAACAGTGAGCTGTAACAGTCCTGTAGATGATTGTTAGTTGAAACATCGAGCTGTTACTCATAGCTTGAATATTACAGTCAACTGAAACAGTGAGCTGCGACTGTGCTGTAGATTGTTGTTAGCTGTTACAGTCAACTGCGACTGTTCTGTAGGTGAAGATTTCTGAGTTTGGTGATCCGTATGTGTTGCTGGAAGTAAGAGCAACGCCCCCCTACCTTTCCACATTGGTATCAGAGCTCTGTTTTTATGTTCGTTGGCTCTATGTTCATTTCATGAATGAGCCGTATGATTGTATGTTGAACCGTTTGAATTATGTTTGGATATCTTCCTGTTGAGTTTTTACTCCAACGCGCATTTTCTGCTACGTAGAAAGAGCAGAAGTAAGTTAAGTTGGGCTTTGTGTTTCTGGTGTTTCTGAGAGCTCACATGCTCCCTTAAGTAAAGGTTGAGTCATTATTTTGCAGTTGAAGTCTGAATCAAGTGTTTCTTGTGTTGTTCAATCCTAGTTGTGTCTTGTGTAAAGAGAAGAAAGGGTTGTATCTCGTGGAAGAAGTTGACTCTGTGTGTGTTCCTTCAGATAGAGGTTGAGAAGTTGAAAGGAAGACATTCTTCCTGGTTGAGAGCTTCCATATAGTTTAATGGTAGAGCAGTCTGAATTTGCATTGTTTTGGAAGTTTGTTTGGTTTGAGCTGAAGCTCATATGTGTGAAAGAGGTCTTGGAAAGAAATTTAAATTATGTGCAAGTAGTTATTTGAAGACAAAGACATGGGAAAAATCAGAAGGCTTAAACGAATGAAGAAGAATGTTGTTAATGCAAAAGAAGTTGGTTTTGCCATAGCAAAGATATTAGGTGAAGCCATCAAGGAACCTGCTGAAGCGGAGGAAGTTCAAGAGAAGGCAGAGGATACTGAAGAAAATGAAGTTCAAGACAAGTTAGAGGATGCATGGAGCAGCATGTATTATCCACCACCATATTTTTGAGGTATAACTTATGAATGTTGGTCAGTTAATATGAAAAATTTCTTGCATGATAGAGGTTTATGGTATTTTGTTGTGAATGGAGTTAAGAAACCCCAGGATGAGGCAAGAGATGCATTTGCCTTGTACTACGTCCAGCAAGCTCTAGATGATAATATTTTTTATGTAATTGTTGAAGCAAACACAGCTAGAGAAGCTTGGGAAAGTTTGAAGAGAAAGTTTAATGTAAAGGGGAGATATATGGCTGAGTCACAGCCTGTTAATATTTCAACACACAAATTTGCAAAAGCAGCAGAAGATAATCAAATTATTTGTGAATCTCATTGTTGTGTTGATATATCAATTGATGAAAATGTTGTTGAAGCTAAAGGTGAAAATGAGACTAGTGTACATCTTGTATTATAGCAGCAGAATTTGAAGAAGTTGAAATTGCTATTGATAAAGATGTTGATGTAGTTTTGAATTTAGATATCACTGAAGTGAATTGTGAAAATGATGAAATGGTTAACATGCAAAATGATGATGAAGATGATAAATTCCTCAAGTGTGAGGATAACAAAGAAGAATTTGTGCAAGAAGAGTCCTTGAAGGACATGCCCATGAAGGTATTGAAATCATGTATTGAATCTGATGATTGTGGACATGTAGGTACAATGAATCTAGTAGACCAATCTGAAGGTGTTGAAAAGTCAAAGACCAAGATGAGTTTGATATAAATTACAGTAGTCATGTTGCAGAAAATGAAGAGTGTTGCACTCATCCATTTGGTGCGCATAAAGAAGATGATAAAGCTGATGGTGAAAAATACATTTATGAAAGTGGTGTATCTACTGATGAAAAAAGTGTTGGTGATATTTTTGAAGAAGAATCTGCAGCGATATTGAATGGCGCAGATAAGGACAGAAAAGAGAACAAGATGTTTTCTAATAATTTGTTTGTTAGTGATTGTGCAGGTACAGAGAAAGAAAATGATGAAGTCTTGGCTTGTAAGTCAAATATTGAAGGTGATGTAACTGCCAGTGTAGCAGTTTGTTCTTTGAATATTCCAGCAATGTCTATTGTTGATGACAACGATGAAGAAGGTGTCAATAAAGTAGTCAGTATTGGTAAAATTCCGCATGGAGAAGTAATGGTCAATAATGATCATGATGATAGAATGAAGACTACCATATCAGCAGTATTTGAAGCAACATCAGAAGTTAAGAAATATAAAGTGCACTGTGTTGAAGTGCCTGAACCTATTTGTGAGTTTTTTTATAACATTGATTTTAATTTTGTTGAATAATTTGATAAGATTGTTGAAGAATGCACAGAAGTTGTAGCGATTGAAGCATAAGGAATCTATAATGATGTTGAAAATAAAGAGGTTATTGATTCGGTGATTGCAGAAGCAAGGATAGAAAAAGAGTTGCATAATGTTGTATGTTCTATTGTAAATAGAGCAATTGAAATAAAGAATGATGTCATTGATGAAGAATTGAAATTTTTCGAAGAATTGCTTGAAAATCCAAGATATGATGATAAAGATAATAGTCTTGTTGTGGAATCAGAAATGAAGAAAGTTGATTGCCTTGTTGCAGCAACAGAGGCAGATTTGAATGAAGAGATAATGACAGCTCTCAGAGAAGTGAAAAATGAAAATAACCAATATGGTTCACAGTATGATAATTTATATAATGTTGACAAAAATTTTGAGTGTGCAGCTGAGAAACCAATCGAAGATGAAGAAGAATCCTCTGAAGATGATGATGAGTTTGATTTGAATGAAGAAAATTGTAGCGAAAATGAACTGGTTGAAAAATCAGTTGAAAAGATATTCATGTCATGGAGTCCTCAAGAAATCAGGCATTATTATAAATTAATGTGTTTACAGAATGACATTGAACAGATTACTCTTGCTGAAGTTAAAGATAGATTGTGGTATCTTTGTATGCCCACGTAAATGTATTTAAAGAAGAAGATTTTGATTGGAGTCCTTGGCATAAAGGACATTGAAAATTTGAATGATGGTAAGCAAATTGAAGAACTTGTTGCAGCTGAACCTGATCATAATGGATTTGTGGAATCAAAGAAAACATTGAAGGTAAAGAAGAAAGTGAAGATAAAGAATCAAAAGTATTTTTGGTATAACGTTTGGCATTCTAAGCCAAGTAATGATGAAGCTGAAGCTGAAAATGATGCAATTGAAATTATGAATAATGAGTGGTTTGTAAAGTCCAAGAAGTTTGAAAACAATGGTCTTGGTGTTGAAGTAAAGGATGAAATATTATATTTTGAACAACCAGATGAAGCTGAGAAGAACAAGAATTGTGGAGCTACCAAGCAAAAGGAGTCCAGATTAATAAGATTCAAAGTTAAGATGAAGAGATGGATGAAACCACGAGTGAAGCAAGAGCTGAAGAACATCAAGGTCAAGATGAAGATAAAACATAAAACAAAGTTTACATATTTCAAAGTTTGGATTTGAAAGAAAAAGAAATGCTCATAAAAGAGTTGAAGAAAAGCAACACTAGTATGTTGCAACAAAGAATGTGAAACAAATTTTTTAGTTGTTTTGATACTGATGTAAGCCTTGCTGAGACTCAGACCAATAGGCATTATAGTTGTTTTTGTTATGCTTGTAAAATTGTAGTTATTTGTACTTGATGTATTTTGGGTGAAGTAATTAAGGGGGAGTATGTTGGTAGGCGTTAATTCATTCACCACCACAGTCTGAAAAAGACAAACACCGCCCTCTTGAGTGGCCGTCAGAACTCTAAGGAGTCAGCCACCGCCACTTTGTTTTGATTGTGTATTGTTGTCAAAGATTCAAAGGGGCAGCACACCGCAATGATTTTTGAAGAAACAGTTGCATCCATTTGGCACATTTCATCAAATGATTATTTAGGCTGAGTATTACATGGATCTTTGAAGAGCCTTTTTTGGAGAAGTCATCTACTGACATGTTCCAGAAGGTCAGATGTTAAAAGGAGCTACGTGTTCACTGTTGCAGCACATCGATCTCTGCAACAACTTGTCAAAGATTGAAGGGACATCCATTGTTCCTGTTACAACACATGAAAGGGCGGAGTATCCACACAAAATATGAACAGACAATTTTGGTTTAGTAAAAGGTCAAGGTAATTAATGTGACCAATTATATTTTTGATGTATATATACCTATGTAACCCTCATGAAGAAATAAAATAGAGAGACACAATGGATCCGAATACAATCTCTGAGTTGAATATGAAACAGAGCTTCAGCTCTGTAATATTGTTGCTATATTCCTCTTTGTCTTTATGAGTTTGTAAACTCATGGTTGAATGTTTAAATGATGTTTTTGTTGTAGCATGGTAATTTTTCTGAGTGTAGATGATTGACTGTTGAATGTTCAGTTTTGCTGTAGCAAGTTAGATTTCAAAATTTGCTGAAACGGAGTATAGAGATGTTAAATGTGTTTGACTGTTGAAACAAGGTATTAGTCAAGATTTATGAACAAAGGGGTTATCAAAACATAGCTGTAACATCCCTGTAGATGACTGTTATTTGAAACAACCAGTTGTTACTGATAGCTTGAATATTACAGTCAGCTGAAATAATGAGCTGCGACTGTGCTGTAGATTGTTGTTAGTTGTTACAGTCAGCTGCGATTGTTTTGTAGGTGAAGATTTTTGAGTTTGGTGATCCATGTGTGTTGCTGGAAGTAAAAGCAATGCCCCCGTGCCTTCCCACATTTATTGGTATTTACTCTATTTATCAAGAAAAAAATGAAGAAGAGAGGTTTAGTATTTTCAAAACAAAATGCATTTTTAGGATATTTTGAATAATTTCATAAATTTATGTTACAGGTTTGGGATTTACCTTAGAATCTATATTCTAGGTTTCACAGAAAGATTATCATGATCATTAATTTTATAGGCTGAATAAATCTTGCTATGCTAGGGCTGAAGAAATGGATGGAAGTGCTTTCTTCACACAGTGAAAAAATCTGCAAAATCATATTTGTAGAATTCTGAATTGGGCATTTAATAATGTATTTAAATTCTACAGTCTCGGGATCACTGTTGATAATCTATTTTGCATTCTTCTACATTAATAAAGATCACATTCATCAAATGGAATTTGATAGGGTAGAATTCGACAACTTATAGGAAAATCTAAGGAATAAAGTCGACCTGCAATGTGTATCCAAGCACAAATACCATTGTTAGAAGCTTGCCTGCCATAACCGTTTTGTTAGCCAAGAATATGCACTTATATCATTGTTCGCATATGCGTCTTTATTTCAATAGACTGGTTGGGAGGCTCCGCATTACATTTGATATTTAACATTATCAATGGTTGACATTCAGTGATAACAGCAACATATTCTTAGTGTACACAAAATCTATGGATAGAATATTAAGGATGAACATCCTTGCATTACAAATTTACTTGGATTATTAACAGATTTAAGTGAATTACTAACATTTGTCTGTTCTTGGAACCCTAGCTCATTTTGTGATTTTTCACATGAGGAAGATGTTCTTGGTTTAAATATGTCTTATAAGTGCCTTTTACCGGCATTTTGTAAACAAAGAGAACCCTAGTGACTCGATCCTAACTCGATCGTTGTTAAGGGATTTCGCTTGAAATAATGAAAAATACATTTTGTTATCTTATTTATGTTGTCTCTTTTTGTATTATACCATTGGGTTTGGTATTAGTAATAAATTATTACTTAAGCTTCGACCTCTAGTCCTGTGGATGTCTTCAATATCATCTTGCTATAAATACTAATGCATAGGGTTGGCGAATCCCAAGATTCGACCCTTGCATTCATGACTTAATTTTATAAGTACATATATATTGTTTTATGATTTATCTGAAGAGGGATATAGCCCGTGTCGACTCTAGTCTGGTCATATTCTAAATGCATTAACATTGGTATATTTTTATGAAACTGATAAATTTACTATATTTCTGAACTATTTATTACTTTTAAACCATTTACCGTGCTATAGTTTGAATATATTTCATACCTACATTCGTATTTATACAAAAATGATTTGAGCATAACTTTATGCCTCTCGGGATGTTGTGGATATATATGCAATGACGGTTCTCATGTTTTATTTTGTGAATAAATATTGAAGTGGATGCCGAACCCTATCAAAGTTTGATCGATGGCTTGAATGAATATATATTGATGTTGTTCATTACAATGTATCGTTATATTTTTATTGGGATGAGAGGGTAGCCTACAATCTCAACCCTGGGTTGATTTATGTTCTATGCTTCCATTACATAAATTTCGTTTATGCATTAAAACTGTGGAAGGAATTCAAATTTTTTAATGCCAGACCTTATGCCATTGTATTAAGAATATATTGTGATATGGATATATTATGGGATGAACAAATTGTTTATATAATATGTATAGTATATTTATAAATCCTGTAAGGCTCAACCTTTTGTACAATTGAAATTGTTTATTAATAATATAGTGTTGTAGTATTAACAAAGGTGTGCACATAGGGATTTAAGGGAAAGCCTATGGTTTCTATCCATTAAACCATGGTGGACTTAATTTACTTTTAATTAACCACTATATATACATGTACAAAATATCAATAATCAATTTATTATTATTGATGCCATGATATAAATCCTTCCCCAATTTATATGGTTTAAATTGTTTGTATACATAATATTAATCTACAGCAAACAAAAATTTATAATATTTAAATATTCCATAAATATAAAATGTACAGCAATTTAACATTCCCAAATTCATAATAATTCATATTATATTAATTATTATGTTTTTAAAATTATTAAATGTAAAATATTTTTAATATGTATAGTAAATTTTATAGTCAATATATTTTAAGTAATTTTAATCATAAAATTGAAAGCATATAATAATAATAATAATAATTATTATTATTATTATTATTATTATTATAAAATTAATAATATTGTTATTATTATAATTAATAATAACCATAGGATTATTATTAAAAAAAGATGATCATTTACATTAATATTAAGAAACAAATTAATTATTATCATTTTATTAATTAATTAATAACATAAATTGATTTTAATTTTAATGTTCTCTCTTATTTTTATATATATGGAGAAATTATTATTATTAACACTAATATTACTAATAATATTAATACTATCATTAATAATATTAATTATGTTAATATTAATGTTATGATTAACATTAACAATAGGAAACAAATTAATATTATTATGATTAATATTGTTAATGTTATTATTAATTTTATTATTAATGTTAATTACTAATGTTATTATTATTAATATTATGAAACTAATTCATTAATATCAATTGATTAATATATTAATATATTAATAACATAAATTAATTTGAATTTTAATGTTATTTAATAATATCAATTAATACAATAATTATATTAACATTAATTAGGAAACACATTAATTTTGAAATTAATATTCTTATTAATATTTAATGTTAACTAATAATATCAATGAATATATTAATTAGATTAAGAGCATTAATTTTATTAGCACTAATATGATTAATGTTAATATTAATATTAAGAGCTAACATCAACATTAATATTAAAATTAATATTTATAATATGTTTCTCATAATATAATGATTCAAGTATATAATATTTATAATATGTTTTAGAAAAACTTATTAAAAAAAAATGTAATGAATATTAAACTTTTTTCATATCACATGTTCATAGTTCATATTATATTTTTGCCAGAGGAGTCTATAGATAAACATAATAAAACACTATCAACTATAAAGCATGGACAAACCATGCACAACCAAAAGTTAACTATGGTCAAACACAAGCAAGCTTAGAGAACCAAAAGTATACCATGGTCAAACACTCACAAGCTTATAGAACCAAAAGTGTACCATGGTCAAACATGTGGAACCATAGAGAACCAAAAGTCAACCATGCACAACCATAGAGAACCAAAATTTAAACATCTTGAACTATAGTCAACCAAAAGACAACCATGGCCAAACATGTGCAACCATAAGTTAATCATTGTCAAACATTCACGTCCAAAAGTTGAACACACACAACCATAGTCAACCAAAAATCAACCGTGATCGCAACCATAGTCAACCATGGTCGAACATGTATAATCAAAAGTTAAGCATGGTCAAACATGGACAATAATATGAGTAATAATATTAATATCATCATTTATAATATTAATTATGTTAATATTTTAATAATATTATTAATGTTATAATTAACATTAACAATAGCATTAGTATTAGAAAAGATTACCATTAGCATTAATATTTTGAAACAAATAAATTAATTTTAATATATTAATGTATTAATAACATAAATTAATATACTAATATATTAATATAGCAAAACAAAGTCAACCATGATCAACCAAAAGTCAATCATAGTTATCCAAAGTCAAACATAGTCATCCCAAGTCAACCATTGTCAACCAAAGTTAACCATGATCAGCCAAAGTTAACCATGGTAAACTAAAATCAACAATGGTCATCCAAAGTTAACCATAATTAACCATGGTCAACCAAAGTCACGAATGGTCAATCATAGTAAACCAAATTTAACCAAAGTCAACCACAGTAAACCAAAGTTAACCACAGTAAACCAAAGTTAACCACAGTAAACCATAGTCAACCATGGTCAAGCAAAGTCAACCATGGTCAACAAAAGTCAACCAAAGTCAACCACAGTTAACCATAGTCAACCAAAGTCAACAATGCTCAACCATAGTTAACCAAATTCAACCACAGTAAACCAAAGTTAACCACAGTAATCCAAAGTTAACCATAGTCAGCCATGGTCAACCAAAATCAACAATGCTCAACCATAGTAAACCACAGTTAATCATAGTCAACCATGGTCAACCAATGCTCAACCACAGTAAACCAAAGTCAACCACAGTAAACCAAAGTTAACCATAGTCAACCATGGTGAACCCAAGTCAACAATGCTCAACCAAATTCAACCATGAATAACCAAAGTCAACCATGGTTAGCCAAAGTAAACCAAAGTCATCCATAGTGAGTCATGGTCAACCAAAGTTAACAATGGTAAATGAAAGTCAACCATGGTCAACCAAAAGTCAACCAAATTTAACCATGGACAACCAGAGTCAACCATGGTCAACCAAAATCAATCATGGTCAACCATAATTCAACCAATGTTAACCATTATAAGACAAAGTTGACTATGGTTGTCCATGGTTGAATTTGGTTGAATATGGTTGACTTTAGTTGACTATGGTTGATTTTGGTCAACCATGGATGACTTTGGTTGACCATGGTTTACTATTGTTAACTATGTTCACTATTGTTGATTTTGGTTAACCGTGGTTGATTTTTATTAAACATGGTTGACTATGGTTGACCATTGTTCACTCTGGTTTTTCATGGTTGACCACAACCAAAGTCGACCATGGTCGACCAAAGTCAACCACGACCAACCAAAATTCAACCATGGTCCACCAAAGTCAACAATGGTAAACTAACGTTAACAAAGGTCAATGATGGTCAACCAAAGTCAATAATTGTTAACCATGGTCAACCATAGTTAACCAAAGTCAACCATACAATTAATAATACTTTTCTATGACTTTATTTATGGTCAACCAAATAATTATAAGTCAACCATGGTAAACCAGATAATATTCCACTATGACTTTGGTTGTGGTCAACCAAATTCAACCATAGTCAATTTTTGTTTTTCATGGTTGACCACAACCAAAGTCAACCACGGTTAGCCAAATTCAATGAAATTCAACCATGGCTATTCAAAATTTAACCAAAGTCAACAATGGTAGCTAAATCGAGTGAAGGTAAACCATGGTCAACAGTGGAAAACCATGGTCTACCATAGTTAACCATGGTCAACCAAAGTCAACCATGGTTAATCAAAGTCAACCGTAGACAAGCCTAGTGTACGATGGTTAACCAAAGTTAAACAGTGTCCACCATGGTCAACCATCGTTAACCAAAGTCAACAACGATTAACCATGTTGAACCAATGTCAACCATTCTAAACCAAAGTCAATCATGGTCAACCAACATAAACAATTTTGAACCAAAGTCAACGATGGTCAACCAAAGTCAACAATGCTCAACCAAAGTCAACCATTAACAACCAAAGTCAATCATGGTTAACTAAAGTTAGCCAAAGTAAACCAAAGTCATCCATAGTCAGTCATAGTCAACCAAAGTTAACAATGGTAAATGAAAGTTAACCATGGTCAACCAAATAATATTCTAATATGACTTTGGTTATGGTCAACCATGGTCAACCATAGTCAACTCTAGTTTTCATTGTTGACCACAACCAAAGTCAACCATAGTTAGCCAAAGTCAACGAAATTCAAACATGGCCAATCAAAATATAATCAAAGTCAACCATGGTCCACCAAAGTCAACAATGGTAACTAAAGTCAACAATGGTCAACCATAGTTAACCATGGTCAACCATAGTCAACCAAAGTCAACCATGGTTAACCAAAGTCAACCATAGACAACCATGGAGTACGATATCAACCATGGTCAACCAAAGTCAACTATAGTCAAACAAGTCCACCATGGTCAACCAAAATGAACCATGAACATCCAAAGTCAACGATGTTCAACTTTAATCAACCATGGTCAACCAAAGTCTACAACAGTTAAGAATGGTCAATCAAAGTCAAGCATCGTCAACCGAAGTCAACCATAGTTGTTATATTTAATTATTATATTTATTATTAATTAATTAATATTATTAATTGTGTGGCTGTCAAATTGTTTTTAATAATAATAATAATTCACCAAGCCTAACAAATAGGTCAGTGGTCAACTAGAAAGCCATATTAATAATTAATATGGCTTATATACGCTGATCAACGTATATAATCACATTTAAATGTGTGGCTTTTATACGTTGATCGATGTATATAAACCATATTAATTATTAATATGGCTTGCTAGTTTTACCCATCCCTATTATACAACCGCTAACTAACTTATACCGTTTTTAGTTTCAGAATTGATTAAGTTTTTTATTTATTATTGATTAAGTTTTCTTTAGATTAATCATTTTTAAATTCCCTATCAAATAATTTATTTTTATTAATTAATAATTCTAATTTTTTCTTAGATAATCGTCCTTATTTACTCCCTATGTTAAAAAAAATACCCCTAATACATGAATAAATATTTCGTAAAATAAGATTTTAAGTTTATAAGGAAATGAAAATTATGTAATAAATAATTTCAATAGGAATTAATGAAATGGGTCATTCGGTTGTGATTGTAAATAACTACAAGCATTGATAAGAATTATGTAATAAATACTTTCAATAGGAATTAATGAAATGGTTCATTACAAAAATAGTAGGAAGGTTGTGTTTGTTGGATAACTACAAACATGGATGAAAATTGTGTAATATATCGTTTCAATAGGAATTAAAGAAATGGGTTATTACAAAAATCGTTATTAATTCAAAACAAAGAGTTGTATAGTAAATTTATCCGTTTCATAAATATATATTATAGAAATATATTATCCATACCTGTTGAATTTATTAATTTACTAGAAAAATAAAGAAGATACACACTATACGAGAGAGGTTGAGGAATCAAGGAAATGTACTCTAAAGTTTGAAGTTGAACGATTTTAATCCTTTTGAAATGAGCCCAAGTTTGGCCCTTCACCTTGTATGGCTTTTGGATTATGCATGCAAGACAAAGTCTTCTAATTTTCCTTACCAAGGCAATGAGGTAGGCACAATGTTATTCAATCTGAGATGGTGAGAGTGTATCCCCATGACATGATCCCATCATAGAAAAGCTAGACATCGCAAAAGCTCCTCTATTAGAAAAGATAGACATCGCAAAAGCTCCTCTATTAGACATCCATGATAGGTAACATTTGGTATAATTTGGGATGAATTGAGGTGGAGAAATTAGGCCAAGTGAGTTCAAGTGCAATACAACAAATCCCCCTAAAGTATTATTGTGAAATTGTTTTGCAATGGTATCATAAAATTATTATCACATTATATATATATATATTTTATATCACTAAGATGGTTAATGACATTCATATTCTTAAGGTAAATATATTATCAAATTAAAATAATTTTATAATAATAAATTGTAATTAATGTTTATTTCTAAAAATATTTAGTTAAATCCAAAACTGAGTTGTATAGATATTTTTTTTCTACATTTTTTATCAATAGCTTATACATTTAAGAGTCTTTTCAAAATGCCTATTAACAATGATGCAGAGACAAGATGATGTAACTCTTGTTATATATTACTTAATTTTAATTATCTCAATCACATGTAACTATCATGGAAAGATAAAAATATTAAGATGGAGCTTCAAACACTCCACTCTATTGTTATATATTACTTAATTTTAATTATCTCAATCACATGTAACTATCATGGAAAGATAAAAATATTAAGATGGAGCTTCAAACACTCCATTCTATTGGGTCTCCTCAACTACAAAACTATGAGAGTTTCCCGAATCCAAAGTAAGAGAACTGAGTTTCCAAATTTTAGAATCAATATTGTTGATCTTAATTATGGCTTGTAGTGATAATTACATAAATAAATTACTTTTGGTTTAGAACCGATGGAAGAGGAATTGAAGTGATTTCGAAGAGAGAGGGGAGTTGGGATTAGTCAATTGGTATTTCAAATGTGGTTCACAATTTCGGAGAGGAGTTGCTACGTCCATGGGAACAGAACAGGGGGCCTATCCGAAGGGGCCTCGTCCGGTGGGGACATCAAGTGAGGCCCTTATATATCACACGGGGATTTGACGTTGAGATATTTGTCTTACAACTCACAGCTCTCAACCACTTGACCCAACCCATCAAACTAGTATTAATAAAATATTACATACAAATTTTTTAAATAAAAAGGCAAACCCTACAAATTTCTTTCTTTGGGTATAATAAAACATTATATACAAATTTTTTAAATAAAAAGGCAAACCCTACAAATTTCTTTCTTTGGGTATAATAAAACATTATATACAAATCTTTTTTAAAAAGGGTAGACCATACCTATTGTCTCCGCAATCATTAGTAAATAAAATATTATATACAAAGTTTTAAAATAAAAAGGTAAATCATACAAGTTGTTTCATTTGAGTATTAATAAAACATTGTATACAAAGCTTTTATAAAAAGGGGCATACCATACATGTTGTCTCTATCATCATTAGCAAAAACTAAGTAAAAAATTATATATATTATTTCTTTTGAGTAATAATAAAACATTGTATACAAAGTTTTTTATAAAAAAAGGGGCTGACCATACATGTTGTCTCCACAAGCATTAGTAAAAACTAAGTAAAAATTTATAAACAAGCTTCAGATTTGTCCATCTATAAAAAAAATACTACCAAATACCAACTTAGGTAAACACTAGACCACTACAAACATATATTCTTCCCTTTACATAACTTAAGCACCCATGTAAGGGAGAAACATGATGTGGGGAATCTAACCTAGAAAATAATCCTCCACATGTTGTTAATAGGTTGAGAGGGGAAGAACACGCCCCTAAGGATTTATGAAGTATATGAAGTAACAAATAGAGAACAAAGTCAAGAACCCTAACTCATTGTCAATGGTTTTTTTGTATGATGGTAATTGCATGTAATTTTAAATTCTCCATTAATGTTCAAGTCTCACCAAAGACATCCTTGTACTTGTACTCATGTTTGTTGTTCACTAGTATTTGTAAAACAATAATTGGGGCCTCTGTGGAAAATTAATAGAATAGAAATCTCAATTATGAGGCAAAAGCTTGCTTTCACAAGTCCATGTGCATGTTGGTGACCAAAATAATCCATTAGAAAACACCAACAAAAACCTAAACTACAACAAAGCATCACAATAAAAATCCATTTGTGTGGGTAATTTGAAAACTAAGGTTGTCAAATAATAATGGAAGTAACACACATAAGTTGTTACCCATCTATAATTAACACCCATCAATAAAAACAATGAGCTCCATGAAAACAAAATGATCCACATACTATACATAAATAAATAAGTTCACATGTTCATAAGAAATGTCTTGCCACGTGCTATTGCGTATCAAGAAGGTTTAACACATGTGACATAAGATAAAATTGATTTAGAGTAATTTTAGTAAAATATTTTATCAACTTCAATATTATAACTTATATTTTAATAAATAAAATTAAAATGGATTTAGATATATTGTGTATATTTAGATTAAATTATCTATTATTAATTATTATTATTTTAAATTATAAAAATATTTTTAATATTATTAAGTTTTTTCAGTGCTTATATATATATCTATATATATATATATAATTTTGAATTTATATAATTTAGCTCATCGTAAAAGTCATTTTGAAATTAGTGTTGAGTTTTTTCATATCTCATATTTATATATACTTATAATTTATGTTATAAGTTGATCGAATGAAAGACCTATATAATCGTATTAAATAAAAATATTCATAAAATAAGATAATCAATCAATTTTCTATTTATTTTTAATGTTTTTAAACTTTATTAAAAGTCATTTTGAAATTAGTGTTGGGTTTTTTCATATCTCATATTTATATATACTTATATTTTATGTTATAAGTTGGTTTAATGAAAGACCTATATAATCATATTAAATAAAAATATTCATAAAATAAGATAATCAATCAATTTTTAGTCCATTCACAACGTGGTATTGTTTATTAATCAATATTCAAAGATTTAGAAATTTGTTTCTATGGTAAGAAGACGAGGGTATTGTTATGAATTTATATGCATAGGTTGGTCATCCATGATATTAGATATTAGAATAAAATGGTGTGAAAACATGCCTTCTAATCACCTCCTAGGCTTGTAGGTACTATTAGTGGCATTTGACTATGGGTTCCAAAATCCAATCACATTAAGCTATTCAGTGATATTTTACCATTTTGATGGTCTCCAACAAAATGTTTAGCATCTTCAACAGAAGCATGATGGGATTTGGTCGAATGTTAATATTTGCTTTTAAAATGTTTTTGTTTCAATATATGATTGAATTTTCGCGGTTCTCTATGTATTGTTAATAACTTGGCCTTCAAAAAGCCATTAAACGACATTCAGTACAACTTCATATAGTTAGACTCAATCACTGTGTGACCACTTCAATAATGATTAAAGGAGCCCATCACACTTCAAAATATTGATTTTATAAGTCACTTGATCATTTATCTATATTTTAGTAGATAAAGATATGGTTGGAAATATATTATTAGTAATTCTTAGGTACAAAGTACAATCATAAAAACTATGTAAATTTTTAGTGAATAAATTTTTAACTAGTAAAGTATATTATATTTTAATTGCTAAACAACTTTAATATTAAAATGTCTTAATAGTAGAATTAGTAATTGCTCCAAATGGTGCAGATGAATGTATGAATGTTGTAATTACATGATCATTAAGTAATTATTGATTATTGTTAAAATTTTGTTAATCATCTCTTAAATTAATGCATATATATTTAATAAATTGTCATGAACACCTCCACCCTACCCATTATTGACCTTACTTTGAAAGCCTTTTGCATGATTTATTAACAACCATTTGCTCACTATTTTTCTTTTGCATGATTTATTAACAACTATTTGCTCACTATTTTTTTTTAATTGTATTGCATTAAGTGAAATCCTTGGCAAATACCATTTGAAGTTGATCATTATGTGTCGTCATCCTAAATTACATGACCATCTTGAAAATTATTATTGATTATTGTTAAATTAGTGTTGATCATCACTTAAATTAACTCATAGGTAGTAAAACGCAAATATTAATGATAAATTGTGATTATAAACATAAAATATTATAGACTCAGAACACTTCCACCCTCATCCATGCCCTCTGCATGCTTATTGCACTCATTATTATTATTGAGAGTGATCTAAATACCATATTTCTCAGTTGCATTGTATTCAGTGCTCTTGCATCCTCCTCCTATACCATTGGTAACCTTCCCTCTACTTTGTGTTTTATCCAATATCATCTCTCTTTCTTGGAACTAATTTGCATTTATCCAATATCATCTCTTGTACTTGGAACTACTTTGTATTTATTCAATATTGTTTCACTTGAAATTATAATGTAGCAAAAATTCAAAATCTTTTACAAGTTTCTCTTTGAATAAATAGTATTTTCAATTCAATTATTTCATTGTTTACATGCATAAGTTGGGGCATCTTTTTACAAATTGAGTCTTTTCCTTTTATATAGCAAGGTATGGTCTATTAACAAATAATTGTTTAACAAACAATAATTTGCGATCTATATACTTCATCAATATTTTAGTTAATCAAAACTTTAACAATTACATTTAACTATGAAAAATTATTAAAGATCTTTATATATATATTTCAAATTATTAAATACTCATTATATAATAATAACAACATAATAAATAATATAAAAATAGATTTAGGGTCAGTGCAAGCTAATGAGGGTCACTTTTGGCGCGTTAGATGCAATAGAAAACTAAAAAAGCAGGCATCCCTCAACTTACTTGGATTTTTTGAGCTACTTACGCAAAATATCTTGCATTGAGTAAAAAAGATGAAATGTAGGAAATTGAATCACGTTTCCGAATATATAACTTTTATGTATTGAAAATTTGCATAGCTATGTCAAGTTTCATTTTTCCTAACATACACTTTTTATTTTTTAGGCAAATGATAAGGTATATGTTTTTGTGGGCAGAGCCTTTGAGGGCCTAAATGATGGAATCAAGCTACAAAAATCGGCATGCATGTAGAGAACACATAGCACTTGTGCGCCATTATTTTTCGAAAATTAAATTAGTAATTTTCTAATTTTTTTATAATTGTCTAAGTGATCAAACCTCACAAATAATACCTCTTTTGTGGGTAGAGCCTTTGAAGGTCTTAATGCAAAAATCTTGAAATGGGTTTTTCATAGAATGTGGAGGTTAGTGTCCTCTTGTGCACCATACAATTTTTTTTTTTTAAATGATTGAGAATTGAAAAAGTTATGGAAGAAACACTAACAGTGTGTTTCACGAGTTAAGGAGGTAGGACAGAAAAGAAATTGAAAGAAAATAGGAAAAATTAATATTTCAAAATAAAAGTTACATATTTGGAATCTGCAAAAAAAGTTCTATTTGTGTCTAAGATTTCATCAAAAATGACTCTGTGTAGTATATTGTAATGAGTGGCTAAGCACAGGCTTCTCTAGAAACTGGAAGAAATACCCAATTAGCTTTGGTTTTTCATTAACATAGCACAGGTTTCGAATTACTGAAGCAAACTCCAAAGCATACACATAGGATTATTGTTGACATGTGAGCATGTGATTCGGCCTTGTTTAGGCTCTACAAAACACGAGCGTGTTCTATTTAAATTCAAAAATATTGTCGTGCTTTTAGATGTACATAACGCGTACGCGCTATATAAATACATAACACGTACGCGTTATATAGTTAAAAAACGCACTCACGTTATGCAAATCATAAAATACATGTTTAATACTTGAGAAAGAGGGGGTGTGGAAGACTCAAGGGAATTTTTGTTTAATATTTGAGAAGGGGTGGGGAAGGGTCAAGGGAATCTATGTTTAATATTTAATAGGGGTGGGAAAGGGTCAAGGGCTTAGAAGGATGTTGGAAGCTTGAGTGGGGAGAGATGAAGGGAATGAGAACATGATGGGCTACAGGGGGTGAAGGGAAGTGGAGCTTGAGAGTACTATTAGGAGTAGAATAGCTTCTGAAGAGGTATAGGGTTAGAAGTTGAAAGTGAGACTTGAGTGACAAGAGGGAATGGATGGAGGCAAGGGGGATGTGAGAGAGAAATAAATAATACAAAGGGGGGGGGAGACATAGAGCGAGGGAGGGAGAGGGACAATGGGGAGGAATGGATTTGGAGAGAGTGAGAGATAGATGGGGATAGAAGGAAATAAAGAGATAGGAAGGGAGGGACAGAAAGTGTTGGTGGGAGACATGCAGGGAGTGGTGGCGATGGAGAGAGAGAGAGAGAGAGAGAGAGAGAGAGAGAGAGAGAGAGAGAATATGATAGGAGGGGGAAGGGACATAAAGTGTGTGAGAGAGAGGAAGTGATGGAGAGATTGGGATAGGTTGAGGGAAAGATAACATGAGGGAGGGATAGAAGGTGAGAGAGAGACAGGCGATGGGAGAGTGAGGGAGAGAAGGTAGGGTGAGGGATGGAGGGAGAAAGGTGGAGATAGATATGGATGGAGGGGGATGGGTTTGAGTATAGAAAGTGACATAATGTGTGTGTATGTGTGTGTGTTTGAGAGAGAGAGAGATAGAGAGATATTGATGGTTGGGGAGAGAGAGACTAGAGGGAGTTATGAGCATCATATTCTCCATCAGCATCATATTCTTCATCATCATCATCTTCATGACCATCATCGTCATCATCAACATCTTCATCATCATCACCATCATCATCATCATCATATTCCTCATCAAATCAACATCTCCATCATCATCATGATCATCATCTAAACATCACCATCACCATCATCATCAACATCTTCATCATCATCACCATCACCATCATCATCAAAATCTTCATCGTCATCACCATCACCATCACCATCACCATCACCATCACCATCTTCATCATCATTGTCATCTCTAGGTTCCCCGTGAACATCAACATCTCCATCATCATCATCTTCTTCATCATCATCATCATCTTCATCACCATCATCATCATCATCAACATCTTCATCATCATCACCATCATCATCATCATCTTCCTTGAATCAGATCAACATCTCCATCATGTCACCATCATCTTCATCATCATCATCATCATCATCTGAACATCACCATCACCATCACCATCATCATCAACATCTTCATCATCATTACCATCACCATCATCATCAACATCTTCATCGTCATCACCATCATCATCATCATCATCATTGGCATTTGTAGGTTCCTCATCAAAATCTCCATCATCATCATCTTCTCCATCATCATCATCTTCATCACCATCATCATCAGCATCAACATCTTCATCATCATCACCATAATCATCATCTTCATCGTCATTAGATCAACATCTCCATCATCATCATCTTCTTCATCATCTTCACCATCATCATCATCATCATCATCATCTTCATCGCCATCTCCATCATCTTCAACATCTCCATCATCATCACCATCACCATCATCATCATCTTCATGACCATAAACATCTTCATCATCATTGTCATCTCCCCCTTCCTCATCAACATCTCCATCATCATCATCATCATCATCATCACCATCTCAACATCACCATCACCATAATCATCAACATCTTCATCATCATAACCATCATCATCACCATCATCATCATCACCATCAGCATCATCATCAAAATCTTCATCGTCATCACCATCACCATCACCATCTTCATCATCATTGTCATCTCTAGGTTCCCCATCAACACATCTCCATCATCATCTTCTTCTTCATCATCATCATCTTCATCACCATCATCATCATCATCAACATCTTCATCATCATCACCATCATCATCATCATCTTCCTCATCAAATCAACATCTCCATCATGTCACCATCATCTTCATCATCATCATCATCATCATCATCATCATTACCAGCACCATCATCATCAACATCTTCATCGTCATCACCATCATCATTGGCATCTATAGGTTCCTCATCAACATCTCCATCATCATCATCTTCATCACCATCATCATCATCATCATTGGCATATGTAGGTTCCTCATCAACATATCCATCATCGTCATCTTCTCCATCATCATCACCATCATCACCATCATGATCTTCTGAACATCATCATGATCATCATCTAAACATCACCATCACCATCACCATCATCGTCAACATCTTCATCATCATCACCACCAACATCATCATCAAAATCTTCATCATCATCACCATCACCATCACCATCACCATCTTCATCATCATTGTCATCTCTAGGTTCCCCATCAACACAACATATCCATCATCATCATCATCTTCTTCATCATCATCATCTTCATCACGATCATCATCATCATCATCATCATCTTCCTCATCAGATCAACATCTCCATCATGTCACCATCATCATCATCATCATCATCATCATCATCATCATCATCATCATCCGAACATCACCATCACCATCATCATCAACATCTTCATCATCATTACCAGCACCATCATCATCATCATCTTCATCGTCATCACCATCATCATTGGCATCTGTAGGTTCCTCATCAACATATCCTTCACCATCATCTTCATCACCATCATCATCATCATCATCATTGGCATCTGCAGGTTCCTCATCAACATATCCATCATCGTCATCTTCTCCATCATCATCGTCATCTTCTCCATCATCATCACCATCATCACCATCATGATCTTCTGAACATCATCATGATCATCATCTAAACATCACTATCAGCATCATCGTCAACATCTTCATCATCATCATCATCACCACCATCATCAAAATCTTCATCGTCATCACCATCACCATCACCATCTTCATCATCATTGTCATCTCTAGGTTCCCCATCAACACAACATCTCCATCATCATCATCTTCTTCATCATCATCATCTTCATCACCATCATCATTATCATCAACATCTTCATCATCATCACCATCATCATCATCATCTTCCTCATCAGATCAACATCTCCATCATGCCACCACCATCATCATCATCCGAACATCACCATCACCATCATCATCAACATCTTCATCATCATCAACATCATCTTCATCAACATCATCATCTTTATCATCTGCATCATCTTCATTATCATCACCCTCCTCCTCCTCATCATCTTTATCATCTTCATCTACATCATGATCATCTTCATTGTCATCACCCTCCTCCTCCTCATCATCTTGTGCAATTATGTACTTAGGGATTAATGTTTAGAAGAGGGTCTAAAGGCCTTTATGAGGGAGGGGCTCTAGGAACAAGGTAAGACAGAGAGGGCAGGGGGGAGGGATAAAGGCGTAGAGGGTTAGTGATTAAGGGAGAAGAAGGGAGAGAGTGCTATAGGGAGGGATAATGACGAAGATAAAGAGAAGGTGGAGAGATGGAGAGTGGGGTGGTAGAGACATGGCTGGAGTAAGGGAGAGAAAGAAACATGTAGGGAGGGATGTAGGGAGAATGAGGGATAGATATTTAGAAAGAGATAGGGGGTATCTAGGGATTATTGGGAGACAGCTAGGGGGTATTAAACCATACAAAACATTTGTACCCACACTAAAAACATTTGTTTTGTATGTAACCATATAAATTATTAGTTTTCTTTTGATTTTGTTCATTGCCCTAACCGTGCACCTAACCTATTTATTGTGCTTGACAATATCGCGTACGCGTTTTTGCACTACATATCACGCACGCTTTTTTTCTTTATATAACACGTGCGTGTTTTGTAACTCCAAAAATAGTGGACTGTCCCTGTCTAAGAGCAACTTCACTCTATCCAAGCCAAAACAACAATCCCACGATTTTTCGAACAACACGAGCCCGCCATTGGAAATTCTCACACTCTACACCAACTCCATCATTATTTTTTTTATGCAGGTGCAGCATTGAGGACATCTTTCATGGTTGCTCAATGTGGTGTTGGGTTATATGGCCATATTAGAAGAAGATAATCAGCAAGCTTGAAGAATCTCCAATTGAATAACACTAAAGATAAGGCCTTTGAAAGATTCATTTTGCCTATATTTGATGAGCACGCAAGATAAGATATCAAGCTTCAAGACCATTTCATGGTGATGGTGGATATGCACAAGTGTACAAGAGAATCAAAGAGGCCAAACAATTTATGATTTAACTTCCATTTGCTTATTATTGAAGAGATTGTAATTGAGGAGCAACAAAAACAAACTATATTGAATTGATCATTGTGGTGATGGGGAATGCACGTAACCGAGTAAACAAATCAACAAGGAAGAAGAGACCTCAAGAAGTCATTGAAGAAGAGAAAGAAAAGAAAAGAATATACATGATGAATTGGAGGCTTTCTTTGGAAACTAATCCAAATCCAATTGTAGAGGATACCATGGTTCATCCTATTAATCCGCGACAAGAGGGACCTTCAATTTCCACAATAGTTGTTGAACAAGCACCCCATGGAAGTAATCAAGAAGCAAAATGTAGGTGCTCATTAGGGGATGTTTCAATTCCCACTTGAAGTCAAAGTGATAAGTTACCATCTCAAGATGAAGCTCACGAAGAAACACCCAATTTGCTATCCGGATGTGGTTATACAAGCAATGAAGTCAGAGAGGCGTTGGACATTTTGCCTACTATTGAAGAAGAGAATGTTATCCACACCATCGATGAGGATGTTGAACTTCCACAAGGGGATGTTGGAATTCCATAGACCATCGATGAGGATGTTGGATTTCCAACATCCAACTACCAGGAAGAGAATGAAGGACACCAAGCTACTACTGAAACGCAAGAGCGTCTTTGTGATGCGCTACATGGTACAATTCCAACCCCCTTACCTCCATTAGCAAGCACACATCAAAGAAATCTGAAGCATATACAAGTTGATGAAAGTCTTATCAATTCCATTGAAGGTACGCTATCTAAACGTAGTATTGCTTATCAAACTCAACAGATACTTGATAAATATTTTGTTTCTAAATGTGATGGAGATAAATGTAGATTATTTTTATCATTGTTAAAATCTAGGAGCATGAATGTTGTTAGGAAAAAGTTAGGGATAAAGATGATAAAGAATTCTGAACCAAGTTCTCATATAGTTAAAAGCCTAGCAGATGCATTTGGTAAAATTGGTAAGAACAAAAGTTCAAAGGACCGCAATGATGCTCGTCGTGTGTTGTCACAAGCAATTGCAAATAAGAACACCAGGGCCCTTCATATTCTCAAGCCTACATCCGAACTAGTTAATTTGAATGTAAAAACCCTCCATAGGTATTCTATTAGAAGAGAACATCTTGACACAACCGATCAGACAGATTTTTGGGCCTTTGTTGGTCGGTTGCCACGTCGTGACATGAAGCTAGTTGATGCAGTAAAGGGACTAGTGCACAGTTTTTAACATGATCACACAAGGCCTTCTTCAAATTGAAAGGATGTACTAAAACTAAGAAGGGGTTCAAAGGACCATGAACCACATACCAAGCATCTTCTTGATATAACACAGACAGAACTTTACGAGAAATTTAGGATTGAGCATAGACAATTGAACTTGGGGAAAATATCTTTTGAGAAATGTAAGCCATGGTATGTTAGAATAAATACTCTTCGTAACACTTGTTGTTGTAGATACCATGTAGAATATGAATATTACTATGAAACATTTTTGTACATTCGTCGCGTGTTGCATACTAACCATGTGCAGGATTGCTCCATGACAATACCACCGACTTCATCAATAGAATTCATTCATAGCATCATGTTCAATAGGCCCGAGGGGCAAACATACTATGCAAAATCTTGTTTGGATGGAACATGCTCCAACTGTGTTGGAATGACATTATTGAGCCAATGTATGCACGAGAATGGAGACAGTGAATTTGGGAAAATGGTTACAGACATGAAAAGTTTCAAATATATCAACTATGAAATAGTCCCAGGGAAATAAAGCAAAAAAATACAATTGGTGACATCTCAGGTATGCATTTATATCTATAAAATTATGTTGTAACGGTTACATTTCAATCCTTAATTACAACAAAAAACTGACATTGAGATCATTTTGTGTCACGAGGTACAAGTTAGTGACTTCATCAAGGAATTTATTGAAAAGACACAGCAATATGTTTAGCATGTCCACGTGGCATGATGGCAGGATGAGAAGTTTAGAATATGCAGAGATACATTTCCCCTTGGTACTATACTTTCAGTTGTTGATTTTGACGAGAACTACACTCTGCAACATCAAAATGAGATCCAAAGTTAGTATTATCACTCTGAGAAGGTTTCCTTGATGGTCCATATCACATATAGGCATGGCCCAAATAGCATTGAAGAGCAAAGAGAAATTCTGAAGGAATATCACTTCTACATAAGTGAAGATAGGTGCCACGACTTCCACTATGTACGTCATTGCTTCATCATGTTCTATGATCACTTGAAGGGAAGGAACATACAGATGGATCGACATTGGATTTGGTCTGATGGGTGTGCTGGTCAGTTCAAAAATGCACGCATATTTTAGTGGTTGTGTTCATTGCATAAAATCTACAAAGTGCCACATATGTGGAACTATTTTGAGACTGGGCATGGTAAAGGAGAGCATGATGGAGTCGGAGCATGTGTCAAAACAACCCTACGAAGAGAGGAATTGAAAGTATCTATAGAATCTACTATTCTAAATGCTCAATCTACAGTCAAGTGGTGCACGTCAGTAATGGGAGAGGAATCAACTATGCGAGTAGATTCCACAAGAAAGAGACATGTGGAGAGATTTTTTTGGGAGGTGGAAGACATAGATCGTTCACATGCATGGGAATGCAAGACTGTGCCTGGGACTCGTGGCTTTCATTCGGTTCGAAGCTCTGATAACCCAGTATTTGAAATTTGGACCAGAAAACTCGCTTGTTTTTGCCCGCCTTGTTGTGATGGTGATTGGGATGGGTGTGAATCATTGGATTGGGTTGATGGATGGGATCACATATCACTTCCACTTGATCAACATGCAATTGTTGAGTTAACTCCGTTGGAAGAAGACCAATCATCTATTTTTGTAGATTTTGATCATGTCTCAGACCTTGTACAACCCGGTAAGATGCATTTCCTTAACATTTTTTGTTTGTTTACGTAGTCTTCAAATGCACATTAATGGCCTTGTATCACATGAAAAATATTTTGATCATATACCTACAATCATATAATGCAGGGCACATATACACAGTGGTTTCCTCAAAAGATACTGAATGGGGTGATGAATACTGGTTGGCACGCTGTATAGATGGAAAACAAACCCTCATTATGTCCATGAATGACGATGAAAACAACCACTTTCCAACTGGGTCTATGGTTGTTAAAGGTGAATACTTGACATGGGACAACAATCGAAGAAAGAAGGGTGGATATGTTTACAGGGATTACAAACCATGTGCAAGTGTGTATCACTTTACCAACTTAATCATTGGCACAAACCTTCAGGTACGAACAATGCCTAGTCGAAATACATCGAAGGTACACTACTTCTTACCGGATACAGAGCACGAGAGACTAATGGAGACCATCAGTATAAGAGATGATCCAAAGGGCTTGGTTGTATGATAATAGGTGGGATCTAGCATGATGAGGTACGTTACATACTTTTAATACTATACTATTTATACTATTTGTAATTGAATATTGATATATGCTCAATTTTCACATGTATGTTTCATATGAGTATGTCAATTTTGTGTTCTTGATATGCCAAATTTACGTTTACGTTGTTTATAAATATGCCAAAAGTTCTCTTATATGTCATGTTTATGAATATGCCATTTTTTACATATGATCAGTAAACCCTAAAATTATGTTATGTTCATCATGTTGGTTATTGGCTTCACCCAACAAAATTAATTCAATTCATGCTCACTATATTAAAGAATACACTTATATTAAATTTAATTCATGTCTTGTTAAATATTTCATAATGAATTAGCTATTTGAGAGCACCACCTTAGACCAAGCCATCATCATCAACATCTTCATCATCATCACCATCATCATCATCATGAAAATCTTCATCATGGACCTGTAAAACCCTAGTTTCCAAAGTGTCTAGGCAGGTTCAGGCTGGGAACACTAGCCATACCCGCCCGGTGGATGATTTTCCAAAGTTGACCCCCGTGTGCAAAAATTGCACACTTCTGAGCAAAACCCTAGTTTCCAAGATGGACCTGCAAGGTGAAACATGGGCCACCGGGCCGGAGGGGAGGGGCACCCTTGGCATTATCTCGGTGTGCTAAATACAACGGAGTCGACGTTTCATCGATCCGAGCCACGGTCTTCATTCTATGGATCATCCCGTCTCATTGCCAGAAGGCCTTCAGGGACACCTGTTGGATACCTGCCGGGGGCATAGAACTCCAACCGTGCAACAAAAACTGGTTCCGGGGAGTCCTACAGGTGTGTCTATGAAGGTTCGGGCTGGGAACACTATCCATACCCCACCGGTGGATGATTTTCCAAAGTTGACCCCTGTGTGCAAAAATTGCACACTTCCACACAGAGCAAAACCCTAGTTTCCAAGATGGACCTGCAAGGTAACACATGGGCCACCGGGAAGGATGGAAGGGGCACCCATGGCACTATCTCGGTGTGTTGAATCCAACGGAGTCGACAGTTCATCGATCCGAGCCACGGTCTTCATTCTATGGCTCGTCCCGTCTCGCTGCCAGAAGGCCTTGAGGGACACCTGCTGGATACCTACCGGGGGCATAGAACTCCAACCGTGCAACAAAACCAGGTTTCGGGAAGTCCTGCAAGTGTTTCTAGGAAGGTTCGGGCTAGGAACACTAGCCATACTTTCCCGATGGATGATTTTCCAAAGTTGACCCCCGTGTGCAAAAATTGCACACTCCCACACTGAGCAAAACCCTAGTTTACGAAATGAATGCACAATGAAGCCACTGGGCCATGGGGAGATGAGGAAGAGGGCCGCCTAGAGGTAATCACATGCCAGGAGACCAATGGAGTCGACGGTTCATCAGTCCGACGTCCAGTTTCCAAGTTATGTCGAGTTGCAAGTCGCATGAAAATGTCATTTAGGGACACTTGGTGAATTTTCGTTCGGGAGCCAAAAAGAAAACGGAGCAAGAAGATTGCGTGCCGTTGGCTCCTACAAGTGTGTGTGTGAAATGCCTACGTGGGAACACTGCCAACAATGGCTCGGGGGAGGTTTTTGTAGAGTTGACCCACCAATGCGATATTGCATGCAATTAAACTGACCAAAACCCTAGTTTACGAAATGAATGTAAAATGAAGCCATTGGGCCATAGGAAGACAAGCGAGAGGACCCCCTAAAGGTAATCGCACGCCAAGAGACCAACGGAGTCGACGGTTCATCGGTACGACGTCCGATTTCTGAGTTATGTCGAGTTGCAAGTCGCATGAAAATGTCGTTCAGGGACACTTGGTGAATTTTCGCCCGGGAGCCAAAAAGAAAACAGAGCAGGAAGATTGCGTGCTGTTGGCTCCTACAAGTGTGTGTGGGAAATTTCGACATGGGAACACTGCCAACACTGGCTCGGGGGAGGTTTTTACAAAGTTGACCCACCAATGCGATATTGCATGCAATTAAATTGAGCAAAACCCTAGTTTACGAAATGAATGTACAATCAAGCCACGGGGCCATGGGGAGACGAGGGAGAGGCCCCCTAGAGGTAATCACATGCCAGGGGACCAATGGAGTCGACAGTTCGTCAGTCCGACGTCCGATTTCTAGGCTATGTCGAGTTGCAAGTCACATGAAAATGTTGTTCAGGGACAAGAGACACAACATTTTATCCTGGGAAACCCTCATGGGGAAGAAAACCTAGCAACCTTTCTTAGAATAATTATATGTTTAGAAATCAAATACAATGAAACCATGAACAAACCTTGACCCTGAAGGGTTTTACCACATGAAAAAACCTTAATGACACATGACAACAAGAATACTTATCTACATGAAGATGACCTCCAAGCCATAAGGATAACCAAGCATATCCTTCTCAACCAACATTAGAAGGCACTTTATTTTTTGAATCCCGAGGTAACGTTTGTTCCTTTCACCAATGTTGCTTTGAGCACTTGTATGTAGTTACTCATATGTAGTGTTGAATCTAATTGTACAATCAAATATTGGGCATTCATGAAATGTGTAGCATGTATTGCACTTATTTTTATTAAATTACACTTGAACATTGACTTAACTTGTAATTTAATCATCCAAACTCACAAATTTTAATTACACCTATCCAATTACTGTGCATGAGTGAGTTCGTTGAAACCTTGAAAAACATTGTATTGCATTTAGTTTGATTAAATTACACGAGCAAGAACTTTGACATAACTTGTAATGATCATCCAAAATCACAAATTTTAATTAGATACCAATTAGTGCACGCATTTAGTGAGTTCGTTGAAACCTTTAAATATAATAGTTTGTTCTTTTGACATAGCGCATTCATAAGTAATAGATAATCCACACAAATCAACACATTAGATTGACACAAGAACACGTGGAAACCGAAGAACAAATACAAAGTGAAATGTATCATTCATTTATAAGTGAAATGTCAATGTGCATGTCTCCAAAAGTACATATATATCCAAAAGTCTCCAAAAGTGCATGTCTCCAAAAGTACATGCACAATAAAGTCAATGTACATGTCTCCAAAAGTGAATGTATCGAAAAGAACATATATATACAAAAGTATCCAAAAGCACGTGTCCAAAACTATCCAAAACTATCAAAGCCACATGTACATGTATCCAAATGTACATATATCCCATAAGACACATCAAAACTCAAGCTTCCTCTTGTTCTTTCCCGACGTTGATCCTCTAGGCACATCTCTAGGATCAGTGTGCGTCTCTGGATCCTGCAAATTAAATATCAATTGTTAAATTCAACTAACTATGTACACTAATACATCAGCTCAACAATTAACTCAAAAATTATCAACTGGTGCATGGAAAGTGCATGAAACACTTGGTCATTGAAGGACATCTCACCTCAACTGACAAAGGAGATTGCATTGCTTGTGTAGTAGATGGAGCCGTTGGTTGAACATCCAGGATGGTCGAACCAGGGGGGCTAGGAACTGCTCCTGCTGGTGGTGGCTACAATGAAAAAATGTTGAAATAGTTAGAAATGCATGAATAAACAATAGACAACAATAATAAACTATGTAAAGATAATGTTGAAATAGTTACATACCTGTGTGTGATCAGTTGCCATTACAGATGCGGCACTGACTGCTGCATCAACCATCGATGCGAGGTTTTCAGTAGACAACTCGGGTTCCTGATGCAGTAAACATGCAATTCAAACATTAACAAAAATGATTTATGCACTGGATTTCAAGTTAAACAACAAATATCATCGAAAGATATACATTACCATGGTGTGAGTAAGCCCATGGTCGTGGGCAGCTGGAGTCTTTCTAGGAGTAGAACGCCTCTCATACACATGACCCTTGTTCACGAATGGTCTGGAGGGAGATACAAATCCAGGCAATGGTCCAAATGTCTCGGATGGTGCCTACAGTCAGCAAGTGTTCATGTAGTTAGACATGACTGATTCAACAAACAAACATGTATTTAAAAAATGTCATTTTTAATTGTTTACCTGGAGCCCAGATGTTTCATGGGATGGTATGACCATGGGTGCTACCTCCACATTACCTTACCCCAGTGAAGGATCTGCCATCTGTAAGTTTAGTAATTGTAAATATTAGACCGTAAATAGCATTAGTGAACTAAAATGTAAAGTATGTGGAAATTAACAAATTAACAAGTATTAAAAAACTAAAATTTTAAAATGTTTACCTCGGTGTGAGATACGACAATAGGTGCTATATAAGATGGGCCTACCAAATGGGTAGCATCATGCCCCCCTGTAGAGTCTGGAACATCCGGCTCTGGGGCATCGCTGCTGGCATAAAGAATCAACTGCAAGTTCACAAAATTAATATATTAGCTCAAACTATATATATGTGTACAAAGACGAAAATAAATGAAGAATTTATTACAATTAACCATCAACATACCTCTCTCAAAAATCCACTGAAGGAAACATCTGAGGCAAGACCATAGCAGGGACGACCACATGATGTGCACTCGTGAGGATCAGTACTAGGATGGGGATGTGTCGATGGTCTTGCACTAGTGGATGGTCCTGATGGTCCTACACTAGTTGATGGTCCTGCATGGTGACGAGCTGGTGTATGTACCACACCAAGAACAGACGTCCCTTCCTCACCCATATGTTGAACCATAGTTCCATGGTGAACAACCGCCCGTGCCAAACTCAAAAATGCATCCCGTATCTGTGGAATAATACGATGTGCAGGTGGGACATCGGGCCCAGGAAACTGCCTGTGAGGTGCAGGGATAGGGCGATCCTGGTCTCGAAGCCTCGCATTGGGTTGGTTTTGGGGCATCCCCCCACCGATCCCCTGAAACTACAAGATGTCAAAATAGTTTACGTGTTTATGTAACACGAACTCTATGTACATCTTTCGAAGGAAATACAAGGTAATTTCTCTGTTGTTGTGTGGTGGCATATCAAAAACCATGTACCATCTGTCCATCCAGTTATCAACAAATGGTTGAAACGTGCACCACTCAATGGAGATATGCATCCTGTTTGCATTTGGGATTTTCCCCATCCGAGGGTCCCTAAACAATGAAAATATGAGCTCTTTGGATATTTTCAACTTTTTTATTGCATTGTAGTCTAGCCCATCAACATATTGTTGTCTTTTTCTTTCTCTATATGATGTAATATCATATAGTACATTGCTAGACTATGAAATGGTGTCAACAATTGCATCCAAGGTTGATGCAAGCAAGCGACGAATCCTGTCACCACCACTAAAAGCTGCACTAATGCCCCTCAAGTGGGCAAGCTCAATCAGTATCTCGGCATTGGTGTCCATAGCTGCAACTGCAATAAAGACATAAATGCGAAAATCATTAGAAACATATACATGGTATATAATGACATCTCTTCAAAATTGAAAATGTATTAAATCAAACTCAAGTAAGCAATTTAATGGTATTCACTTACATACATTTAAAACTTAAAATTAAACATTTAACAATTAAAAAGTAAGTTTCGTTCAACTTCTTTCTAGAAGTTAAGGCACTTCTTAACCCTCATTGGTGACTTTTCTATGCAAACTTGGGTTTAAACTTCTTAGAATTTAGGAGTGTTATTTTGACATGTTTTGGCCTTTACGTCCATTGCAGAAAACAATATTTCCATCAACTTCATAAGCTAACATTAAATTTATTGATTTCAATATATTATGCCTTGTGGTTGGAGGGGAGGACAAAGTGGCATGGAATGAAATGGATATGTATGAGTTTGTCGTGCCAATATGATTACATATGTACTTGAGATGACTATCAATGATTAAGATGTTGAATAATCAACTAGAGATTGTGACTAGAATGACAATAACAACAATGTAAACTTCTCAAAACAGAGACAATTTCTCTCTACAAAATCGATCTCTACATTGTATGGCAAGTTCAAAAAATTAAATAAAAAACATAGTGATTTTCTATATGAAGTCTTTCAGTTGAATCGACGGACCCTGAGCATTGAGTAGATAGATCGAGGGTGTGGATAGGGCAGGCCCGCGAGACACTTTGTTAATGTGTTTTGGAATTTAGTCAAGGGTGCTTAACTAAGAGGCAATGTATAGCTACATACACTTCTGATGAAATTTTGATTATGTTCATGGACAAATGATTGTGACGAAATTTTGAGAAACCAAGTTACTAATTTTTTTTGCATTTTTTTATTCACGCTTGTGCATGCATTTCATCTTGTTATGGCCATTACCAAGGAAAATTATTTAATTAGTATCATGGGAAATGGCCTTTGAGGGTTGAAAATTTGGGTTTCATGTGGATGGATACCTAAGTAACCGGACATGTCCAATAGGGTCCCCGTGTCGTGTGGGACATGGTTTTAGATGATGGTTGGTGGGATAGGGTAGTTATTAGCATCAAGATCATGGAGCCAATCATTTCTTTGTTGCGGTTTGCAGACACGGACCAGCCCATCCTAGGAGATGTTTATGAGGGGTGGGATTCCATGATTGAGTCCATGAGGACCATTGTTATGGAGAATGAGTGTGCTGAGTATGAGACATCGACAGAGAACTTACGGTCCATCATATAGGGCATTCTTATCTCCATGTGGGATAAGAATTGCACACCTTTGCATTGCTTGGTCCACTCATTGAACCCCAGGTTCTACGCTTAGGATTGGCTCAGTGGTGGGTTGGTGCCCTCATCCAGAGTCCCTCCTCACATGGATGGAGAGATCTCAGAGGGGAGGAAGATAGCATTTAGACGACTACTTCAGGATAGAGACCACCTTGAGGTGGTGGAGGAGAAATTTTATGAGTTTTCTAGTGGCACTTGGAGATTTGGAGGATATGAGGTGGTTAGAGACATGGGGGTTAAGAAACCCCTTGTTTGGTGGACAACTCATGGGGCAACATGCCCTCTTCCACAAAAGATAGCCTTGAGGGTCCTCTCTCAAGTTAATTCATCCTCTTGTTGTGAGAGTAATTGGAGCACATATGGGAACTTGTATAGTGTGACGAAGAGTAGGCTTGAGTATTGCAGGGCAGAGACGATGGTGTATGTGCACTCCAACCTTCGTCTTATTTCCAGGAAGAGGGAGGAGTGGGAGAAGGGAAAGACACGGATGTGGGATGTCCTTCCTGATGAGATGGGTTTGGACAACAGTACTGATTTGGCATTAGCCAACATGGATCTTAATGATCCAGTGCTAGAGCTGGTCACTTTTGATGAGGGGGATCGTATGGAGGGGTCATCCTCCACACCAGCAGATGCAGTTAGTTAGATTGGCAGAGAGGAGGAGGAGGAGGAGGAGGATCAGGGCAGTGCTAAGTTTGTTGATTCAGGCATGGAGGAGGACTATTGAGTCATTGACAAATAGGATTATTCCATATTGATCCACTCCTTTTTTGTATTTACTATTAGACTATTAGTCTATTGGTCTATTTGGCATTTGCGAGTGCCCATTGGCATTCCAACATCTATGTAATACATTTTGATTTTGATGACTTAATGAGAAATATGGTTCCAAGTCTCTAACATGCATCTATGTGTCTCAATGTCTCGTTGTGATACGTGATTGTGAATGACAAATGTGTTGTGATTTGTGAATGATCTAATTTGTATTGAATATTTCATATTTGTAATTGTAAATGTAATTTCTATTGAATATTTGTAATTGTAAATGTTAAATTTTATTGGATCTATATGTCTATATTTTTAAATTTTAATATATTTTAAATATATATATATATGTATATAAAATGTGTCCTACGTGTCCTAATTCCGGCGGTCACCGTGTCTCGTGGGGACACTCGTGTCCCGTGTCCTCGTGTCAGGTGACTTAGATGGATACATTGTAGAAAGGGGGGAGTTCTATTTTTTTCAATTTTTGGTTGGATTAGGAATTTTTGAGTTTTTGAAAAGGGATTCATTTTAATTATTCACTCATCTTGGTTGAGGGAGATGTGAATTTAATTAGAGATTGGGTTATTCCCAATTTTATCAATATTACATAACTAGGTTGTTTTAAACAATAAAAAAATAGTAATTTAGGTTAAGAAATGACAAAAAAATGGTATGGGTGAATGAATTACCTGATTAGATGACAATCTACCGGTGAATTTGCCTCCCCTCCAGCTAAATCAAGCTCCATCGATACTTCAGGGTACACAAACCGTCCTCGTCCAACCTCTATTTCGCATTTCTGATGCGTGAAGAGCGCCGCGAGTGGTCGGGGGTGGTCGGAACTGTGTTTTTAAATTGATTTTAGATTTCAATAACGCGTACGCGTTTTGTAACTACATAATGCATATGTGTTTTGTAGTTCGATAATGCGTGCGCGTTATGGTTACCTATCCTACATGTCCACTGACATGTCAAGCTTGGGTCTTACCATGGTAGGTGCTAAATATCAAAAATGCGTTATGTTTTTATGTATCAGGAACAAGTTTTGAAAAAGTAGCATTGCATCTAAAGTGACCCTCATCTTCTTGCACATACCCTTTAATCAAATTATTAAAACACCATAATTATACCATTATTTATACCAATCTTTATTTATTGTAATTCATTTCTTCTTATAATATTTCTTATTGAAATTTTAATGTAAAATGACATGTTAACATCAAGTGGTATTTACAAGTGGCATTTACAAACTTGAGTTAATTAAGAAAACACATCGACATATACTATTCATGTATAAGAAACACAAAACCTCTAGACACAATAATAAACCACTTAAATTATCTTGATATAAGTGGAATGAACTTTAATGAACTTTTTAATAAACTTTCGTGATTTAAAAAATCTTATATATATATATATGATTTTTAAAATCCCTCAACTTCCAAATGAGTTTAAAATCTCTAAGGAACATTGCTTTTGGTAAAATTAAGAAATAAACAAATTCACATAAAGATGAGTTTAAAATCTCTAAAGAACATTGCTTTTGGTAAAATTAAGAAATAAACAAATCCACATAAAAGCAATAAATGTTACATTGGCAAGACAATGCTTTCGTATGAGGATGAAAACATCTTCACATTAAAAAAAGTATATACTATATTAATAATATTCAAAATATTAATCCTGGAATTAGTTGTTCTTTTACATATTTTTCTCAAAACCAAAACCAATGAAAGAATTAATCAGACGGAGACGCAGAGGCATGAGTCCGTAGCATCTTCCCAATTACAGTAATCTTGAAAATTGTGAACGAAGGAAGACAATTTGTACACTAATTTTGAAAATTGCAAACCAGTAGGGAAAACTATTGTTACAATGTCTAACAAGTTATCTAGATTCAGTTTAAAATGTTTGAATTGTTACAATGTCTAACAAGTTATCTAGATTCAGTTTAAAATGTTTGAATGTCTTCCTATGCCGCATTTTAGGTCTGGTGCAAACCATTACATTATAATACATAACGTAAAGTATCAATCATAAAGTGGGAAGAGCCAGTTGCAATAATCATTGGCCTCACTGAATTTGGCATTTCTGTTTCCATGCAACTTCAACTCATTTAAATAGAGGGAGAGCTTTCTCAACTCAATATTATTATTATGTTATATAGTGTAACTCTCAACGTTTCAAAATTTTCCAATATTATTATGGTGTTATATATTGAGATTCCTTTCATCGCTTAAAAATTTTCAAAGAATAATTCAATTTTTTCCTAATTAAATGATCCATCCAAAAAGAAATACGAGAAAGTGATACGCTATAGATACCAGTATACGGATGGTTCACGCGGTCAATAGTGATGACCAGTTAAGAGTGGGTGACATCACACAGTCCATGCCCATAATGCATTGCATTGCAAACCACTTTCACGTTACAATTAAGTTGGATATCATAACATGAACGGGTACTTAAATCGAATGAGGTTGGATTTTTGTTGTAATTTTACCTGCTCTAGATAATTTTCCTCGTTCAACCTTAACTTTGGATTTGAAATCAACATGTATCTTCTCAAAATATTCACGACTCTTCCTATAAAACATTTTACAGAGCAGACGTTTCTGGCCTCCCCATTATACACAAGAAGAGCACGCCTCCCGGTGCCATCTTCTGCGCTCTACAGTTCATTATACACAAGAAGAGCACGCCTCCCGGTGCCATCTTCTGCGCTCTACAGTTTATGAAAACATTGAGGTCCTTTTAAGATTTCTTTGAATACGCTTCTGCAATGTCTTCCCTATCGTTGTTGATCCACACTCTCTCTGCAATGTCTTCCCTATCGTTGTTGATCCACACTCTCCCTTTATTGTATAACGGTGAACCCCTCTGAACCCCTCTGCAGAACAACTGCGGGTACCTACAATAATAATAATATTATCAGAAAAGTTCATCTGAGTATCCCAACCTCACTGGGCAAAGAACAGAAACATCACTTTCCTTAGCGGCGGTGCCAAGTATCCCAACCTCCAAAAATTCTTGCCCGTTACGAAGAAAAACGATCGACTGGTTGGATAAAATATTATGGCAGGGTTGGCATAATTCAATGGAAGGGGTGAAAGCAGACCACATCCATGGCGTGCTCGAGAAGGAATGTGAGTGTGCAACGAAGACAGGCACAATGCTCCCAGCGGAGGTACTTCTGCCGGTCTGGATAACTGTACAACATTGCCAGGTTCCTGGATGATACAACACATGGCTACGCTCATGCATGCAGTGCTTTAGGCAGCAGACAAATTGATGCAGCTAACCTAGGGTGATGGAGATCGTGAGGACGGAGAGGAGAGCGCAGCAAGTGTAAGAGTTCCCTCCACCTATTGGTGACATTGAAAGACTGTAATAATAAGGAATTTCTTAAAAGGCGGAATGGGTAGGTTGGATTTGCAAGCATGCCGTGCAGGGATAAAATTTGAAGGGTGGGGTCACATTTCACTTTGAAGGGCTATGAGATATTAAACCCTTTAATGTTGCCATGTAAAAATAAGTTAAGGGGTAAAATTTGAAGGGTGGGGTCACATTTCACTTTGAAGGGCTATGAGATATTAAACCCTTTAATGTTGCCATGTAAAAATAAGTTATTCTTTTCATTTGAAAATGTAATAGTACATCAAAATTTCAATGTTTACTGACGTAGTATAGTAAAGTTAAGAGGCTTTATTTTGCAGTGGATATAGCAGCACTGAACATTATCTATGTCATATAACACAACCATATTTCGCCCCGATTTAGCGGCTGAGTCGCTAAGCCACTATGCCACCTTTGTCATCTTAGCAGTTTCCCGAATTGAACAAAGAGAACTATTCGACTCCATGCAACTTTTGTTCTCAATAGCTAATTATGAACCCTGTATGCTTCTTCTTTATAGCCCCATCCCCCCTAGATCTTGTTATACATACTAAATCTGTGGTATGATGGAGTAGAGGATGGGTTGTGAAGCATAAGTAAAACGTAGGTAGACCAAGTAGAGAGGAGATGCATAGATGGTTGAAGTTCTTGTTATATGGTTGAAGTTCATGTTTTTTTCCAGACCAACTGATAAGGGCAACAAAATCAAAAGGTAAAGTAGCACTGTCATTCTAAAAATCAAGATTACAAAAACATTTTTGTCTCAGTTCATATAGTCGAACGTGGATTGTAAGTGTAGTAGCATCGGTGGTCTTCATATTAATAAATACCAAGAATCTTAAACCGTGTACTAGAGGAAGGTGTCGATTCGATGACTGGGCAATTGGGGAAAATAGCTCATGTAATACAGTTTTAGATACAAAGTATGGATTCTTGATCTGACTCATTAACTAGATGCATGGAGGTTGGGAGAGTGGGAAATTCGCCAAATCCCCGTGCTTTTTGGTAAAGTTGCGGGGCGCATTGCGCACACATGTTTCCCATAGGGATGCAACCGTGTCCAGTGGCAGTTGAACGGGGAAGCACTCGGTTTCAGAGTGAAAAAAATGGTCTTCCTTGTCCCCTCCATTTCACGAAAGTTAAAGGGTAGCTAAATTATCAAGAGCTTCGATCGGGTGACAATGGAAAATAGGGAAAGGCAAGGAGCACATGGAATCATATATATGCGTATGCACAGGACATATGAAGAAATAAGCAAGTGTTGTTGTTTCTACAATTGGGAATTGATAAATGTCGTTCTAAACAACCTATGATGGAGATTTGTGACAAACCCACTCTCGGGTCCAGGCTTCAAATTTGAAGCCTTCAAGGCCCATTTGAAGTAACAAAATTTGATTCAAATAATAATACTGTGTTTGAACTTTGAAGTTACGGAATTTTAATCAAATAACAAAATTTTTAATTAATTGATGGGATCATGAATGGATAAAATGATGTACATACCTGTAAATTCATAGGATGTCAACAATCTAGTCAGCCTTGAAGTTGAGCTCCTCAAAGAAAATGAATTTCTTTAAATATTTTTATGGCAGGCTGGCATTGCCAGCTTTGCTCCGCAAACTCTCCTAGAGGACCGGAGGAGATAGGGTAGGTGGAACTTGGAAGTAGCTCAACCACATTGGAGTAGGGGTATAAGAAAAAGCTTGTTTGTATTTCTGTAATATTATATATTGATGGTCGGAGCCATGGAAGCATGGAATTCGAGCATTGACTTGATACAACAACGAAAACACAAGGTGGGACTCGAGAGCTGTAGGATTGACTTGATACAACAAAGAAAACACAGGGTGTGAGGCTAGGAGCCGTAGACGGTAGGATTAACTTGATACAACAAAGAAAACACAGGGCTATAGGTAGGGGCAACGGGCAGAAGCAACAACCTGCAACATTACAAGAAGTTTCTGGATTGTGGATTTTGTCTGAAATGCCAAATTCGGGGCACATTAACATAATATATTATACATTGAATACTTAATTAACTCACGGAGTCAGCATTCACAAATTGGTACGTGATAACTAGTAACTTGGTAAGCCCGCTGCCAACAACACATATGAGCCACCAACTAGGTTTAATAAATTTGTTGATGCCATTAAATGTGTTAAACACGTAAGCGCTCGCTACAAACACGAGAACTTGGAAGCGTTCAAGCCATGGGCTGCTTAGTGTAAGCCCGTCCACATAAGTTGGTCAATGATATTATTAGAGGCCCAATGGTCCATGATCCATGGATGATCGAACACATGGATATTGGAGAGTAACTGAGTCCCACTCCCAAGTCACCTAGCTAGTAGTCGCATTCCCAATTTCCCACTGAAAACTGTTGATGGGTGAAATTTGAAGCTACCTTTCTGTTGTAATTTTAAATAATAATGGTTAATTTAATTATTGAAGGGCTTACCATGAATTGTTTTTTTTTTTGCATGGTAAAATTTGAAGTGGCCTTCTATGACGTGTAAAATGGCCTCTGAAGGGCCCTAAAGGATTCAAATTTGAAGCCTGATGCCGTGTCGATTCTCTCTTGCCATAAAATAAAGCAGTGCTTTAGGCAGCAGGCAAATTGATGCACCTAACCTAGGGTGATGGAGATGGTGAGGACGGAGAGGAGAGTTCCCTCGAGCTGTTGGCGACATTGAAAGGCTGTAATAATAAGGAATTTCTTAAAAGGCGGAATGGGTACGTTGAATTTGCAAGCATGCCGTGTCTATTCTCGCTTGCCATAAAATAAAGCATGCCGTGTCTGTCCTCTCCAAGACTACAGGACTACTTGACGTTATCCAACCGCCACTCTCTCGGAAGGGAAAAATGAGGATGACCTCATCCTGTCCAATCAATTAGAATGAAAGAAAAAACATTTTTAATAATTAAATTTAATATAATATATTTAACATTATAGTTAAACTATAGAGAAACAAAAAGATTTACTTTATAAACTTAAATTAATAGATGCTTCACGATATATATATGATTCTCTTAGAGGGCATAATAATATAAAAACAAAATACTAAGCCTATAATATATCAACATATATGCAATTCAAAATGAACTTCGAGAGATCGAGGTTAACTATGGGGGTGCGGGGGAGTAGGGAGAAGAAGGATATAGAGAGATAGAGGAGAATAGGAGGTAGTTAGACATAGGAAGGGAGAGAAAGAAATAGATTAGAGATAGGAGTAGGAGGAAAAAAAAAATTAATAATATAATAATAAATATTATTAATAATATAAAAATACAATACTAAGCCTATAATATATCATTATAGATTCATTTCAACATGAACTTCAAATCTTTTAAACACCCAAAAAAATTGTATATGATCAAATCTTTTAAACACCCAATTTTTTTTTTTGTATATGATCAAATCTTTTAAAAACTCAAAAATTTGTATAATGAATTAATCCAATAAATTTAAATTAAAAAATACAGTTGGGATAAGAAAGTATCATAACTTATCAAATCCAAATATAGAAAAATAATTTCAAAAGAATAAAATTAAATTAATATAACAAAACAAAAATTCGAAATATACGTTGCGCATAACTGCATTTATAAATTGAGATATTGTAAGCATTTCAATTTCTTAATATCCACCTTAATCCACCTTAATAGTTATAAAGCGCAGACCCCGTTCTTCTAATAATTATAACACCTATCTATATAACCAATCTACTAACATCTGGTCCTCTCTAACCATCTTGGAGTACTATCTTGTGTCATGTAATCCTTCATATCTCGTTAAATCCAATTATCACCGCTTGAATTATCTTCCATGAAGAGGTGCGTCGCTCTGAAGGTGGATGGCGCAGAGATGGAAGAGATAGATCGATAAATGTATATATCTCATTCATTTTCACTCACCACGACCATCAAAACCAAAACCAAATCCATTTCTATAAAAGAAAAGAAAAGAGAAAACAAAATGCGTCCTCCTTCACGGCTAGGTGCGCACAGAGTGCCTAAGAAGTTCATGTGCCCGATAAGCAAGAAATTCATGAAACAACCCGTCATCGTTCCCTCAACGCAGGAAACATGCGATTATAAGTCCCTCGTCTCCCTCAGGATGAACAGCAACAACAACCAGGATGAGTTGTTAATGCCTGATCACAATCTCAGAGCGCAGAACAAAGCATGGCTTCACAAATACAAACGGAGGCATCCTTTCGCTTATATCTCAACACCCGTGGCTCTTGAGCGCGCAGTTACGTCTTTAATAACTCGAGAGGAAGATGAAATATTGCAAGATTCAGACTTTGTGAACAATCTCCGTCGGTTGAATTCAGCCATTAGTGGTAAAATCTCGATGATAAATTCGGCATTGGGTTTTTCATCGGTTGCGAAACTCATAGCAGGTTGCCCTGTGTATTCTGAGCATGAAATCCAATGGGTGCAAATCTGTGTGGGCATCATCGCCAAAGCCGACAACATAGACAAGAAAAACCCTAATCTCTTGATTGATTACTTACTTCCAGCGCTTGTAGTCATTGACAGTGTATGCGTTCATATTCGCGATAGGGAAAAATGCGTTCCTCTTCAACATAGAGATCAATATTTTCAACTGGGTTTCGTCAACTTCATCGACTCTTTCATGGAAATTGAGAACAGTTGCGAGAAAATTATGAAGCATGGTGATAATGTGATAAGAACTTTATCTTCTTACGCAATGTGCAAGTTCACCAGGCGCTTTTCCCAGGGCAAAGACAATTTCGATAAAATGTTCAGCGAGATCATGAGGTTCTGGCGCAGAGAGGATGGATTGAGAAAGCCTAAACTCTCACAGGCAGTTGCTTCATTAGTGTGGCCATTTCCCCGGCATATATCTATGACACAGTACCTCGATTTATTAAAAACAATATCCTCCATACTCCACCGGCAGGATCTTGATAACTTCATGGAAGGTTCATTAGAACTCATGACCCGTGCAGGGCTTGTGAGTCCCGTCTTTGATGTATTGAACTACATAACGCTCCCGGAACAAGTTGGATGGATGGGTTGCGTGGAGTGCAGATCAGAAAACGGACAAAGAACAAGAAAATGTCGTGATTATGAGGTGCTTTGAGATTCTTTCGAACCTCAGTTCCATCACCATTGGGCGTCTAGAGATTGTGAGAGTCGTAGGACAGAGTGGCTATACAGCTTTGGATGATTTCTGCGGCGCTATCTTACTAACCGCTAACCCTGAGCATGGAGATACTCATCTAGTGCCGGCATTAACTGTTGTTCTCAACCTTTTGGTAAATGCTCGTTATACCAAATTGTTTCAGAGAGTAGAAAGCCCCAACTATCAGGATTTGTTGCGTATAGATTTTGAACATGGCTTTAACGAGAGAGTCGGTGCATTAGCACGAGAAATTTTCGCCACCGTTGATACAATCAGAAGGCAAGAACTACCACTCCGACGACAGCAATATTGAATTATCTATTTTTAATTAATAAAACCAATTACGCTTACTCTGAAATTTGTTCAAACGCTCTCGTCAAATCAATCACAAATTTGAATTGATGAAAATGCCCGGATTTAATTGATGAAGGCTGAAACCCAATCTCAGGATTTTGAAGATGGTGTGAGATAAAAAAAATGTTTGGTAACAATGTGTAAATGTTAATTTGTTTTTTTATCTTCTACGTTATATCTATATTCCAGTTTCACATTTTAATTAAACATAAATATAAAAAGTAATTTTTTTCTATTATCTTTCAGATATTCCAAAACCTAGAATTAAAAAAATGCAATCGGTTGGTGGTGAAAATACCTAGGAAAAGACTTCTTAATTATTTAAGAGCATAATGACATGAAGAGAACTGAAGCTTCCCAAACAAATTGAATCTTGGCATAATACCCACATCTCAGAAACCAAATACTTAGAGCCAGAAATGTGAGCTCGCTTCAAATAAGTCACAAGATAAAAAAAAATAGCTTAAAAAAATAATGAATATAATCATAATGTGAGTCAAAGTATTGATGTTTGATGAAGCCAAGCTGAGCCATAGACACGGTTATTTCCCTCACTTCGAAACAAAACCTCGAAAATTCAAGAGTTGAGTTACCGTAAATCTAAGCTAACTCTTTCACAATTAAACAAATGCATTAACTCTCCATTTGTCAAATGGAAAAAACAAGAGTTTGTTATAATTCTCCACTTCTCAAATGGACAAATAGAGAGTTGAGGAGTAATGAATTGGGAAATTCTTAAGTTTGTACTGATTTTCGACTGGTCAAATGGAAAAAATTGAGAGTTGAAGAATAATGATTTGGGAAGTAACCCTAAATGGGAACAAACTCTTCAAAATTAAACCATAATTGTAATAATTTTTTATTTGTCAAATGGGAAATTCAAGAATTGAGGAGTAATGAATTAATAAAATAAAACCAAGTCAAAATTTTTAAATATTAAATCATAATTAGTGTAATAAAAATTAAAAGTTTTATAATTAGTAAAAACGACACATTAATATGAGCCACAAGGTGGCAATGTCCGTTTGCACTTGCTAGGAGTTTTGAATTGTATTAAATGCATTGTTGTTGGGTGCATATTTCCCACTTACACAAGGAGAATAGTAAGACTTGTCGTCAATGTGAAAAGTTTCCATTCCACAATTTGAATTTCAAACACTACGAGACAACCAATAATTTAGTATCAATAGTTACCTGATAACTCTAATGCAACCTCCATGCAAAATTAAATAAATAAATTCTCAATGAAAATTAACCACCACCATCATCATTATCATAATAAAATCACAATTTCAAAAATATTTAAATAAAATATCATTTCCAATTATAAATTATAAATACTTCATAAATAAAAATCTGTTACATTTATAATACTTAATAAAATTAAATATATTACATTTATAATAATTAATAAAATTAAATATATTACAATTATAAATATCATTAAATATATTTCTATTATAAATAGAATATATAATATCTAGAACTAAAAAAGATTTAAGTAACGCAAACACTATCTATTCTATTTTATGTGTGGTATTAAAAATGTTTATCTTAATTACATTCAGAAGCTTTTTCTATAAAATTTCTTTTAATTCAAATAAATTTTATATTTAATACGTATTGATAAATCAAAATAACAACTTCATAATTTTATTCTATGATATTTAATATTTAAAAATATATATATATATTTTAATAATCCATTCTCATCGCCTCCTATCCTCAACCACTCATCCTTGATTTTGCTTGAATTGAAAAGGTGGGACTCTTAATCTTTGATTAGATAACATGTAATGATTTAAGTTTTAACTTCCACACTTACTAACCGCCCTACCACTATAGGCTTTAAAATCATACCTATATCACACTTAGATTGTATTATTCTCTATTTTTTTTTACATTAATTTTTAAATTCCTATTTATTAAAGATAAATATGTTGTGCATATCTCATGTTCAAATATTTATATTAAAAAAATGTTCTCTAATGATATTGTTTCCTTGACCTACCCTAAATCCAAAGGCAAAATATCTTCACATAAAATTTTACAAAGGATTTTGGACTAAAGAGAATAACATTCAAAAGAAAAAGTCTACACATGGGTTCTCCAAACAAAGGATTTTGGAGAAGAGAGAATTGCAGATTTTAATGATATGTATTAACTAAAACCTAAGCATAGTTGATTTAAAGTAAATGAGACTCATTTTGATTATAAAAATTAGAAACATTCATTTCCTTTACGTAAAATTAACATTTATCCGTTTTCCATCCTTGTCATTCAATGAATATGTGACCCATTCATAACAAAAATAAATGATTATTAAGATCTAATTCATTCAATAAGATCATAATAAAAGTAATGAACTGTAATGTCCCTAAAAACAGTAAATTTTTTTTAAAAAAATCCGTTAGTGTAATAAACTGGATAAGAGACAATGAATGTAAATTAGCTTTAGCACTGCTAAGAATATGCTACACTGATGCTTCTTTTGTGACATTTAATAGAGTCTCAGTTTCATAAGTGTCATGGCTTTACTGGTTGTGAATCCTACAGCTTTGCGAAAGTGTTGTATTGAATAGAAGTGTAAATCTGTCACAAGGGTACAAATGTTTAGAGGATAATAATGCAAATCTCTTTTTTACAGTTTTAAGAGTTTGTGTGCATGTTTATTATAGTCTAACTGATAATTCACGTGGGATGGAACTTTATTCGTGACGGTTGAGGCCCATGGTGTGATGCTTGGTCTTTTCAAAGGGCAAGGTACCTCGGCAGGGCTGCCAAGAGGTAGGGGGTAAGAAAATGGAAACTCCTGACTTACTTAGCGAGTTTTCTAATGCATCCACTTTGTACCTGGTTTGCAGGTGTACTTACGAAGGTGTCTACCTATGGTGCTCATTTTGCAAGTCCAACACTTATTTAAAACTAATGTATGTAACGTTTGGAGGTTGTCACCTTAAAATGATTTGTTGGAAATTATAGTCCTTATTGAACTTTCAATACATGTTGACCTTGTAATTACTTGTTGGAATTATACACTACTTGGGGTCTTTGTATCACACCTTGCGTTTTCAATTACTTCATTGATCATGAATGCATCTGCTACTATAGAGATCACGACTAGTATTGAAATATTTGGGGGTGGTAGTGGAATTTAATGCAACTCTACGATGGCACATGGCCATTGTTTCCAGCTATGCTGAGGGTTTCTGCTTGGTTTCTACACCATCGAAGGTTTCAATTTCATGGTTCATTTGCCTCTGTCCATGTGTTGGATGCGTTTGAGGGTTTCATGTACTGAGCTGAGCTTGGCTCATGGTCAACACACCATAAGGGGTTTCATATGTAGAGATGGCGAGAGATAAACACGAAGGTAATATCATCCTTGTTTTATTGCTAACTTAAATGGATAAAAATGATAATAAGCTCAGGCTTCTGACTTGTATGATTTACTTGCTTGGCAGGTAATTCGTTTAGCCCTCTTCATCTGCGTGGCTACTAGTTGATGGCCAAGACTAGACTTGGAGGCATCGCAAATGGTAAGTTCAAAGTCCACCATTACTTATCTACTCCTCTCGTCTCTGTGGAGTGTTACTGTTTGCATTTGCTATGAGGAACCTCGTGATCCCAATTGGGTTCACTGCGACAATCTTTGAGTTCCTAGAAGTCGTTGTTGGCTGGACTGTTGCAAAAAATGTATCTATTGAATTTTACAGGCCCTAGAGGGTCTTAGTGGGAGGTTTTGTCCATTCGACTCAATGTCTGAATTTTGTTGAAGCTTGTTGATAATAATAATTCCTAATATGAACTGGGATTTACAGTCGAGATCTATGTCTACGCATTTAGTTTGAATGGGCCCTGGAATGGCCTTCTGTATAATTTTGTAAATGTTTGGCACCCTATTTAGTCTCAGCATTATAAACTTTGAACCTGTTAAGGAGAGATATATAGCTAACTAGTCTCTGCGTTTGCTTTATGTGAATTACTGGTTTGAGAGTCTAGATTCTTCATGTGGCTATCGTGGCTTCGTTTGTTGAATGGGAAATGATGTCTGTATCTAAGGTTTTTGAAATTTGTTGGCTTGCTACCATGAATGTTTGATAGGATGAAATGTAACCCTGAAGCTAAACTAATAAGCCTGAAACGTTCTAAGATTTGGTTCTTACTGCTGTGTTTTCTAGTGGTTGTAGTAGATAGAAAAGCAAGAAGGGTTTTAAATGAAATGGTAGAGGGTTTCGATCCCTGTCCCTATGTTTATAAATAACACTTATCTGTATGTTAATGCATTTGTTTGGGATGGAATGTAACTGTGTAAAATCTCATGCATTTTAGTGGAAGCCGTAACCCTAGCCGCTATTCGTTTTGCCTTCAAAAGAACATGGGTCGATATGTTAATACTACACTGTGAGCGTTGAGTAGGGTCAAAGGGTAAAGTCGTGGGTGGGGTTTGATCTCTTGACTTGTAGGTTGATATGTTTAAAGAACATGATTTGTGAAAAGCTACGAGTACTGTGGGCCTTTGCTTCTTGAAATGGTAGTTGTTGGGGTTTAACCAATCAAGGAGTAAGTTGTAAAATGAAATTCCTGAGTCTGTGTTTGCATTCGTATTTCCTTGTAAAACCTGATACGTTGTCTCTTGGTAAAGGGTTGACTGTGGTAGAAATCGTAGGTGTAAAAACAATGTGGAATGATATCCTCGCTTGAAAAGAACATAAATAATAATTTACTATTATTGTTTAATCTACGATTTGATGTGTAGTATGGTTTAAGAGAATCTATGTCCAACTTGATACTCTTGTCATTTCTATTTGATGATTCTTTAAGCAAAGCAAGAAATAATAATTAAAAGAATTAAAAGGAAGAGATAACCCCCGCACTACAAATTTATAGGACAATTTAGACAGAAAAAATGATTGTAAAAAAAAACATAATAACCTTGACCTACTAGAGAATATGGGGTGTCGTCTAGCATGGGATAGCTTGGCTAGACCTACTAGACCCTCCACTAGTTTTTGGGCTAAACTTCTACATTGGTAATAATTATAATGAGAACAATGTTGAAGTATCAATTCTAGTCTAAAGTCCAAAGTCCACTATAATTGAAAGGAAAATGGAAACAAGAATTACTACATACCTAGCTGCGTTGGCACTTGGTTCTTTCTTGTAGAAGCCTGGCTGCTTTGGCACTTGATCCTTTCTTGTAGAAGCTTGCACACTCAAATAGTAATTAATGTAGAACCTGTTGTATTTAGCTAACCTATTAGGTTGATATTCTTAGTTGGATAACTTTGGGGCTACCATGTTCCTCCCAACCATGATCCTACAAACGTTCCTTCTTTTGTATGGATCCCCCCGAGCTGGATTCCAACATGCAAAAGAGATAGAGGTCCTAGGGCTACTGCTGGTTCAGATCTGAAATTTTTAGACAAGACTGCTTCAGTTTCTTGGAACATAAAACTTCTCTCAAATTACCATAAGAAAATGATAATGAAAAATACAGATACCCTCAAACTTGGGATTTGCCCTCTTTATGTAGGGGAGTCTTTTCAATTAGGACTGTTCAAATAATTAGTTTCTTTAAATTAAATAATTAATGTTTAAAAGATATTATTTAATAAATATCTAGTCCTTTCGAACTAGGACTTTTCCAATTGTTTAACTATAAGTGATTTTGATTTAAGCTCTCAATAATAATAACAATAATTATAATAATAACAATATTTCACTTAACTATTAACACATCATTAAAAATATTTAAATAATGCATAGGCCATCTATAATAAATATATTTCATAATTAAATAATGACAACATTATTATTAAAGCTCTTAATAATAACATTAGCCTTGAGGCCTTTATACATGTTAGTCATAGAAGACTACTGGTAATTATCTTTTATTAAATTATGTATTTTCACATGATACTTCTTTTAACTTTCAAGGACAAGGTCCAATTCTTTGGATGGTCTCGGTAAGCTTGGATAGGCACCTCTAGTCTCTCTCTTTGCATGTCGGATTCCGTCGTTTAACATGGTAGTTCTCGCAGTATTTGATGATAGATAAAAGATGAATCATTTAATCAAATTAAATAAATGTGATGAAAGTAAAGGTTCTATTCAGAGTCTTATCTGACTCAACACTTTGAGATCCAGTAACCTCGAGTGCTCTTCAGAGCCTTTTAACTCAACACTCTCACATGGGTGTTACGTTAGTGCAATTCCAGAGCCTCTGCTCAACACTAGTGCTAGAATGTGGTTGTGAGGCACATCTAGAATATTTAAGTTGCCTCGGATCCGGTATTCCTTTATCAATATTGGAGTGCTCCAAGGCTTAGGCCCAACACTCAATGTACCACAGGGCTTACTCCCAGTACATAAAAATTCTTCTAGGTACATTGGAGCTTATGCCCAGTACATAGGTTATATGTGTGTTTCTAAGTCCACGCTCAACACACTCATAAGTCAAATCATGTAAAATCATAGCTCTGCACAGTAAGTAACAAAAGATCATCTCAGTATATTAGGGTTTGTACCCATATCAAAGCTGAAGAACATCATTACAACATTGGGGCCTTCTCGCCCAGTATACACTCAAATAAAGAAGAGAGTCAAGGTCCATGCCTGATATGTCAATGTATAAAAGAATAAATCATAGTGCTAACGCTCATGCCCAATACTCAAAATAAAGCATAGGTGTTGGGTCCATGGCCCAATATAACAACAAAAATAGTTAGTCCAAAATTCGAGATATTACATGAACACAAAGTGAATAGGGAATAAAACACTGGTCTTTTTAACAAAAATCAAAGCTTCAAAGTTTTCTTTACTCAGTAACCAAAGGTATGTGAAATCCTATAGCAAATAGAAACTGACACCGAAATTAAACTGGCTGATTGTGAAAATGGGTTCACTTGACATTTAGTACAACAATGTTCATTGTAAGGATTATCTTAAAATGGGAATTCAAATAAATCATGTTAGTCATATTAAAAATATGTTGTGGCATTGAATGTCATAATGTGATTTATAGGCCCAACCATTGAATGTCCTTGTGGTTTCATTGGGAAATGTAATCTTAAAATATTATTTCCAAATGTTGTAAAAAATTCTCTAGTTATCTGGTGGGAGGGTTTCAACTACATCAATTATGTTTTCCATCAATTCATCCCAGTTATCAAGTTTGATAAAAACATTAGCCCAATTGGGAAGAAATGAAACCTGAAATGGAGTAGAAGTAATTACCCACCCATTTCCTAGAGCTTTTAGAAATTGATCAATTAGACCAACAACTGGACAAATAAAACTCTGATGATCATAACCAAGTTCATATACGATATAAGGATTGATGACTTTAGGAATTTCAGTATCTTCACAAAACATATTGAGAACTTGTTCAAACAATTCTCAAAGAAAGGTCAAATAATTTGTTAGGACGTATTTGTTACGGTTAATTATTTTTTCAAACCGTCATTAATTTTTATTAATAGGATTGTTAGATATGTGTATTCCTAGATAAGTGGTGTGCAGTAGGTGGCATGTTATTATATATGTAATAATGAAGACTAAAACTTTCCCACTTGATTGAAATTTTCCCATTTGTTTGAAGAGTAGATGGGTGAGCTTCCCTTCAATGGGGATGGTTTTATTTTCATTATGTTTGTTCTTTATTTCTTATATTGACATAGCGTTGTCCCAATATGGGGCCATGCCCTTCCTTTTAGTGTCTTTCCCTGACCTTTGTGCCCTTCCTTCAAAGGATAAGTTAGTTTTCAAGTCCAAAAGTGAAACTTCGAGAGAGAGGCGGGTACCTAGCATCATCTATGGAATTTCATACATGCTTCGTTTTTTGTTATGGTCCCTAGAGGTCAGAAGCACGTATTGAATTTAGATACCCATTTCTCTAAACAGTTTGAAAGTGCTCTCCTCTGGCTGCCACAGACTTCGAGATATTAATTTTTCTAGGATGTTATTTTCAATTGTTTTATAAATTTGTTAATAATCTAAAAACAAATTTTAATGCAACTATTTTTGGTTTTTTCTTAAACATGAAATTGTTGTTGTTATTTTGATATTGAGTTGGTTTAACACTTATGACTAGTGAAAGGCATGGAAACATGGTTTTGTTCACGTTTTGTTGTGGGAGAATCCCAATCCTGCTATGTACACTTTCAATACTTCCAAGTTACAATTTATAGGTCTTGTTACTAAAATCGTTTCTTGTATCTATTCACATTTTTTTACAATAATTTATTTGATATATGTTAAAACTTAGTAACATTTTATTATTCTCATAGTCTTTGTAATTGGTTGAAATGATTACTTTTACTCATGGGAAAAAATCTTCTAAACAAGTTTGAAGTTGAAAGTGGTTTCTTCTTATCCATTAATAGCCAAGGGAAAGTGAATGGCCCAAAGAAGAAAGCAAGAAGGTTGGTACAAATTTTGACCCTCCACCACAAAAACACATTGAGAATTAAATTGAACACGTGGTTGTCAATTTGAATGAAAAAATGTATCACATCACTAACTCTATATTAGTGAAACTTGTGCCCCAAAAATAGTTTTTACCAGAAGATTTGCATCATGGATAATAAATAGACAACTCCACTTCCGTGAAAGATTTGTTGTAGCTTCGTATGTTCAAGTTCACATGCAATAATAGTTGAGGAATCCAAATTAGTCCATACCTTTGAAAACCAACTTTATTAAACTTCTTTTGAAAAAGGAAGGATATAACATCATGGTACAATCTCAATTGCAATGTGTTATTTAATGAATTGCCTCTACAAATGCCATATTATATTTATTTGGCCTTTTAACTTAGGTCCTTTGGAATAAAATGTCACAATTTCAATTACACCATTGATGTAACATGTTAACCTTGAAAAATTTGGTATTATGCAATACATGTGGCCTAACATTAACCTCTGGAAAGGATTTTAGGTTCCACCTTTTATTTGTTTCCTAAGTTTATCCCTTAATGTACTTTAGATGCATAATGCGAGCACATGTTACTTCTGAGTTGTCATGCTACTTGTGAGTTGTCTATGTCACTGTTAACATGTTTTTTTATTCTACCATCTTTTTTAGAGTACATGATCAACGAAAAACATGAGTAACTGGGTCTATTGTGATGTTTTAATTGAAAATCAATCTCCTTAATAAAAACATATCTTTTAATTGGAAATTAAAATTTCACAATTTCAATTACACCATTGACTCAACATGTTAACCTTGCAAAATTTGGTATGTTGCATGATGGAAGGCATAAATGAGTAATATTATTATATTTTAATTGGACATTAAACTCCTTAATAAAAGCATATCTTTTGATTGAAATTTAATTTCTTTTTAATAAAAACATTATTATTGAAGGGTATTTTTTTTAAAACTTCATTGTGGAAGGGTTATTTTTTTACTAAAACTTTATGTGAACGACAAGATAAAAGTACAAAACTTCAAAAAAAAATAGTTAGAAGGACAGATATAAAATGAAATTCCAACCCTACCCCAATTCCCTTGTACCATTTTTTTTTATAGCTCTTTCCATAACTACTAGAAATAGAACTGGAACAAATCCCCTGAGATCACCACATCCTTTTCCACTAAGTATTCATTGCAATGAAAATAAGCATGCACACCGAAAATGTGGGAGTTTTCCCCTCTTCACACACATAAAACTTTAGTTTTTCTAACGACAGGAGACCACCTCCATTTACCAATGAATATATGTCTCTTAACATGATGTGATTCTTTGACAAGAGAGGCTCATCAAATCAAAGTGCATCCGCCCCTTTACGTGGGGTCGATTCCTCTTTATAAGGATCCCCCCTTACGTGGGGTTGATTCCTCTTTATAAGGAGAACATTGCTAGCTTAAATATCTCCCTATCTCCTTTGAAAATGATCTCCAATATATATATATATGGGACCTCGCACGAAATTGAGGGACACTTTAGGTGCAATCATGCATTCGCAAAACGCGCGAGAATTGTGTAAATTAGAAACGTGCACGCATTACTTAGAACTAGGCATGGGTGGCCTCTAACCCTGCCATGTCAATTGACATGTAGGATAGGATTCCAAAACGCACAGATGTTATAGTGATACATAATGTGAACGCATTATATATCACTATAACACGTGCACGTTTTGGTTAATATAACCAAAAAAAATAAACAGTGCGTGAACCGCAGCATTGTTTTACCCATCGTTTTCTCAAAACGCGAACGCTCGAGCGATTGCGACTTGCCAAAATGCATTGGAGAAGCTCAACAAGGGAGATTTGGAAGCTCAAGAAGGGAGATTTCACCTTGCAAGGAGGATTGGAAAGGTAAGCATCCAAATCCTTGCCTCATTTCATCATTAAAAATATAAATTTGTATGTTTCCCTAAACTAAAAATATTTGTAAATGGAATACCAAAACTAAAAATTATAAAATTTGTTATTGAACAGATGTTAATTCCTCTGTACTATCAATCCCTTAATGAATTTTACATCCACCCTGTTAGACACAATGGCTCACTGAGAGGGGGGGGGGGGTGAATAAGTAAGCTTATATTTTAAATCAAATTTTAATTTAATTTCCATAAACACCTCATATATATATATATAAGACTTTCTTTTTGCCACCTAAACGTGGTATTCATACCCACATCATCACCATTTTCTTTTTCTTCCAGCATGCCCGCACTAGCTTGTAACTCATGCCCGTAAGGGACATATTTATGCCTTTGAACATGCCTGCAACTAGACCTTCAATTGCCCACATGGGGGTATTTGGCATGCCTCTAGGATGCCCGCAGCTTCTACAAACATGCCCGCATATGCATCTTCAAGATGCCAACATGTCACCTTGTCCACATGCTCGCATGTCCATCAGCTTCATTTCTGGATGCCCGCAAATGCCATAAGGGATTCCCCCAATATCCTTTCCAAGTGTCAACTTCAAGCTTATTTGTTCATGTCACTTGTTATCTTCAAGTCATCCTTGTATAGGGTACTAGGACCAACTCCAAATGACCACAGTATGAGTCATTTGGCTCATTAGGTGTGCGAATGCACATCACCTTGTCTTTTTTCTTGTCTTTTTGAAGTCCTTGTCAAGTCACCTTGTTTGCTTGTCATCATGCCATTTACACCTTTGTCATTAATGTTGTTATCAATGACAATCCTATTCACAAGATAATTCTGTCAGTTGCAACTGATTGAGATACACGAACACCCCAACAACCATATATTTACAAATGATATTTCATACTCTTCTTTCCGCATGGTCTCCACCCTTATGCTCGCAAGGACCCATAATGTATGCCTGCAATGGTCATATGAAATGATATTTATGTTTGTAATGTATGCTCGAGATGATATTTATGTTTGTAATGTATTCGTTCTTGCACAAAGTTTGTACATTTTTCATTTTTTAGAGATGTCATTATAGACATGTATACGTTTCTAATGATTTGTTTTTTTTTTATTTTTTGATTGGAGTGATGACCATGGATGCACACAGACATCTAAAGAGAAATCGCAAGGCTCATAGAAATTCGAGCCTCAATTACTATTGTTGATGATAGGCATCTTATGCTTGCATCCAATTTCAATGCAATGATAGAGACTTTTAGTAGGTATAATGGTGCACTGCAAGATATTGCCACATTCACAGAAAGAAAGAGGCAACAATATGACGATGGACTTAGCTACAAAGAAGTTAAGAAGTTGAAAATCTCAAAACAACATATATTTTCCCTCTTTAAAGATCCACGGACGGATGAAATCCCGAATGCAAACAAAAGGCACATTTCTATCGAGTGGTGTACATATCAACCATTCATAGATAATTGGATAGACCGATAGTACATGGTGTTTGATGCACCACCACACAACAACATGGAAATGCCTCTATATTTTATGAGAAAGATGTAAGCAGAAGCATGTTAACTATTTTGATATCTTGGAATACGAAGGCATTGGGATGGGGATACCTCAACAAGATATGGGACAGAGAGAAAAAGAGAGATTAAGAATAAGGGTAAGAGGGGAAAAAATAATTAATAATATAATAATAAATATTATTAATAATATAAAAACAAAATACTAAGTATATAATATATCAATATATATGCAATTCAAAGTGAACTTCGAGAGACGGGAGTTAATGTGGGGGTGTGGGGAGAAGAAGGATATATACAGAGAGAGGAGAATAAGAGGTGGTTAAACATGGGAGGGGAGAGAAAGAAATAGATTAGAGATAAAAGTAGGAGGGGAAAAATAATTAATAATATAATAATAAATATTATTAATAATATAAAAATACAATACTAACAATATAATATATCATTATAGATTCAATTCAACGTGAACTTCAAATCATTTAAACACCCAAAATAATTGTATATGATCAAATCTTTTAAAGACTCAAAAATTTGTATAATGAATTAATCCAATAAATTTAAATTAAAAAATACAGAGGGGATAAGAAAGTATCATTACTTATCAAATCCAAACATAAGAAAATAATTAAAAAAATAAAATAAAATAAATATAACAAAACAATAAATCGAAATATACATTGCTATTGAATCCAATTATCAGCGCTTGAATTATCTTCCATGAAGAGGTGCGTCGCTCTAAAGGTGGATGGCGCAGAGATGGAAGAGATCGATGGATAAATGTATATATCTCATTCATTTTCATTCACCACGACCATAAAAAATAAAACCAAATCCATTTCTATTAAAGAAAAGAGAAAACAAAATGCGTCCTCCTTCACGGCTAGGTGCGCACAGAGTGCCTATGAAGTTCATGTGCCCGATAAGCAAGAAATTCATGAAAGAGCCAGTCATCGTTCCCTCAACGCAGGAAACATGCGATTATAAGTCCCTCGTCTCCCTCAGAATGAACAGCAACAACAACAACCTTCGACCTTCTGCGGACGAGGATGAGTTGCTAATGCCTGATCACAAACTCAGAGCGCAGAACAAAGCATGGCTTCACAAATACAAACGGAGGCATCCTTTCGCTTATATCTCAACACCCTTGGCTCTTGAGCGCGCAGTTACGTCTTTAATAACTCGAGAGGAAGATGACATATTGCAAGATTCAGACTTTCTGAACAATCTCCGTCAATTGAGTTCAACCATTAGTGGTAAAATCTCGATGATAAATTCGGCATTGGGCTTTTCATCGGTTGCGAAACTCATAGCAGGTTGCCCTGTGTATTCTGAGCATCAAATCCAATGGGTGCAAATCTGTGTGGGCATCATCGCCAAAGCCGACAATATAGACAAGAAAAACCCTAATCTCTTGATTGATTACTTACTTCCAGCGCTTGCAGTCATTGACAGTGTATGCGTTCATATTCGCGATAGGGAATTACGCCTTCGTATTCTGCGTAGGGATAAATTTCAAATGGGTTTCGTCAACTTCATCGACTCGTTCATGGAAATTGAGAACAGTTGCGAGAAAATTATGAAGCATGGTGATAATGTCATAAGAACTTTATCTTCTTACGCAATGTACATATTTAACAAGAACTTCAACAAAGACAGTTTCGATAAAATGTTCAGCGCGATCATGAGGCTTTGGCGCAGAGAGGATGGATTGAGAAAGCCTAAACTCTCACAGGCAGTGGCTTCATTTGTGTGGCCAATGCCCTGGCATATATCTATGACACAGTACCTCGATTTCTTAAAAACACTATCCTCCCTACTCCACCGGCAGGATCTTGATAACTTCATGGAAGGTTCATTAGAACTCATGACCCGTGCAAGGCTTGTGAGTCCAGTCTTTGATGTATTGAACTACGTAACGCTACCGGAAGAGGAAAAACGGATAGAGATGGATGGATGGGTTTCCAGGACTGCAGGTCAGAGAACGGACAGAGAACAAGAAAATGTCGTGATTATGAGGTGCTTTGAGATTCTTTCGAACCTCAGTTCCATCACCATTGGGCGTCTAGAGATTGTGAGAGTCATAGCACAGAGTGGCTATACATCTTTGGATGATTTCTACGGCGCTATCTTACTAACCGCTAACCGTGAGCATGCGGATACTCATCTAGTGCCGGCATTAACTGTTCTTGTCAATCTTTTGGTAAATGCTCGTTATACCAAACTGTTTGATCAGAGAGTAGAAAGCCACAACTATCAGGATTTCTTGCTTATAGATTTTGAACATGGCTTTAACGAGAGAGTGCGTGCATTAGCACGAGAATTTTTCGCCACCGTTTCTACAATCAGAAGCCAAGAACTACCACTCCGAGGACAGCAATATTGAATTATCTGTTTTTAATTAATAAAACTAATTACGCTTACTCTGAAATTTGTTCAAACGCTCTCGTCAAATCAATCACAAAATCGAATTGATGAAAATGGCCAGATTTAATTGATGAAGGCTAAAACCCAATCTCAGGATTTTGAAGATGGCGTGAGATGAAAAAAATGTTTGGTAACAATGTATAAATTTTAATTTGTTTTTTTTTTTATCTTCTACGTTATATCTATATTCCAGTTTCACATTTTAATTAAATATAAATATAAAAGGTAAATTTTTCCTATGATCTTTCACATATTCCAAAATCTAGAATTCAAACTTGGCATAATACCCACATCAGAAACCAAATACTTAGAGCCAGAAATGTGAACTGGCTTCAAATAAGTCAAAAGATTAAAAAAATGGCAAAAAAAAAATAATGAATATAATAATAATGTGAGTCAAAGTATGCTGAGCCATAGACACGGTTATTTCCCTCTCACCTCGAAAATTCGACTTGTCAATGGAAAAATTGAGAGTTGAAGAATAATGATTTGATAACTAACCCTAAATGGGAACAAACTCTTGAGAATTAAACCATTGTACCAATTTTCTATTTGTCAAATGGGAAATTCAAGAATTGAGGAGTAATGAATTAGTACAATTAAACCATTATACTAATTTTTCCACATGTTAACTTTTAAATATCAAATCATAATTAGTGTAATAATAATTAAAAGTTTTATAATTTGTAATAACTACACATTAATATCAATCACAAGGTGGTAATATCCGTTTACACTTGCTAGGAGCTTTGAATTGTATTAAATACAATTGTATTAAATGCATTGTTGTTAGGTGCATACTATCAATAATTATCTATAACTCTAATGCAACCTCCATTCAAAATTTATCTAAATTCTTAATAGAGATTAACCACCATCATAATCATTATCATAATAAAATCACAATTTCAAAATATTTAAATAAAATATAATTGACAATTATAAATTATAAATATTTGATAAATAAAAATCTACTATATTTATAAAACTTAATAAAATTAAATATATTACATTTATAATATTTAATAAAATTAAATATATTGCAATTATAAATATGATTAAATATATTTCAATTATAAATACTTTATACAATATCTAGAATTAAACAAAATTTGAATAACACAGACACTATCTCTTTTATGTGTAGTATTACAAAATATTTATGCTAATTACATTCACAAACTCTCTATGAAATTTATTTTAATTTAAATAAATTTTATATTTAATTAATATTAATAACTGAAAATAACAACTTTCATAATTTTATTCTATATTAGTTAATATTTAAAAGAAATTTTTTATTTAATATTCCATTTTCATGGCTCCTACCCTCAACCCGTAGGGTGGGACACTCATTCTTGATTTGCTTGAATTGAAAAGGTGAGACTTTCAATCTTTGATTAGGTATCACACTTAGATTTTATTTTTTTTCTATTTTTATTTTATATTAATTTTTAAATTCCTATTTATTATAGATAAATATCATGTGCATATATCATGTTCAAATATTTACATTAAAAAAATGTTCTCCATTGATATTGTTTTCTTGACAAATGTTAACCAAAATCTAAAAGCAAAAGCTCTTCACATATTTCATCTTACTTTTAACATTTTAAGGAGGATTTTGGAGAAAAGAAAACAAAATTTAAAGGAAAAAAAATCTTACACATTGATTTTCCAACCAAATTATTTTTAATATTTTATAAAAGATTTTGGAATAAAAAGAACAAAATCCAAAAAAAATGTCTACACATTGATTTTTCAAACAAATTATCTTTAACATTTTACAAACAAAGGATTTTGGAGAAGAGACAATTGCAGATTTCAATGATATGTACTAGCTAAAACATAGTTGATTTAGTAAATGAACTCATTCATTTTGATTATAACAATTAGAAACATTCATTTCCTTTACATAAAATTAATATTTATTCTTTTTCATCCTTGTCATTCAATGAATGTGTAACCCATTCATAACAAAATAAGTGATTAAGATCTAATTAATTCAATAAGATTATAATAAAAGTAAAATGGTTTCACTTGACATTTAGTACAACAATGTTCATAGTAAGGATTATCTTAAAATGGGCATTCAAATAAATCATGTGAGTCATATTAAAAAGATGTTGTGGCAATGAATATCATAGTGAGCTTTATAGGCCCACCCATTGAATATCCTTGTGACGTCATTGGGAAATGTAATCTTAAAATCTTTTTAAAATTTTGTAATAAATTATTTGGTTAGCTGGTGGGAGGGTTTCAATTACATCAATTATACTTTCCATCAATTCATCCCAGTTATCAAGTTTGATAAAAACATTATCCTAATTAGGAAGAAATGAAACCGAAAATGAAGTCGAAGCAATTACCCACCCATTTCCTAGAGCTTTTACAAATTGATCAATTAGACAAAAACTAGACAAATAAAACTTTGATGATCATAACCAAGTTCATATTAAATATAATGATTGATGGCTTTAGGAATTTCATCATCTTCACAAAACATATTGAGGAAAGTGCAGAATAAGCATTAAGAATACCTGCACATTTAGCATGTTGAAATTGGCACTAAAAGCTTTTAGTAGTGCAGAGCTGGAAGTGTTTGCAAAGGATGAATTTGCCTCAAAGTGGGCTACGATATATTCTTCAATATTTTCGCCATGATCAAATGAACCACATGATATCGCAGACAATATTCTATGAATTGTTTGCAAAGGATGAATTTGCCTCAAAGTAGGCTACGATATATTCTTCAATATATTCGCCATGATCAAATGAACCACATGATATCACAGACAATATTTTACGAAGAGATTGCTCATGCCATGTTTAGAAGCTAAATAAAACAATGTATTTATCATGTCATACGTCCCTTAAGGAAATGATGAAACATGAGATCGGAAGCAATTGGTAGAATATCAAAGAAATTTTTCCACATTTGGGAAACATGAGGCTTTTCCCACATAAGAATGGTTCATGAAGGTAGAGAGGATTTCTTTGGTACTCCTCTCCATCACTGCCGATTAATTGTAATTTGATATCAGTCGTTCTCTGGTCTCTGAATTGCGGTCGCACTTCCATTGCTATCTACTAAGTGAAGCCTCACTGAAATAATATTAAAACCAACCGTGATTGTTTGTACCATGGTGGCTTCACATAGAAGTAAATGGCGGAAACCATAGAACTACAATCCAAGCCCCCTTCAAACAGAAAATTCACACATAGCCGAACAATGTAAACAATGGCCTACGAACAAAGGGCAAGTTGGCGGAGCAAAGCCATGACTGTAGGGGAAGAAACTCTAAGTTGACTAGTTTAAGGAGTAACATAATTATCTAACCCATAGGTTAAGTGGACTAAGTGACACTCGAAGAGTTATGGCATTGAAGTGGCACCAATGACCTGGGCTTTGAAAGAATAATGGTATGCTAGAAAGCATTATTTAGAGAGTTATCTATGATGTTTTGGCAAGTGAGTTTTATATTGTAATACACCAAAATTTCTCACAAAACAAATGTCTTAATCACATTGCTTACATTAAATGATACGCTCATTGATAAGTTCAGTTCTATATTCTTAGACATAAGAAAACATAAAAATTGGATTCTAATAACCTTTACCTTGAATGATGTAAAATTTTCAACCCTATACATTCCAAATATTATAGTACAAAAGTGATTTGGTAATCTTTAACTGGTACTAATCTTTAAGTGTAACACTCACCAAACTTGGATAAGGTCAATTGGATAAGGTCATGTTAAATAATTATACTTGTCCTTTTAAGAATTTAGAAGTATGCCTACTCTTATAATAGAAATCCTTTTTAATTATACACAACCATTTACTTAAATCAATATAAGTATTTTAATGTGCTATTGTATGAAAGTAGTACAAGTTCTATATAACTCTATGTAAATATATATTTATGTATTTCACCTTATTTAATATATTCTACATAAGACTTGCTTTGTTTATTTAGTTTCTTTCAACTTTATGATCTCTACATTCACTTTCTAATTATATAATAAGGTTTAGTCAACTCTTGGAACATCCCTATTTGAACATACCAACTTACTGTAACTCATGAGTGTAATATCGAATTTCACACACAACTAGTATTCAACCATCTAATACACAATAATTTCTAAAAAGTCCCATTTCCAAATTACACGAATGATATTAAAGTTTAGTTAAACAATTGAGTACTTCAGATCAACAAACCTAGCATGCCAGAGTAAACTGTATGACATATTTCCTTCTTCATACTCGGAGAGATAGGGAAAATTTTGAACTCTTGTAGAAGAGCCTCTCAACTTCAACAATTGTCCATCTTCATAACTAGTCATGATGACCTTGTTGTCAGAGAATTTTCTTATCTCTACAATCCCATCGAACATGTGGATGGAATGGCCTTGTTGTTGAATATGCACTAAGGACAACAAGATTCTCTCCAACTCTCGAAGATAGAGAACATTTTTTAATATGAAATCAGGGAATCCAGGAAACTTTAGCCTCATTGAGACATTTTCCTATGGTTTGAGGCTAGATTTATCTTACACTATGCCATTTGCAATGTCATTCAATTATTCAAAGAAATATTTTCTAAAATTCATATCAGATGTTACACTAGTATCAAGCAAACAACAAACTTTGTAAGGCGAAAGAGAAGTTGTTTTATTAATTCCAAGATTACAATGTGCAACAATACAATGAGCAGAATCAAGGGTTTTACAACCCTCTTAGGTTTTATTCTTATCTTCTTTATTCTGATTATGTCTACCTTTGATGGAGTTCCAAGATTCCCAACACTAATCTGCTTCATGTCCAGTCTTTCTGTAGCGTGTGCACTTCAAATATGATATTCTACTAGAGTTGTTTCTTCCTCCTCTTCAAATTTCTTCTTCCTCTACCTCTTTTGTTGTTATCTCCCTTGGAAGATTCTTTAGTCTTGTTCTTTGCTTTCTTAGCAAAGGAAAGATATTCTGTAGTAATCTCATTTTTCTTCTTTCCAAAATATTTCTCTCTGTATGCAATCTTCTCTACCAAGAGGTCAAAGGTGAGGTCTTTGAACATGTCGCTTGCTTGCAAGGGTTCACGGTAGTTTGAATGAGTAGGATAAACAAAATTTATAAATGTTGCAAGTGGAAGGTCTGGTTTCATACCAGAGGCTTTAATATTTTGGATGATTGATCTTATCTCAGATGCAACCAGCACGGGGGTAATTATATTTTACATTCAGACTGAATAACTTTAACATTAATTTGATCACTTCCATTTCAGAGTGAGTCATACAAATATTTTAGAGTTTTTAAAGCTTCATAACATGTCTTTGTAGGTGTTAAATTTTGAGCATTAATTCATTATACTCTAGGATCTTTGCTGAGAGAATAACATCTACAGTATATCAATGCATGACAATCATAATATGACAAGCATCACAAGCATCACAAGAATCAAAAGCATAGAGACAAGAGACACAGAGTTTCCGTGGGGAAAACCCTAAGGTGAAAAACCCCACAACTTCCTGAGAGATAGAGAGAGCAATGGCTCAACCAAAATACAACCAAATAACACCGAGATAGTCTCCTAGTAGATGATCCTCCTCCTCCTCACAAGTGCGCCACTTTCCAGAGAGAGAGTGAGTTACTTTTTCGAGTGAGTAAAATAGAGATCTCCTATCTCTATTTATACTCACCTTTTTGCCCAGTGACCTACTGGGGCCGACTTGTCTACTTAGATACATCCACATTATATTATATATAACTCCGGGCCGACCCCAAATGGTGGTCTAATAACCCATCGACAAGTACACACACTTGCGACACTTGTCAATCCACATGACGACACTTCCTTATACAGGAATAACACATCTCTTATAAGGGTACAATAAATATATATAAAATATACAGATGAAATACATTCCAAAGTTACATATACATCAACACTCCCTCTTAACTAGGAAGGTATTTCTCGACACAGATTTGCTAGACAAGTCTTCTTCTCTGGATCATCGTCATCGATGCATTGTCATCATCATCGTCACTGCTGCTGCTATCTCAACCAATCTCTGACTCTACTCGTCATAGGAAGTTCTACAGAGCCAGTCCTTTTTCATACTAGATGTAGGCCCGCCATCTGTAGGTCATCATCACTGGCCATATTGTGGAATCCTCAGGACTCATTACGTGCGTCACAAAACCTGGCTGCAGCATCCCAGGCTATTACGAGCACATAGCTCTACCTGTAGGATCTCCCAGGAGCACATTACATGTGACCCATCACAAAACCTGGCTGAAGCATCCTAGGCTGTTACGAGCACGCGGCTCTACATGTCGGATCTCCCAGGAGCACATTACATGTGATCTCACCACAAAACCTGGCTGAAGCATCTGAGGCCTTTTTCATCCTATCCAGATCTCCCAGGAGCAAATTACATGTGGTCATGGCAAAACCTAGCTGAAGCATCTGAGGCCTTTTTCATCCTGTCCAGATCTCTCAGGAGCAAATTACATGCCATAGGACAAAACCTCGCAAGAGCATCTGCCAGATATTCAAGGGCACCGAATTACATGCCATAGGCAAAACCTCGAAAGACTATCTGCAGATCTCCCAGGGCACAAATTACATGTCCTTCCAAGCAAAACCTCGCAAGAGCATTTGCCAGATGTCCCAGGGCACCGAATTAAATGCCATAGGAAAAACCTCGAAAGACCATCTGCAAATCTCCCAGGGCACAAATTACATGCTTACTTGCACAACCTGATCCACGGCCACAAAGTATCATCTGATACTCATCAAACATCATCCTGATGTACACATGATCATCCTGATCATCATCACTGCAACATCCTGCTGCATGTCATCTGGAGAAGCTCGTCATCCATGATCATCCTGATCATACAATGCATCCATCTGATGCACACCAAGTATCCATTTGATACATACATAGGTACATGATCCACACAATGTATCCATTAGCATACATGATCTATCTGATCATACAAAGATACATGATCCACACAATGTATCCATCAACATACATGATCTACCTGATCATACAAAGATACATGATCCACACAATGTATCCATCAACACACATGATCTACCTGATCATACAAAGATACATGATCCACACAATGTATCCATTAGCATCCAACATGATGCGTACATACAAAATACATACACATGATCCAACCGATCATATCCAGCATTCAACATGATGCATATACAAAATACATACACATGATCCAACCGATCATATCCAACATCCAACATGATGCGTACATACATACATATAATCACCCAACTGATCATATCCAAGCAGAAACCAGAACATCATCTTGATGCTCATCATCCAGCGCTTACATCCACAGCCATGTGAAGGATCCTCCTTCCAGCATGCTTGGAATGGCTTCAACAAATGTGTTCATCACTTCTTCCTCGAAGTATCCTCGATCTGAAGCACGCCAAGCCTCTCTCTGAAGTACTCAAACTTCACCCTGGCTAGTGGCTTCGTCAGCACATCTGCAATCTGCTCGTCTGTCGCAACATACAGGAGCTTCACAGCTCCTCTCTGCACCATATCCCTGATATAGTGATATTTGATCTCTATGTGTTTCGACCTGTCATGAAACACTGGGTTCTCGGATAGCTTCACACAACTTTGGTTATCACAGAAGATACCAGTAGCATCCAGCGGGAGATCAAATAACTCAGACAGTAGCTTTCGTAGCCATACTGCCTCACAACTAGCTAAACAGGCTGCAACATACTCAGCCTCAGCTGTACTCAGTGCTACGTAGGACTGCTTCCTTCTAAACCAAGAGATCACACCTGATCCCATATTGAAGCAACACCCAGATGTGCTCTTCCTATCTGCAGCACTGCCAGCCCAATCTGAATCAACATAACCCTGCAGGTTAAACTTTTGATTCGCTTCATACTTGAGCCCATAATCCACTGTACCCTTCAAGTACCTCAGAACATGCTTTACAGCAACCAGGTGAACACTCCTCGGATCCATCAGGAACTGGCTCAATGTGTTCACAGCAAAGCAAATGTCTGGTCTCGTGTTCGTTAGGTACATCAAGGACCCAATCATCTGACGATAGATAGAGACATCAACTAGCTTAGATGAAGCATCAAATAAAAGCTTCAGATTCGATGCCATAGGTGTGGCCATGGCCTTGCAATCCATCATCCCAAATCTCTTCAGGATATCTACTGTTTACTTCCCTTAACCAAGGAAGATCCCACCTGCATTCTGCCACACCTCCATACCTAAGAAATAGTGCATCATTCCCAAATCTTTCATATCGAATTCAGCGGCAAGCTTCCTTTTAGTATCTGCAATTAGTCTGTCATCTCCTGTTACAAATAAGTCATCCACATACAGCAGTAGAATCACAGGATTCCCTTCCTCAACCTTGTATTAAAGGTTGGAATCTGCTTTACTCTTGGTAAAGCCCAAACTAGATAGGAAACTGTCCATCCTACCATACCAAGTTCTGGGAGCTTGCTTCAAGCCATACAAGGATTTCTTCAGTCTGCACACATATGACTCCCTGTCATGTATTTCAAAACCAAGTGGTTGTTCCACATATACTTCCTCTTCAACTATACCATTCAAGAAAGCAGTCTTGACATCCATCTGGTGTATTTTCCATTTCATAGCTGCAGCCAGGGCAAGTACTGTTCTGATGGAAGTATACCTGGCTACAGGTGCAAAAGTTTCTTCATAATCTATTCCCTCTTTCTGAGAGAATCCACGAGCTACGAATCTTGCTTTGTATTTCTCCACACTGTCATCTGCAGCATGTTTGATTTTGAAGATCCATTTAGAAGTCACAACAGACTTCTCTTTAGGTCTTGGGACAACATCCCAAACATCATTCTTCTTTATTGATTGGTATTCCTCAACCATGGCATCCTTCCATTCTTTCTTTTCTACTGCTTCTTCATAAATGGAAGGCTCTTTGTTCATAATGTCACAGACTAAAGCAACATAGCTGGTCTGTGATCTGGTTCTTTTCTTTGCTCTGTGTTCTTCTTCTGGAATACCAAATCTTTCTACATCTTGAATGAGCTCTCTAGCCCATACAGGTTTCCTCTTGTGAGATTTATCCTCACGGGGTGGATCTATAGGTTCTTGTGGATCTTCAAACTCACGAACAACTTTTGGAACTGCTTCAGTCATGGGAGTGTCCTGAAATCTTGTTTCCTTAGGTTCTTCATAAACTTCAGTAGGTGCCTTCCTTGATTTTATGAATGCTGAGTTTTCATCAAATGTTACATCCCTGCTGACATCAATCTTCTTGAACCCTGGAAAGTATATTCTGTAAGCCTTCGAGCTTTCACTGTAACCCACAAAGATACCCTTCTTTCCTGAAGGATCTAGTTTAGTCCTCTTTTCCTTTGGGACATGAGTGTATACTGGACAACCAAATATTCTGAGATGACTGACTTCAGGTTTCTTACCAGAAAAGACCTCTTCTGGTGTCTTGTTGTCCAATATCTTGTGGGGTGTTCTGTTTGCACATATACCGCTGTTCTAGCTGCTTCTGCCCATAGGTGCATAGGAAGATCCTGGTCATGCAACATTGCCCTTGCTGCTTCCATGATAGTTATGTTCTTCCTTTCTGCAACTCCATTTTGTTGAGGATTATAAGGAGCAGTCAACTCCCTCTTAATCCCTGAATCACTGCAAAGCTTCTTGAAGTCATTTGAGGTGAATTCTCCACCATTGTCGGATCTGAATGTTTTGATCTTCTTGTCAGTTTGATTCTCCATCAAGGTTTTGAATTCCTTGAATTTATCAAGCACCTCATCTTTGCCCTTCAAGAAGTATACCCAAGTCTTACTGGAGAAGTCATCAATAAATGATACATAGTAAACATACCCACTTAGGGAACTGGATGACATAGGGCCACATACATCTGAGTGGATGATTTCCAGAATGTCTTTTTCCTTGCTTTCACTGCTTGGGAAAGCCTTCTTAGTGTTCTTTCATTTTTCACATCCTTTGCAAACACCTTCATGTTTGGTCTTGATTTCGGGAAGACCCTCTACTGCCTTGCTTGCAATTGGAAGTGCCCTATAGTGCATGTGAGCAAGTCTTCTATGCCAAAGTTCACTTGGCTCCATGGATTCATGTACCATAGCATGTTCAGGTTGTCCTTTCAATTTATACAAGCCTCCCTCTTGCTCTCCAATCACTACTGCATCATCTATGTTCTTTCCCTTTGGCCACATTAGGACTTGGCCATCCACAAATGCAACCCTCATATCTTTTGCATCCAATGCAGAGATGGAGAGTAAGTTCTTCTTGAGTCCAGGCACATAAAGGACTTCTTTCATCTTCAAAGATTTTCCAGAATCTAGGTTGTAGGAGGCTTCACCACTTCCTTTGATTGGGTATTGATAATCATCCCCAAGTTTCACCTTATGGGGTGATTCATGTTAAGAAAGGTTCACAAAAGATTCCTTGAACCCAGTCATGTGTTTGGAAGCCCCACTATCAATCAACCAATCATTACAACCATGGGAGATGGTACCTGTAAGAGCAGAGATCAGAACATATTCTTCTTCACTTGATGAGTCATCATCACTATCACTTTCTGCCCTAGCCTTCTTCTTTGGAGGTTCATCATCTTCGGCAGCATGAGCATGAAACCTTCTTTTTCCACCCTTCTTCTTGTTGGAGATGTTGTTGTCCTTCTTGTTCTTGGGACAATTTATGGCAATATGTCCTTTCTCATTACAGGTGAAGCATACTCTTCTTTCTTTGAAGTGATGTGAAGATCTCTTGGAGTGAGATGGCTCTTTCTTGAACTTTCCTTTCCTGGTGTGGGTTGTGAGAGCTTGATCTTCATTCCCCATCTTTTCTTCTCGTGCCACAAGCCTTGCTTCTTCTTGTGAGCATTCTTCCCGTAGTCTACTGAAAGAGATCAACTTATTCCTTGCACAAATTCCTTGGATAAAGGAATCCCATGACCTGGGTAGGCCATTTAGGGTGGTCATTACCACTTCACCATTCTCCACCATTTCATCCACTGCTTCTAGTTGTTCCTTGATCTGGGAGACCCTTGAAAAATAGGATTGAATGGTTTCTCCATTCTGAAACTTTACTCCTTTCAATTGGTTCTGCAGGGTCATCTTCCGATTTATGTTCTTTCCTTCAAACAGCTTGGTCAAAGAGTCAAACATCTCCTTGGGTGTCTTAAGAGAAGACACATGGGGTATGAGATGGTCTTTGATAGAATCAACAATGATTCTTTTTGCCTTGACCAAGTTCTTCTTGTGCAATGCCTTGGCCTCTTCATCCTCTGGGATAGGGATGTCTTCTTTCACATATGAGTCCAACTCATTCTCTTCCAGGATTAACCCAATCCTATACTTCCAGGCTCGAAAGTTATCAGCCCCTTCAAGCTTATCCTCAAGCTTAGTGTGGAGAGACATCTTTAAGAGTACTTCAAATGGAAATAGAAAAGATTTAGGACTTACCACTTGAAGTGCTGAAAACTGGATCTGGTCCCGGATTAGGGTTTGTCAGAGAAACCCTGAAAATTCAAAATGTGAATTTCAAAATTCCGAAAGGATAGAAAGATGCGCCTTGGAGATCTGATCAGCCTAGTACATTCAGAATTTGAGATCAACAAAGTCTTGCCCTTCAAAATTGCCTTTTTGTCCTCCCGGGTTCACTACGGAGAGCCCTGAATTAGGGTTTGAGTTTCCCGGAGATCTACCCAGCCAAAAATCTCGATCCAAAGCTCTAACCTTCGATTTTTGCAAGGAGCTTCCAGCTGTGCCTTCAGTGTCTAGAAATTCCTATTTTTGTGGGAACCCTAATTTTTAGGGCCAAATCTAAAAATACTCGGAACTGAATTCTGATTGGACAGATAGATGCGCCTTGATGAGTAGATCCAATCTACTATACTGAATTTCAAAAATCTGTGGAGAGAAACCCAATAAACAAGGAATACAAGCTTCCGTCACTGCAAAATGTCTTCTTCTCAGTTAAGCTCTGATTCCATGTTAAATTTTGAGCATTAATTCATTATACTCTAGGATCTTTGCTGAGAGAATAACATATACAGTATATCAATGCATGACAATCATAATATGACAAGCATCACAAGCATCACAAGAATCAAAAGCATATAGACAAGAGACACAGAGTTTCCGTGGGGAAAACCCTAAGGTGAAAAACCCCACAACTTCCTCAGAGATAGAGAGAGCAATGGCTCAACCAAAATACAACCAAATAACACAGAGATAGTCTCCTAGCAGATGATCCTCCTCCTCCTCACAAGTGCGCCACTTTCCAGAGAGAGAGTGAGTTACTTTTCCGAGTGAGTAAAATAGAGATCTCCTATCTCTATTTATACTCACCTTTTTGCCCAGTGACCTACTGGGGCCGACTTGTCTACTTAGATACATCCACATTATATTATATATAACTCCGGGCCGACCCCAAATGGTGGTCTAATAACCCATCGACAAGTACACACACTTGCGACACTTGTCAATCCACATGACGACACTTCCTTATAGAGGAATAACACATCTCTTATAAGGGTACAATAAATATATATAAAATATACAGATGAAATACATTCCAAAGTTACATATACATCAACAGTAGGAAGAATATTTTGTCTCACCTCTTCACTTACAGTGGCGGGAATCATGGCTAAATTGTTCTTGTCTTTGGACTGTCGAATAACACTATCTTTCTCTGATGTTGGAGGCTTTGGAGCTGATGTGATGACAGTCCCTTCTTTGGTGAGAGTGGTATTGCCTTCGCAAATGTCATCCCACAAGTCATTGTAAATGTATGTAGCCTTGATATTCCTCCACCATTATAGAAATGTGTCTTTGTTGGTGAGATAACACCAACTACAGATGTAATCGAATGCATCTTCTTCAATTTGGAATCTGCAACTTACACAATGTTTGAACAAAATATGGGATGCAGGTTTAAATTCCCGCTCCTTTGTTTACATATTACAATATTTAATTTTTCTACTATCAAAATAATTCTACAGCTCTATTATGCAACATTATTACATACATATTATCTTCCACACTCTTTATACAATGAGAGCAATGAAACATTGCAAATTCTATCAAAATGGTCTAGAAAATGAATAGCACAGACAAAATTGATGAGGGAGCAAACGAGGAGAAACGCTTGGTAGGGGAATATGCAGGAACGAGGACTGAGCATGAAGAGAATGCAATGAGTAGACCTCCATGCCTGAGGAAGAATGCAAGGCTAAAGATGGGAAACTTGACAATGGTAGGATTTATGTAGGTTGCTTTGATACCACTATAGGTAAAACTCCCAAGATGATTTTATTCCATTCACCAAACGTTCAATTTCTACATAGTTTTTGTGTCATGACCCCAATTAAATGATTTTTAGATAAATCATTAAGTTGGCCTACCCAATTCCTAAGGCTTATGTGGAAGAATTAAAATATTGACATTTAACACCAAGGTCTATAGTTTCTCATGAAAATTCAATATTCTCTATTGATGGTGGAAAAATAGGCCAATAAATTATGGAATAAATGTTAAATGCTCCAAAATGAAGTGGCATTAGGTCCTAGTTGGACTTAGGGGCACATAAGTGGACATGTGGGGTCCACATGAGATAATATTCATCCTTTAAACATGGAGCCATCCCCAAATTCGAGTTTTAAGGGAAGAGGTAACATTCATGAAGGAAGAGGAAGAGTCATAGGGCTATAAATAGGCAATGAAAAATTCTATGACAACTATGACAAGCATTATGACACTTATGACATATTCTATGATACCTATGACACTTATGACATATTCTATGACATCTATGACAATGTAACTATAACGCCCCCTTCCATCATCAAATGCAAGGAAGGGAAAACGTTAACAACACAGGGCTTCCGTAAAGGCTTAGCCCCCAATACTGAGACCCATAACGCATGCAATTTAAAACTTATGGGTGCAGACATAAATCCAAGAACTACACAGCGGAATTTAACTTCACATATGCACACAATTTCTTCACGTGTTCATCATACCCATATCCGTCATACATGTAATCAGTCATTAAATATCACATTGCATAAAACATGATGCATTTCATTTATTTAACAGGAATAATTAATCCTTCAGATTGAATGTGTAGCAGAACACAGAATGCAAGTAATTTAAATCACAAGAACACTTATCTTGAGAAGTTGATGTCCAAACGACTGGCTATGGAAGGGCAACGTTCCTCCCAACCGTAGACCTCTGTCCAGCTTGTGTTCTTTCAGCTGAGAGGTCACCCCCGAGATGGGCTGTGTATCCACTAAGGAGGACTAGCTGGGTTCACTCACAGCCATGGCTTCAGTCAAGCATCCAAGCAGATAGAGGAGGGTAGTGCTAAGCCAGTGAGCTCAACCACAGAGCTACAGGCATCTCAAGTGAACTCAACAGTTAGGCACCCACATTACCTACCACATCCAACACAAGGAAGATCCCCTTCTCTGTTACACAGTCCCTCAGGAAACTCTTCCCTCCAGTGCTCTTCAGGATGGGCATAGAAAGGTCCAGCTGCTGATCTTTGAGATCCTAGCCTTCACTGGGTTTATCAAGCACACCCCACCTCTGCATAGTCAATCCCAACTTGATTTCTCTCTGTTCTGCTCACCAAATACTCAAATCCGTCACTCGTTTTCTGAGCTGCAAAAGCTGGGTTTTCCCATTGATTTCGGGGTAGCTAATGCTCCCAAATTCGCCCCAAGGTTCATGCTATTGGATCCCCCATTGGATTTCCCCGTCCCATGCAAAATCTGGGCGTTTTTGGTCTTTCAAAAACTGGGTTCTCTCAAGGTCGCGATTTCTGGTTTTCCTTCACTGCTGGCACTCGTTTTTGGATGGGAATGATGCTAGATAGTTTCACAATGGACTGGGGTGAGAATCAAGCAACCTCCCATGAGGTTGAGTGACTTCTTGCCCAAGCAATCAGAGCCCATGCCCACCCATACGAATTTCAGGGCTGCCCATGCTCCATTGAAGCCATGGGCTGAAAATCTCAACCACCTTCTTACAACAGGCATTAATGTCACCTAGGGAAGTCAATGGGTTCTCATAATGACAACTGGCAGCCTAGGGTTTAGTCCCATAGCCCCCTCACCACTCCCTAGTGGATACACATGTCCCCTTCTCATTCGTTGCCTCCATAGCCAGTTTTTGGTATTTTATTTCAATGTTAAATATTTACATCAATTTACAATATCCCATGGCTTAATAGCACGTGGGTAACAAAATATCAAGCATGTCTAATTTAAATAAAATCCGAGCATAAACTAGTGGGGCCTTGGCCTTGAGCTCCACGCTAGGGAAACATACATCGCGTATTTACAATATTTACATTAGAGCCAATATTGCCTAAGGGTTCAAAATTGGGGTATTACAGTAAGAGATAAAAATATACCAAGAGGGAACAAGAGAGGAGTTACACATCTCCAAAGCATCCAAAATATTCCCCAATTCGAATTCATGGAGGATTTGGAGACAAAAGATGAGCCAAGTGTCATGTGGGGTCAATGAAGGGTCATAACTCCCACTAATTCGAATGTCATGAGTAATTAGGAGATAATTTGAGTTCTAAGTCATCTGTAAAAATTTATAGTGAACCCGTCTAGCCTTGGCGCTTTTTCAGCATGAAGCGACCAAATTGAATTTTGGATCTCAAATTCCATGATAGGCTTAGAAAGCTCTTTGTTTTCAGATTCTGAGATGAGCAAAAGGATACCAGAAATGAGATCTGCTTGAGCTTCCACGTCATCTTCATCATTGTCAGTGTAGAGGTTGCGGAAGTGGTTGAAAGCATGATTTTTCAACTCTTCTCGGCCTGAAATCTTGCTCCCATTTTTGTCTTTCAACTCTTTTATACCGTTATGACTTAGCCGGACCTTGACTTGTTTGAGGAAATACTCAGTGTTGCTATCTCCACCTTTTAACCACATTTGACTGGATTTTAATCTACACAGTTCTTCCTCATGTCTGGCGGCATTTAGAATTTTTTGATTCAACTCCTTTTCTTAGAAAAGAGAGAGGGGCATCACCTCTGTAAGCTCCATTTTGGAGTGGAGAGCAACAAGATTAGATTGGAAACTAACCTTTAGATGACCAGGGGTTTTATAAGTAGATTTGGCCTAGCCTTTTAATGCAGAATGAATGGATCTTAGTTTAGATTCCCAAACAAAGCTGGGCGAACCAAGGCAACAAACGTTCGAGGCATTTTGAACTAAATAAAAAAAAATTAGAATCTTGTATCCAAATCGGATTGAAACGAAAAGGATTGGGTCCTAGATTAACCGGGGAAGAGAGGATCAAGGAGAGGAGTTTGTGGTCGGAAGCATCAGAAGGAATAACAGATGAGGTAGGAAGAAGGTTTTTTTTAAGGAAAGAATAACTTACCAGAAAACGGTCCAGCCTTGCTGCAATGTGTCCTATGCCTGTCCTTATATTGTTCCATGTATATTTTTCATTTTTCAGAGGAATATCTAGCAAATCCAAGTCAACAATAAGGTCCTCCATTTTTTCACCAAATGGATCCCTGACCTTTCTTTCTCCATGCTTTTCTTGCTGCGATTTGGTGAGATTGAAGTCCCCTGCGATGATCATATCTCTTCCACGCAAATCCATTTTTAGCTTTGAGAGATGTTCCCAAAAATTTTCCTTATCCGTGTAGTGCGTCGGTTTGTAAACATTGCAGATGAATAATGAGCTAGGGTTGTCCTTATCCTAAATTTCAGTGAGAATCTAGTGTTGGCTTTCCCTGGTATATTTTATGGATAAATTGCTTGAAACTAAGGTTGTGATACCTCCTAAGGCACCTCTGGAGATTAGAGCTTTAACATTGCAATCTTTCCAAATAAGACGAGAGAGTTCCATAGTCTCCTCATCCTACATTTTTTTCTCTTGGATTAGTAATATGTCTGGTTTCTCATATTTTAACATGATTATGAGTGCTTCAATTTTGTTCAAACCACCCAAACCCCTACAGTTCCAAGAGACGGTTTTCATTATTTCTTAGTTGATTGGGATCCTGCTCGGGATCTACCGTCCAATTTTGTCCCTCCTAGATTTTTAGGGTTCTGGAGAAGCTTTGTTTCTTCTAAGATTTTCTTCCTTCCCAACTCTAATTTTATTTCTACCTCCATTTCTCTATGATACCTTTGTGACTTTATTCCTCTAGTGTTCGGTGATGGGACTACATCATTTACATCCAGGGTTTCATGTGAGTGTTCGGCGATGGGACTACATCATTTACATCCAGGGTTTCATGTGAGTGTTCAGCGATGGGACTACATCATCATCATCATCATTTTTGTCATCGTCGTCATCATCATCATCATCATCATCATCATCATCATTATTATCATCATCAGCATAATATTCATCCTCATCATCATCATGATCACCATCTTCATCATCATCATCATCATCATATTCATCATCATCATCATCATCAGTATCAACATCATCATCATCATCATCATCATCATCACCCTCTTCCTCATCCTCATCTTCATCATCATCATCACCCTCTTCCTCATCATCATCTTCATCACCATCTTCATCATCATCATCATATTCATCATCGTCATTTTCATCGTCTTCTTCATCATCATCATCATCTCATCATATTCATCATCGTGTTCATCGTCATCATCATCGTCTTCATCATCATCATTTACATACAGGGTTTCATGTAAGTGTTCGACGATGGGACTACATCATCATCATCATCATCATCATCATCATCATCATCATCATCATCATATTCATCATCACCATCATCATCATCATATGCATCATCATCATTCATCATCATCATCATCACCAGTATCAACATCATCATCATCATCATCATAATCATCATCATATTCATCATCACCGTCATCATCATCATATGCATCATCATCATTCATCATCATCATCATCACCAGTATCAACATCATCATCATCATCATCATCATCATTCATCATTCATCATTCATCATTCATCATATATCATTATTTCTTAGTCCATTGGGATCTTACTCGGGATCTACCGTCCAATTTTGTCCCTCCTAGATTTTTAGGGTTCTGGAGAAGCTTTGTTTCTTCTAAGCTTTTCTTCCTTCCCAACTCTAATTCTCTTTCTTCCTCCATTTCTCTATGATACCTATGCAACTTTATTCCTCCAATGTTCGTCGATGGGACTACATCATTTACATCCAGGGTTTCATGTGAGTGCGAGTGCTCTGGAGAAAGATTCCGAGGAGTGATTTTACTATGCTTTACCATGTCCTCCCAGGAGCCTCCAAGGGTGATGGATTCATCCATAAAAAAACAATCCGATCATCCCTGGGAGAAGGGGGGTATACTAGTGGGAGTGAGAAGTTGTTCCACTTCAGACTCTACAGAAATGGAGACCATAGCAGGGATTTCTCCTTCTTCAATTGGTAAGGGTACCCACACGAAGTTGGTACCCAAAATAACCGCAACAACAGCACGTGAGCGAAAAAAATAAAACGACGCACACGTGCCTCCAAAGGTGCACACGCGTCTCTACTTCAGCAATGCCGAATGTCCATGTGGTTCATACCACGTGGAAAAAATGGGTGCACACACGCCTTTGATGCATACACATAAATTGGCGCGCATGTGTTAGTGGCGCGTGCGCGCCTCTGCTTTTTAATAAAAAAAACAGAGCTGACGGGTTTGTCATTTTCGACAGACCCGTGAGCCGATTTTCCAACCCGCAAGCGCACTCTCAACCCCGCGAACGAGCTCTCCGTGTACCCAATTCATCCTCAACAACAAGCAATCGCCCCTACACCACGGTGCCATCCGGTTCTCCAGGTAGGTGCTCCTCAAGGCACAAATTTGTGTTTATTTTTGTTTTCCATTTGAATTTTAATTTTTAAAAAAAATTACAATCCATTAAAAAACCAAGGAAATTTAATTGCATGGAATCTACACACCTGACAAGATGTCAGACACACCTGAACCATCGGATGAAACCAATGAAACCCGACCTCCAGAAGACAATATGGGAACCGACAATGAACACAATGAAAACCCTAAAGATCAATTACACCAAGGCTTAAATCAATTAAGGGCACTAAGTAATGAATTGAACAATACCAAGGAACCCTCTCGTGTTTCCTTGGCTTCATCACTTCAAAACATTATTGAATCAATCAATATTGCACACAGTGAGATAACAAACTTGAGACAATACAGGGCTCGAATGAGGGAACACTACTCCACTGGATTGTCCAAAGAGCAGATAAAAGACCTCAACATCACCAAAGCTCAGTTGTATAGCAAGTTCATAGTTCCCTCGATGGGACAGCCTCCAGCTGTGACAAGGGATTGGGTTTGCATGGATTGGTGCATTTACTAGCCATGGAGAGATAACTGGAGAAAGAGGTGGTTCATGGTGTTTGACAGGCCCCCGTGCAACAATTTGGAGGTCCCATAGTATTTCCTTTGGAAATTGTGGGCTAAGTTTGAGCTAGGGTACCATGTCAACTATTTTGACATCACTGAGTTTCAGGGTTTCGGCCTTGGCTCTGCCCAAGATCGACCTCAGGCGCACCGCAACCCACTTAGAGGACCTCCTGCACCCAGGAGAGAGCCAAACCCCCGTCCTCAGCCACCCATGTTTGGTAGCGGTCTAGATGAGATTCATGACTCCGTTATACGTTCCACACATGACTTGCTTAGACATACCAAATTTGTGGCCATGTCTTCCCACATCCAGGAGGACATCGATGAGACACAAACAACTGCACAGTCTATGGGTGGTGGCCGAGACATGCCGTGTACAGGTGGAACCTAGGCAGGGCCTTCTAGTTCTGCTAGAACAAAGGCACATCGTTGTTCTCACAGTGGTCATTCTTTCCATGGTGATACACAGTAGCATGCCACAGGGAGCTTCATGGATCAGGTTTGCTATTGTTTTATTTAATGTTCAAGTATTTGTTGTATTTTATTTGATATCGTATTGTTTAATATATTTAACTTTGAATTACACATTGTTGAATTTATTTGTTTTAATGCTCAGTTACTCGGTGCTGGGTCTCCATCCCCCAGGTGGGAGGACGTCAGTTCCTTTGACCTCAATGGAGCCATGGCGGCAGCAGAGGAGATTGCGGCACCATACACACAGGTAAATTCTTTACTTTGAATAATTAGATCCAGTTACAAGTAATTTGTGTTCAGTAATTACAAATTAATTAGCACTGAGTAATTACCATATTATCATCGTATTTTACAGTTGTGTTTATAATATTGTCTAATTTATTTGAGAGCTATAAATTTGTATAATCCCACCAAAAAAAAAATGAAACCTTATGAAACATGAAAACCTAAGAAAACTATAAACATTTGTGTTAGACACAATGCTCACTGAGAGGGGGAGGTGAATCAGTGAGCCTATACTTTATTTAATTTCAACTTCAATTACCAACTCTTATATCATCATTTCACATTCACATCATATTCATCAATGAACTAACAATCAACTAATGAAACACATCAACACATAATACGAGACTAGATATAGTTTTTGTAATCTTTTGTATTTGGTTCAACGGCTACAACCGTGAGGCAATTCAACACCAACTGATACAATGAGCACCAACTCATCAACTAGGACCCAGCCTAGTTTTTCTTAGATCCTACTAAGAAAACGGATACAAGATCCTACTTGTATTTACAATTACATATTTGTCACATATCATACATATCACAGTCATGTCATTATTCACATCATCTCATTCATCAATCTGCTGCCAGCACCTTGTCTTCAATCATCATTCTGTCCCTATTTCATCATGTCCAGCATCTTCTCAACCATATCGATATTCTATCTACATGCACATCTTTAACCTGTCATCAAATCGTCATTAACCATAGGCAAATTATCATTCTGGTTTCAAGATATCAAACATATCCACATTTATATCACTTTCTGCTCATCATCACTTTATCATAATTTTAACCAGCATATACACAAATACATCATTCTCTCCTTTCACCATACTGCTACCCAAAATATCATAGTCTCTTCATACTGTCTACATCGTCATGTATTTCTACTGTACATGCACATCATATCACAGGATATTCAATCGACCTATCTATGTAATTTTCATTTTATTTTTATTTTTAATTCCTGAGCCGACTTTGTCCTTTGAGTGGACACATAACAGTTCACATACAATGTTTTATTTGCATGCTTGTTTTGGTTTGAATTCACACAACCACATCAAAGGCCACGTTAGAAACTTAGGGCTTCCTCGTTTTTTTTGTGGGCTTCTACATCATCATGTTTAAATACTTCAGCATCAAAGGTTTCGTCAAGCAATTATAAAAGCAAGGGCTCCATCACACCCACAATAATAGACCACAAACAATTCCAAGAACCCCAAGGCAACAATACATTATGTCTTCATCACCATACATCAAGGATTCCACATATGGACATCTTCAAGGTTCAAGGGCTTCAACATCCATCGTAAGTGCCATTAGATAAGGGTCGATTCAATTTGTATGTGGGTTTCAATGTGGGTTCCACCATCAAGAGTCAATCATTTAGTATTTAATCAGCATGCTTTCAATGGACATCAAGCCCATCATCAAATGGTAGCATGGACCATCAACAAGGGTTCCATTGCCCCATCAAACCACAAATGACCACAGAATGGGTCATTTGGCTCATTAGGTGTTCCAATGGCTCCAATGCCCACCTCCATGGTTCTTCATGCCTTGTGTGTTCTTCAAGCCATCCACATCATCATCTTCTTTGCCATTCCTCAAGCCTTTGTCATTAATGTTGTCACCACCATCACCATCACCGTCAACATCTTCATAGTGGCCAAAAGAGAATCATAGTGGCCAAGCTTCTAGAAATTCAAGAACCTAATGTTTCTCATGTCCTTATTACCCTAGTTTATTATCACAGGATTTCCAATTTATTCTAATACTTGAGACTGAAAGTAATCATACAACTACTCCTAGAACATGCTATTAGGAAAGACATATAAACAATGTAAAACAACTTATCACATGTATTGTCACTAAAGTTTTTGAAAATGATGTAAGGCCCATAAGGAAGAGCGATAATCTTACAAACATGGTCTATGTGGCCTTGCTATTATCTTGATTCAAATTCAACTTGGTAAAAGATTTGGCATCAAGAATACTCATTTAATTCATTTCACTCAAGATTTATTTGATTTCAATCAAGTGATATCATTCTGACAACATAGCTATTCAATCAAGAACACATAATTACTCATTCAATGCAAAAGAACATGGCACATTCAAGCTTGTAAGTAAGTTAATCATGAAAAAGATTTCTCTTTCTTCCTTTTTCTAATGATCAACACTCTAAAGTGTATTAAATAACATGCACACTAACTTAACTACTATTTAGCACCTCTTTGCAAATTTAAACAATGAGATGCCATTTTATTTGATGATGTAAATGTTATGGAAATAAAGGGACTTAAGATCCTCACTCTAGGGATGCAAATACTTTTCCACTGGGTGAATCAAGCTTGTAGGAAACTACAAATCTATAAGAAGACCTCAAAACCTAGGAACTCTTCATCAAGAACCCAAACACATTACATAGGTTTCCAATTCAAATTTGTAAATGGACATGAATTCCATTCGCTTATGAGACATTGCACATCTCTCTAGGGCCAAAGGAAAAGCTCACCTACTCATGGGGATGACTCTAGAAAAGGAAAAGCTCACCATGTCACCTTCTATGCCCTCTCACGTTATTTAATTTTAACATCATGCCATGCCACCTTCTATCCTTTCAGAATATTGAATATCATCTAACTTGAATATAAATTTATTGCAGTCATGTTTTTTAAGTACCATCGTTGTCATTCTCATTTTCATTGTGTTTAATATTGTTAATATTGTTTTTATAAATTCAGTCTCAAAATTGTAGTGTTCACACAGGTGTCCGTGGGCTCCAGCAACCAGCCACCGCCACCAGGGACCATTAGTTCTCCCTGTGCACAAGTATCGTGTGTATTAAAGCATAAATTTAATTTCAAATATGATGACTTGTCTATGTATATTTATATTTTTGTATATTAAACTATGAGGTTATAAATGTGTATGTAGGTGCGAGCACCTCGGCCTGCCAATGTTGTTATTCCTCCCTCCTCGACCTTTCGGCCACCCTATGTGCCAGTTGTATCCCCTGGAATACATGCCCCATTCCCCAACCCCTTCCATCCATCCCCCCCCTCCAATATAGCACCACAATTCCATCTAGCTCCCCCTTAAGCATCATATCAAGCTCCACCTCCGTATCAGTTTCCCATGTTCCCACCCTCCCCCATCTGACCACGGCACACCACCCATCCATAGTCACCCATCCCTCTACTGCAACATAGACCTCTCCCCCCCCACATTCCCCCACCACACTCACTTCCCCTTCCAGGGTGCGCCCATCCATACTACATCCAATTGGGGTTTATAGCCCTAGACGTACATCTCCACTTCGCCCACCCCAGTCCATGCCTCCTCTTGCCACCTCGCCTTCTTCCACTCTTCCACCCAGTGGTGCAGCCACCATTGATGTGGCTACATCCTCCCCTTTACCTTCCACCCTAGCATCGGAGCAGGCTATCCTGCCGACTACTCCATCCGCCAGCCCCGAAGACCAGCCGATTTTGTTCACAGTGAGATTGACTAGTTTATCAAAATCTCGTTCAATTTTAAAGGAAATTACTATATGCATCTAGTTTTAGCATTGATCTGATTGTTCTAAATGTTGCAGAGTGGCATTGTCGAGAGACTTGGATCACGGAGGAGGGAGACCCCCTCATGACTTATAGTCTCGCATGCGGTGAGTTATCCAAAATCTGAAAACTATTTTTATTTTGAAATTATGTTTTATACTTGTATAATTGCCAGGAAAAGTTGACATATTATTGTTGTCGTTTCAGGGCTCAGGGGGATGTGCTTAGAGACGCCGGAAGGACCCAGCTTCCTCTAGCACGAAGAAGAGGGAGATTGATTTTGGAGATGCACCTGGGAGCTCCGAAGGGTGGGTAGGAGGATTGAGAGACCCTCCTATGTACAGTAGCCACGATGTGGCATTTTCGGCACGAGTTGCCATATTTTGTATAGGGCACCATGGGCCATATTTTGTATAGGGCACGAGTTGCCTTTTTTTGTATGGGGCACGAGTTGCCATTATATAGACGCTGGGAACAATGTTCCATTTTTCCAAAAAGTGTACATGATTTGATTATTTTTTCATATTAATAGATGGACCTGCACTTGTGTATATGAGTTTGTCTTTGATTACATTTTTGCATACACGATTTTGTCTTCGATTCACAACTCTCATCTATGGATCATAGTGTTAATTGCATGTTATTTGAATGGTTGTTATTTCACAAATTTGTCTTAAGCAATTACACACAACATATCCTAAATGTTTATGGTTTATTGAATGAATGTTTACAATCATCTAATCATTTACATTCTAGAAGTTACCAAACCTGCACAAGTGGTTTACTGATTTTATTTCCAGCACATCTTTTTATATTTATATGCTCATGGATCATATGGAAAAACATTTAATTAATTAATTTTGTGAAGATAAGATTTTAGCCATCTTTATTGAAGTGATTCAAATCACTACAACCTAGTTGGACCCTTAATAGATTGGGTAACACCCTCTTGCAAAGATTTTACTCTCTCCAAGAGGGTCTCATTCAATAATCACTCGTAAACTAATAACTATAACCTTGGCATTATTAGATAATATCATTTGTGGATGATTTTGGGAAATAAGCCAACATGTTTTAATGTGAATTTTGATTCTACAACATTATGGTTCATTGTTGATTTAAGTTTTGTGAATATCTTTATTTATCCATGAACGATCTTTCATTTTACACACAAGCAAATATTTATTTCTGAAAGGTGTCTATTGGATTAATTCACTTGCAACTTTCTGAATTAAGCACTCACATGGGACTTTAACTTAATGGAAAACACATCTTAATCTTCAAACAAGTTTGAAATCCTAAGACCTTTTCTCCAACCTTGATCTAGAAGCCTCCCTTGGCCTTTAAAGTAGGCCTAAAACTTGGGAAAATCTTTGCTGAGGTGACAATGGCAATCATCTTCGGAAGTCGCACTTGTAGCATTAGAGGATTAGGACTTTTCCACTTGGGTGTGAAAACAAGATGTAATAGGATGCACTAGCATTTATGGATGAGAGAGATAGGGAGCGCATGCATGTGCCATCCTCCATTAATTTCCAGTTTAGATGTTTTTCCTGAATTAGCAGTTCAGTTCTAATTCTGGATTTTTTGTTTTATTTAGTTTTGCATGCATAGTGAGAGAGTTTATTTCCCTAGGCACTCATATGTGAGGATTACAGTCTAAGTTAAGGGGGGAAGATCTCTAGGAGGATACATGCTTGCATGCCTCAGATAATCCTAGTACATGTGCACTTAGTTGGCCCATTTATCCATGCAAACAAGGCACTCTAGAGTTAGAGTCTTACACTCTTAGGATACCCAAACCCTAGCTCTAAACCATCTTCTTCATCCTCACCATCACCATCAACATATTCATCATCACTACCATCTTCATCTCTAACTCTAACCCTAATTCAATTTCCTTCTATAACTCTATCCCTAACCCTCACCCAAACCCTATCACTAAACCATCCTCTTCATCCTCACCATCAACATCACCATCACCGTCACCTTCACCATCATCATCATGTCTTCATCATCATCCTTAACTCTAACTCTAACCCTAATTCAATTTTCTTCTGTAACTCTATCCCTAACCCTCACCTAAACCCTAGCACTAAACCATCTTCTTCATCCTCACCATCACCATCACCATCACCGTCAATGTCTTCATCATCACCACCATCTTCATCATCATCATTAAGTCTAACTCTAACCCTAATTCAATTTCCTTCTATAACTCTAGCCCTAACCCTCACCCAAAACCTAGCACTAAGCCATCTTCTTCATCCTCACCATCACCATCACCATCATCGTCACCGTCACCATCATCATCATCACTAACTCTAACTTTAGCCCTAACCCTCACCCAAACCCTAGCACTAAACCATCTTCTTCATCCTCACCATCACCATCACCATCACCATCAACGTCTTCATCATCACCACCATCTTCATCATCATCATTAACTCTAACTCTAACCCTAATTCAATTTCCTTCTATAACTCTATCCCTAACCCTCATCCAAACCCTAGCACTAAGCCATCTTCTTCATCCTCACCATCACCATCACCATCACCGTCACTGTCACTATCATCATCATTGACTCTAACTATATCCCTAACCCTCACCCAAACCCTAGCACTAAACCATCTTCTTCATCCTCACCACCACCATCACCATCACTGTCAACGTCTTCATCATCACCGCCATCTTCATCATCATCATTAACTCTAACTCTAACCCTAATTGAATTTCCTTCTATAAATCTAGCCCTAACCCTCACCCAAACCCTAGCACTAAGCCATCTTTTTCATCCTCACCATCACCATCACCATCACCGTCACCGTCACCATCATCATCATTAACTCTAACTTTAGCCCTAACCCGCACCCAAACTCTAGCATTAAACCATCTTCTTCATCCTCACCATCACCATCACCATCACCGTCAATGTATTCATCATCATCACCATCTTCATCATCATCATTAACTCTAACTCTAACCTTAATTCAAATTCCTTCTATAACTCTAGCCCTAACCCTCACCCAAAACCTAGCACTAAGCCATCTTCTTCATCCTCACCATCACAATCACCATCACCGTCACTATCACCATCACCATCACCATCACCATCATCGTCACCATCATCATCATCATTAACTCTAACTTTAGCCCTAACCCTCACCCAAACCCTAGCACTAAACCATCTTCTTCATCCTCACCATCACCATCACCATCACCGTCAACGTCTTCATCATCACCACCATCTTCATCATCATCATTAACTCTAACTATAACCCTAATTCAATTTCCTTCTATAACTCTAGCCCTAACCCTCACCCAAACCCTAGCACTAATCCATCTTCTTCATCCTCACCATCACCATCACCATGGCCGTCACCGTCACCATCATCATCATGTCTTCATCATCATCATTAACTCTAACTCTAACCCTAATTCAATTTCCTTCTATAACTATAGCCCTAACCCTCACCTAGACCCTAGCACTAAGCCATCTTCTTCATCCTCACCATCACCATCACCATCACCATCACCATCATCATCAACATCTTCATCATCACCACCATATCCATCATCATCATTAACTCTAACTCTAACCCTAACTCTAACACTAACTCTAACTCTAACTCTAACTCTAGGTTCCTCATCAACATCTCCATCATCATCATATTCTCCATCGTCATCATCTTCATCACCATCACCATTACCATCACCGTCACCATCACCATCATCATCATCATAAGTGCCTGGCAAACGATTTTGCAGAGTTGACCCCCGTGTGCAAATATTGCATACTCCCTCACTGAGCAAAACCCTAGTTTCCAAGATGGACGTACAAGATGGCACCAGGGCCACCGGACCGGAGGACGGGGGCACCCCTGGCACTATCCCAGCGTCTTGAATCCAACGGAGTCAATGGTTCATCGATCGGAGCCACGGTCGTCATTCTATGGTTTGTTCTGTCTCGCATCTAAAAGGCCTTCAGGGACACCTGCTGGATACCTGCCGGGGGCATAGAAGTCCAACCGTGAAGTAAAAACGGGCTCCGAGGAGTTCTGCAGGTGTGTCTAGGCAGGTTCCGACTGGGAATGCTGGTCGTAAGTTCCCGACGGACGATTTTGCAGAGTTAACCCCCGTGTGCAAAAATTGCACACTCCCTCACTGAGCAAAACCCTAGTTTCCAAGATGGATGTGCAAGATGGCACTGGGGCCAGAGTACCAAAGGAGAGGGGTGCTCGTGGAACTATCCTGGTGTCCTGAATCCAACGGAGTCGACGGTTCGTCGATCGGAGCCACGGTCATCATTCTATGGTTCGTTCTGTCTCGCATCAAAAAGGCCTTTAGGGACACCTGCTGGATACCTACCGAGGCAACAGAAATCGAACCGTGTAGCAAAACCAGGTTCCGGGGAGTCTTGTAGGTGTGTCTAGGCAGGTTCCGACTGAGAAGACTAGCCATAAGTGCCCGCTGGATGATTTTCCAAAATTGACCCCAATGTGAGGGCCATCCTTCGTTGTGTTCCATATTTTTTACTAGTTTCATCAAGAGAAAGTATCATTTTCAATAACAAGTGGAACCAGGGAATCCTTCGTTGTGTTCCATTAGCCTTTTGTTTAGCGTTTCGTGTTATGGTAAGTGGTAATTCACCTCTATCATCGAAAACTTGGGTCTATAGGTACCTTCGCTTTCATATTCCTCATAATGCACACATAGTCCATCCTTATCTTGATAAACAAGAGTTTTATAATAGCTTGAATTTTTTGGGCCTGGTTATCTCCCTATATTCGGTTGTCTGATTGGTTGACAAGCTTGCCTGAAAATCTGTATGTTGAACTTCTTTGTTTTATTGCTGAAAATTGAAAGGGATTTTCAAGTCACCTACAAAATGCTCCTTTGTTGAAATATGTAAGTTCTTCCAACAACATTGATCTGGCTAATGTATCAAATGCTACCGTCCACACCAAAATTTCTCTTTTGTCAAAGGAGTCACACATATTGTGGCTGACCAAATGGTCTGGGGAGCTTGGAAGTGCCGCCAAATATTATTCCATGCCTGAATCTACCCAGAAGGCAATTAAAAATTTAGATCCTCGAGAATGCCTGAATCTACCCAGAAGGCAATTATAAATTTAGATCCTCGAGAAGGTGAGAAACTGTATGAGTGGTTGAATCAGTATCCTAAAATTACAGAGCTTTCTATCTCAAAGTTTGCTGAGCGGCTCCTAGATGTAGTATTAGACTCAACAAACAATAAACTTGTTATCACCACTGCACATTTTTTGCACTATTCATCTGCAAATAACTACGTCTGGCCCGAAGAGCTTACCAATCTTTGCAAGAATATTCCCCTAGTGGATGAAGGTGGCAACATCATTAGGGTACAAGGCTCTATGAAGTTTCTCCAGCCTACATCCACGAGTAATTGGGCCAAGGTGTCCCTAATGGCCCCGGGGTGCTCGACTAGAATTCCCGGAGAACTCGAACCATGGCTCGATTTGGGAATCCGTCAATTCCGGTGGGTCCGGGATGACGGGTTTCAACTGGGGAACCCCCTACAACACCCCTCAAAGACTCGGAAGCAATGCCAACAAGCCATCTACGGAGCTAGGGTTTTGCTCAGTGAGGGCCATCCAGATTCGCTCCAGGGGTGCATTTCTCGTCCGGAGGCCCCCGGGCGTGCATGGCCACTGTAGACAGGTCCACAACGGCCACATGGACCTGTGGGAGGTGACGAAATCCAAGTCCTCTTGTTGGTCTGGGTTCCGTGTCCCCAGGGAAAATCCTCCAAGTGTCCCTAAACGGCCCCGAGGTGCTCGACTAGAATTCCTGTAGCACTCGAACCTTGGCTCTATTCGTGAATCCATCGATTCCTGTGGGTTCGGGATGCTAGTTTTCAGCTAGGGGACCCCCCACAACGTCCCCCGAAGATGCGGAAGTGGTTCCAACGAGCCATCTTCGAAGCTAGGGTTTTGCTCACTAATGGCCATCCCAGGATTTCCATTTATAATACAGGCATATTTTTTACTAGTTTCGTCAAGAGAAAGTATCATTTTCAATAACAAGTGGAACGAGGGAATCCTTTGTTGTGTTCCATTATCCCTTTGTTCAGCATTTCGTGCTCTGGTAAGTGGTAATTCACCTCTATCATCGAAAACTTGGGTCTATAGGTACCTTCTCTTTCATATTCCTCGTAATGCACACATAGTCGATCCTTATCTTGATAAACAAGAGTTTTATAATAGCTTGAATTTTTTGGGCCTGGTTATCTCCCTGTATTCGGTTGTCTGATTGGTTGACAAGCTTGCCTGAAAATTTGTATGTTGAACTTCTTTGTTTTATTGCTGAAAATTGGAAGGGATTTTCAAGTCACCTGCAAAACGCTCCTTTGTTGAAATATGTAAGTTCTTCCAACAACATTGATCTGGCTAGTGTATCAAATGCTACTGTCCACACCAAAATTTATCTTTCGTCAAAGGAGTCGCACATATTGTGGCTGACCAAATGGTCTAGGGAGCTTGGAAGTGCCGCCAAATATTATTCCATGCCTAAATCTACCCAGAAGGCAATTATAAATTTAGATCCTTGAGAAGGTGAGAAACTGTATGAGTGGTTGAATCAGTATCCTAAAATTACAAAGTTGTCTATCTCAAAGTTTGCTGAGCGGCTCCTAGATGTAGTATTAGACTCAACAGACAATAAACTTGTTATCACCACTCCACATGTTTTGCACTAGTCATTTGCAAATAACTACGTTTGTCCCGAAGAGCTTACCAGTCTTTGCAAGAATATTCCCCTAGTGGATGAAGGTGGAAACATCATCAGGGCATGAGGCTCTCTGAAGTTTCTCCAGCCTGCATCCACGAGTAATTGGGCCAAGTTAATTGGGCCAAGGTGTCCCTGAACGGCCCTGGGGTGCCCGACTAGAATGCCCATAGCACCCGAATCGTGGCTCAGTTCACGAATATGTTGATTCCGGTGGGTATGAGACGATGGGTTTCAGCTAGGGGAGCCCGCACAGTGCCCCCCGAAGACCCGAAAGCAGTGTCAACAAGCCATCTCCGGAGCTAGGATTTCGCTTAGTTAGGGCCATCCAGATTCACTCCAGGGGTGCATTTCTCATCTAGAGGTCCCCGGGTGTGCGTGGCCACCGTGGAGAGGTCCATAATGGCCATGTGGACCTATGGGAGGCGATGGAATCCAAGTCCTCTCGTTGGTCTGGGTTCCATGGCCCAGGGCAATTCCTCCAAGTATCCCTGAACGACCCAGGGGTACCCAACTAGAATGCCCGTAGCACCCGAACTGTGGCTCGGTTCGTGAATCCGTCGATTCTAGTAGGTCTGGGATGACAATTTTTAGCTAGGTCCCCCCCCACAGCGTCCCCCAAAGTCCCGGAAGCAGTCCCAATGAGCCATCTCTGGAGTTAGGGTTTTGCTCAGTGAGGGCCATCCAGATTCGCTCAAGGGGTGCATTTCTCGTCTGGACGCCCCCAGGAATGCGTGGCCACCATGGATAGGTCCAAAATGGCCACATGGACCTGTGGGAGGTGGTTGGAATCCAATTCCTCTCGTTGGTCTGGGTTCCGTGGCCCCGGGGCAATTCCTCCAAGTGTCCTTGAATGGCCCTGGGGTGCCCGACTAGAATGCCCGTAGCACCCGAATCGTGGCTCGGTTTGCAAATACGTTGATTCCGGTGGGCCCAGGACAACAGGTTTCAGCTAAGGGACCCCCCACAATGCCCCAGAAGACCCGGAAGCGGTGCCAATGAGCCATCTCCGGAGCTAGGGTTTTGCTCAATGATGGTCGTTCAGGGACACTTGGAGGAATTGTCTCGGGGCCACGGAACCCAGACCGATGATAGGACTTGGATTCTGCCACCTCCCATAGGTCCACATGGCCATTGTGGGCCTGTCCACAGTGACCACGCACGCCTAGGGGCCTCCAGACGAGAAATGCACCCCTTGAGCGAATCTGGATGGCCCTCACTCAGTAAAACCCTACCTTGGGAGATGGCTCATTGGAACTGCTTCCAAGTCTTCAGGGGACATTGTGGGGGGTCCCCTAGTTGAAACCCGCCATCTCGGACCCACAAGAATCGACAGATTTGCGAACCGAGCCACGGTTCGAGTTCTACAGGTATTCTAGTCGAGCACCCCGAGGCCGTTCAGGGACACTTGGAGGAATGGCCCCGGGGCCATGGAACCCATACCGATGAGAGGAATTGGATTCCACCACCTCCCACATGTCCACATGGCCATTGTTGACCTATCAATGGTGGCGACGCATGCCCGAGGGCCTCCAGACGAGAAATGCACCCCTTGAGCGAATCTGGATGGCCCTCACTGAGCAAAACCGTAGCTCCGGAGATGGCTCGTTGGCACTGCTTTCGGGTCTTTGGGGGACACTGTGGGGGGTCCCCTAGATGAAATCCGCCATCTCAGACCCACCTAAATTGATGGATTTGCGAACTGAGCCATGGTTCAGGTGCTACAGGAATTCTAGTCGGGCACCCCGAGGCCGTTCAGGGACACTTGGAGGAATTGCCCTAGGGCCACAGAACCCAGACTGACAAGAGGACTTGGATTTTTTCGCCTCCCACAGGTCCACATGGCCTTTTTGGACTTGTCCACGGTGGCCATGCATGCCCGGGGGCCTCTGGACAAGAAATGCACCCCTGGAGCGAATCTGGATGGCCCTCACTAAGTAAAAACCTAGCTCCAAAGATGGCTCGTTGGCACCGCTTCCGGGTCTTCAGGGGGGCGTTGTGCGGGGTCCCCTAGCTGAAACTCGCCACCCAAGACCCACCAAAATCGATGGATTCGCAAACCGAGCCACAGTTCGGGTGCTATGGGCATTATAGTCAGGCACCCTAGGTCCGTTCAGGGACACCTTGGCCCAATTAACTTGGCCCAATTACTCGTGGCTGCAGGCTGGAGAAACTTCAGAGAGCCTCATACCCTAATGATTTTGCCACCTTCATTTACTAGGGGAATATTCTTGCAAAGACTGGTAAGCTCTTCGGGCCAGACGTAGTTATTTGAAGATGAATAGTGCAAAAAATGTGTAGTGGTGATAACAAGTTTATTGGTTGTTGAGTCTAATACTACATCTAGGATCCGCTCAACAAACTTTGAGATACAAAGCTCTGTAATTTTAGGATATTGATTCAACCACTCATATAGTTTCTCACCTTCTCGAGGATCTAATTTTATAATTGTCTTCTGGGTAGATTCAGGCATGGAATAATATTTGGCGGCACTTCCAAGCTCCCCAGACCATTTGGTCAGCCACAATATGTGCGACTCCTTTAACGAAAGATAAATTCTGGTGTGGACAGCAGCATTTGATACACTAGCTAGATCAATGTTGTTGGAAGAACTTACATATTTCAACAAAGGAGCGTTTTGCAGGTGACTTGAAAATCCCTTCCAATTTTCAGCAATAAAACAAAGAAGTTCAACGTACAAATTTTCAGGCAAGCTTGTCAACCAATTAGACAACTGAATACAAGGAGATAACCAGGACCAAAAAATTCAAGCTATTATAAAACTCTTGTTTATCAAGATAATAATGGACTATGTGTGCATTACGAGGAATATGAAAGGGAAGGTACCTATAGACCCAAGTTTTCGATGATAGAGGTGAATTACCACTTACCAGAGCAAGGAATGTTGAACAAAGGGCTAATGGAACACAACGAAGGATTCCCTGGTTCCACTTGTTCTTGAAAATGATACTTTCTCTTGACAAAACCAGTAAAAAATATGCCTGTATTATAAATGGAAATCCTGGGATGGCCATCATTGAGCAAAACCCTAGCTCCGAAGATCACTCGTTGGCACTACTTTCGGGTCTTCTGGGGATGCTGTGGGGGTTCCCCTAGCTGAAACCTGTCGTCGCGGACCCACCAGAATCGATGGATTCACGAATGGAGCCACGGTTTAGGTGCTATGGGAATTCTAGTCGGGTACCCCGGGGCCGTTCAGGGACACTTAGAGGATTTGCCCCAGGGACACGGAACCCAGACCGACAAGAGGACTTGGATTCCATCACCTCCCACAGGTCCACGTGGCCATTGTGGACCTGTCCACAATGGCCATGCATGCCCGGGGGCCTTCGGACGAGAAATGCACCCCTTGAGAGAATCTAGATGGCCCTCACTAAGCAAAACCCTAGCTCCGGAGATGGCTCGTTGGCACCGCTTTCGTTTCTTCGAGGGACGTTGTAGGGGGGGGCCTTGCTGAAACCCGCCATCTCGGGCCCACCAAAATTGACGAATTCGTGAACTGAGCCATAGTTCGAGTGCCACAGGAATTCTAGTCGGGCACCCCAAGGCCGTTCAGGGACACCTAGAGGATTTTCCCCGGGGCCACGAAACCCAAACCGACGAGAGGACATGGATTCCGTCTCCTCCCACATGTCCACATGGCCATTGTGGACCTTTCCACAGTGGCCATGCACGCCCGGGGGCATACGGACGAGAAATGGCCCCCTTGAGAAAATTTGGATGGCCCTCACATTGGGGTCAACTTTGGAAAATCGTCCAATGGGCACTTATGGCTAGCATTCCCAGCCAGAACCTACATAGACACACCTACACGCCTCCCCAAAACCCAATTTTGCTGCACGGTTGGACTTCTATGCCCCCAGCAGGTATCTAGCAGGTGTCCCTGAAGGCCTTTTGGATGCAAGACGGAACGAGCCATAGAATGGAGACCGTGGCTCCGATCGACGAACCGTTGACTTCATTGGATTCAGGACGCTGGGATAGTGCCAGGGGTGCCCCTCTCCTCTGATCCCATGGCCCCGGTGCCATCTTGTATGTCCATCTTGGAAACTAGGGTTTTTCTTAGTGAGGGAGTGTGCAATTTTTGCACATGGGGGTCAACTCTGCAATGGTGATGGTGACGGTGATGGTGATGGCGATGGTGATGGTGATGGTGATGGTGATGGCGATGATGAAGAAGATGGATTATTACTAGGGTTTGGGTGAGGGTTGGGGCTAGAGTTATAGAAGGAAATTGAATTAGGGTTAGAGTTAGAGTTAATGATGATGATGAAGATGGTGGGGATGATGAAGACGTTGATGATGGTGGTGATGGTGATGGTGATGATGAAGAAGACGATGATGATGGAGATGTTGATGAGGAGCCTAGAGATGATGTTGGTGATGATGATGACAAGTCCCTCTAAGTGGTTATCTATAGGAATAAAGCATCAATCTCCAACCATAAATGAGCATGTTTTAAAATATATTAGTGGAAACCCTAGGTTGATGACACGATGCTTGGATAAGGGAAAAAACCCAAAATCTAGCTACATTTGGGTGAGCATTGAGCATGGGGAACCAAATCTATGAAAAATGTTGGGGATATAAGAGTTTTTTGGGTTATAAGAGCATGGGGCACCAAAACCCTAAACCAACATAATCATCATAATATAAGAGTTTTTTGGGTTGGGGATATACCTCAGGGTACCCAAACCATGAAAAAGGTTTGGGTGGACACAAAACTAAAGAGAGAGAAACTAAAGAGATATTTGATTGATAATAAATTTCACAGTTCCCCAATGCCTTTCTCAAGTATAGATCTCAAAAATACCACCCTTGAAACTTTATGATAACTCCCTACCCCAAGTGGAAGACCCTTCTATCCATACATGGATTCCTAGAAGGTTTCATCCACCAAGTTAAATTTTCAAGACCATTGTAATAGATTATGTACTTCGAAAAATTGCCTAAAACCTAGGTAATTCTAATCTTGAGAACCTATCAAAAACTCTATCTTCAAATGCTACAAACATAAATATATATATTTAAGAAAATACTAACTCAATTTACTCAAATTTGATCCAAATCACATCACCATTTTATTCAACATAAAAGAGAAGCATGGAACAGTTTAATACATATAGGAAAAATGAAAAACATAGGCAAAGACATGTATGTATGTATGTATCAACAAAAAATGCATGTACCAACGAAATAACATAAAACTACACATACCTCAAAGTAGAACATAACATTCTTTGATGCAATTCTTTCTCTTATGTAAAGTTGACTGGCCTCATTCAATAAATCCATCTGGATCCTCTCTGTTGCTAATTGTCTCCATCAATCTCTCGTGCTCTAAATGAGGTAGGTAGTAGTGTACCTTGGTTGAGCTCTTACTTGACATTGTCTGAAGATGGATGTTTGTGCCAACGATCAAGTTTGTGAAGTGATACAACACTGAACCTGGTCTATAATCCATGAATACATGCCCACTAGTCTTTCTTGACTTCCCATCTAGTGTAAGACATTCCCCCTTAACCACCATCGAGCGAGTAGGAAATTCAATTCCTTCATCGTTGATTAATGATCTGTAGAGGGTTTGCTTACCTTGGATGCACCGTGCCAACCAATAATCCACGCCCCATTCATTGTCTTTCGGTGCAACAACTGCGTATATGTGTCCTGGTTGTACAAGGTCTAAGATATGGTCGTAGTCTATAGAAATCACTGACTAGCCCTCCTCTAACTGGGTTGTTTCAACAACTACACATTGGTATACTACAAGTGACACATGATCCCATTCATCAACCCAGTCCATGCATTCGCATTCATCCCATTCTCCATTGCTACAAGGGTTGAAAAAGCATGCAAGCTTTCATGTCCATATTTCAAATAAGTGGTTGTTTGAGCTTCAAACTGAATGAAATCCAAGCTTCAAACTGAATGAAATCCATGTGTTCCTTGTACTGTGCCACAACGATAGGAATGCGATCGATCTATGTCAAACACTAGCCAAAAATTTCTCGCCACATGTCCTGCCACCAATGATGTTTGTTGATCTATTGCTCGTTCTGACATTGCTGCAGAGCACCATTGAATTGTGGACTGTGCATCTCAGATATGAGGTTCCTTATCAAACCTCATCTCTCCCCTTCGTAGTGCAGTCTTGATGCATGCACCGGCCCCATCATGCTCGCCTTTGCCGTGTCCGGTCTCAAAATAGTTCCAGATATGCGGCACATTATAAGTCTTATGCAAAGTACTCATCCATTGGAATACTCGGGCATTTTTGAACTGGCCTGCACAACCATCCAACCATATCCAATGTCGATCCATCTGTATATCTCTCTCCTTCAACTAATCATAGAAAATTCGAAAACAATGTTGCACATAATGCAGATCATGGGTTCTATCATCAATTATGTAAAAGTTTGTCTCCATCAGTATTATCCTCTTGTCATTGCTGCTCTCTGGCCCATGCATATACATAATATGTACCATGATGCTGACTTGGTCTAAATGGTAGTATTGACTCTAGCTTTCATTTTGTGGCTGAAGGGTGTAATTTTCTACAAAATCCACAATTGACACTATGGTTCCAACAGGAAATGTGTCCCTGCATTTTCTGTACTGCTCATCTTGCCATCGCGCTACATGCACATGTTGAACATACTGCTCGGTTTTCTTGTAGAATTCCGTCAAGAAGTCACATACCGGTACCTATTACCATGGAAACAAGGGAAATATTACAATGTGGCCTTTGGAAAAATGTATATGTCATAAATTGAACGTGTAATATGAAAAATATGCAATATTCATTTGTACCTATGAATTTACCAATGCAATCTTTTTACTTTCTCTGACACTGTCTAATTGATAGGTCACGTACTTGAAGCTCTGCATCTCCACACCCATCATGCAAAATTTTGTGTCCTTGCTATCATGAATGCAATGGTTCAAAAGAGAAAACCCACTGCACATAGAACATGTCCCATATAGACTGTATTTTTCATAATACTTTTGTCCTTTGGGCCTTGGACACATGATGTTGTGGATAAAGTCTCTTGATGCATTCGGTGGTAGTATGGATTCATTGCAGCCCTGCACAATGTTAGTATGCAAATCACAAAATATATGTTTATATGTCTCATAATAATATTCATATTCTGCGTGGTATCTACAACAACAAGTGTTCTGATCAATGCATATACGAACGTACCATGGTTTGCATTTCTCAAAGGACCTTTGGCCCAGGTTCAATTGTGTGTGCTTGTTCCTGAATCTCTCATAGACAGTCTGTGTAGTGTCAAGGAAGTGTTTCATGGGGCTCACGTTCAGTAGAACCTTTTCTTAGTTTTAGCATGTCTCTTTGGTTTGATGAAGGTCTAGTATGATCATGCCAAAACTTTTGTACTAACTCCTTAATAGCATCAATTAGCTTCCTATCTACATGAGGCAACCTACCAACAAAAGTCCAACAATCGTTTCCACCCGAAGTGTCAAGATTTTCTCTTATAGCAGAGTACTTTTTAATAGTTTTTTCTATTTAATTTGAGTATGTGAGAAGTGTGTGATAGCAGGCGACGTTGCCTTGTGGACTTTCTTACAACTAATTCCGCTAAAACATGATGAGCCGCACAAAGATCTTTTGTACGAGACTTCTTCCCAATCACATTAAATGCAGATTGGAGATTTCTAACAATATGACTGTTGGCCTCTGAACTTTTAACCATCTTTATGCCCAAAATTCTCCTAAAAACAACTAAAGAACATGACTTTAACAAACATAGCAATAATTGACATTTACCTGCATCACCTTTGGATTCAAAATATTCTTTGACAATTTTGTTGCATTGCCATTCGATAGTGCGTTTTGGCAACTTGCCTTCAAGCCCCAAAATAGCACTCTCATCCACATGAATACGTCTAGGAGTTCTTCTTCTTGCACTGGACAGTCGAGGTAGGGAGGGTGGACATGATACATGAATACTCGAGCTTGTTTGTTGTGGTGCTTGGTTCATAGATTGGGACATAATGGGAGTGTGGTCGATAGGGTTGTGGTCTTCTTGGGGAGATTGCAAATTACACAAGGCTTGTATGTCCATCTCTACACATGCAGCATCTTCCAAAATTCTTGTGTCGTGAGGAACTTCAGAATGACTCGTTGATGGATTGTTGGTTGGAGATTGTGTTGATGTTGGAATTTGAGTTGGGTCCATTGGACGCGACCGCTTTATTCGTGGTTCTGAACAAGAGGTTGTTGTGTCAACAACTGTGTTAGGATCAGTGGCATGATCTGGGGCAATGATAGGACCACATCTCAATCTTTCCATTCCCAACCTGGCCTTTTCTCTTAAGTCATTGACCTTTTCAATGGGCAGATTCCTTTTATTTATTTATTTGTGTTTCGTGGGTTTCCCATCTCCAAAGGTCTCTTTAACACAACTATCAGGCCTACCCCTGCAAAAGAAACAACAAATAATATATTAGTGCCATTATACAATGAACCTGACACATTCCAACATAGCTTACCACTTTGCAAATTAACATATACAACTATAGACTATGTTGGTTTATTTGTGTTCGAATAAACATCATTATCCCTTACAATTCCAATCAATATAGATGATGTTTGGTCAAGTGTAGAGAGGAGAAACTAGTGTCTTTTCTTGCCATGAATTCATAAAACTTATGGTAGTAACACCCTACAACAGAGATGGCTAGAGATACCTTGGGAATAGTTTGATAGTTTTTCTACATCAAATAAGGTAACCTTAATTAGTTGCATTTTTTGCTTTCTCCCTTAATGTTATCAATTCTAAATTGTGCACCCAGTTTGATTGCTTTGTCTTCCTAGTGGAATGGTACATCCTTCCATTTGAGGCAATGTCCTTTACCATCGTAAATTACTAGGTTATATAACACATTAAGGAGTTGAAGAAACAACAACAAACTATTTCCTTAGATCTATAAACCTTGAGATGATAGAATGTGATTTTTAGTTTAAAATACCCATGGTTGAATTCAACAATGCATCACAATAGAATGAATGTATACCTTGTTTTGTGCAAAACCTTAAGGAGGATGCAAAGGTTTCTAAGAAGGATCATGGTCTCAGGAAGGGTGATTAGGGGGAATATAATTCGACCTTTCAATGTGCAATATCTAGGGTGGGGAGGTGTTGGAGAGTGGGGAACTAGGGACTATACCAACAATCATCATGTTGAATATGGCATGCAGTGGGGAAGTCTTAGTTTTTGGAAAAAAAATCATTATTAAAGGTGAGGGGATATTGTAAGGATGGTAAATATGGATGAATATTATCATATTTGGATTCATAGAGAAAGGAAAGGTGCATATACTTATAGATATCCTCATTCCATACAATGGTATTGAATAAGAGATGAGAGAGTTGAGGTTTTGTGGATGAGTTGAAGTGATATTTTTAGTTATGTTTAGTGAGTGTGTGGTTTTTTTTGCTAGCATAATATGAGGTGAAAAGAACAAAATTAACTTGGTAACTAATTACACAATGAGGAGGTTGCATACTTCATCTTGTCTAGTGTTCATATGAGTTTTTTTAGATGTGAACTTAGGAAATCTTCTTGTCAAATTCATTGTTGTCTATGCATGGATATTGTTGTGGGAATATGACAAAAAAAAAAAGGCATGGGATCATCTCAAATATTGTGAATGAAAAGACTCATTTACAATTCACCATACCTCTATAGAAATTATCTCCACTTGCAATGGAAACTGGTAGCTTGAATGAATCCACTAGATTCCAAGACCATTGAAGATGTTTGATAGATTCCAAGGTTGATTTTGTGTCCAATAGATCAAAGAGTGTCCAAAATATCAATGAGTGTGAGCCAATGAGCAACCTGTGAGAGCTTGAAACCCGCGGAAGAAGTGAAACCTGTGTTTTTGGTAGAATTCCTGGGAAACAGAGAACTCTATTTTTTTTAACTAGTAACAGGGCCGCACACGCGTGTTTTTTGCGCGTACACGTAAGGAGCGCACACACGCCCAAACACGTGCATGCGCCCAAACACGCGCACATGCCCCTGTATAACATTTAAACCATTTAGTCCCCAACGTTTACACCATTTAATGCCAAACCTTCCCCCACTTCGGAAATATTTGCATAAATTGGACTCGGTGATGAAGTTTGAAGGGTGGGTCTTAATTTTTATTGGAAGGGCTTACTCTTTGACACATTTGATCATTTATGGTTGTCTATGCGCCTTGACCCAATTGACATTGTAAGGTGAGGATGTGCATGCATAATAATCCTTATTTATTACTATGCGATGAGGATTTAAATGGAAGAGGATGTAAAGACGTGTTATTTTTATATGTATTTTGATGGCGAGTGTCGAAGAGAAACATGGTTATAAACCACAATTCCTGAGCCAAAAATTGTTTTTTTAAGTTTTATTAATAAGCATTGTGATACTTTGGTCCAAATGTTTTTTCTAACTCATTGTTTCTCGATATTGTGTGCCTACTACCACCTCTCTATATCAATGCATAAAATCAACCTCTGCTTGGTTTGTGGTTATAGTTGCATGCCATTGAGTGTTGTTTAGAGTTTCCGTGAGTCTGTGACATTCATGCAATAAATGAAGTCTTGTAAAGGAGGATTCATCAAAGAGGCAATTTGATTTTCATTTTGACAAAACACATATTTTGTAAAGATCAAATGCCATGAATGCATCTGTTGGCAGCAAGCAACAACCTCTTCACTTCTTGACAAAGTGAAGAGAGATCAGTCCTTTATATGATAAATGAATTAAAAATTATATAGAGCTCCTTCAGAATCTTTGATTCTGAAGGTGCTCTTAATCAAAGAAAACGTAATTAATGACTCTAGAAGTTGATAGGGACTTGATCATCGAATTTGGCTTTTGAATGAAGGATTGATAAGTTTCGTAAATTCTCATTGAAAATTGTTTAAAATATTGAAAAGAGTTTATGTGACTTAAGGGTTTGTGTCAAAGAAATATCATAAAACTCATTGTTTAGGGTATTATTAGTCTCAAGACTAAGTGAATTTGGGAATCTAATATCATAAGTAATATCCTATCATAAACTTTGTCGATATCATATTTAATCAATAAATGATGGTTTATATAGGAAGCGTTTCTCATATGATTAATACCCTATGTAGTGATACATACTATAGTGTGTTAATACCATGTATAAAGGTTTCGACTTAGTGTTGTATATATATAGTTTGTACATATAAATAAAACAAACACCAAGCTGGCCATTTGATTAATACCTACTCAACCTTAAAACGCAATCTATGCTTCTTCACATCACGACGTAATATCATAGAATAATGATGATCGTTGGATGAACTGACCATGCGCTAAATCAACGGTTAAATTGATAAATCTTTGGATCGGTGAGCTGGCATGGAAACGTGGCCTTCACCACTTGACAGACTCGACAATTGTATGCGTTTGGTAAAACCTTGTTGACAGTGTTAATTGCTAACACTCATTACGAACTACGCCATCGTACCTATTAATAATGAACCACTGTCAATAATCAATGATCTTAATAATGGCTATATCAGTTGTCATATCGCTGGTTCGCCAAGTTAAGCAGTCTTCGTATCGCTGTTTCATTAAGTTAAGTAGTGGTCACTACTTGGCAGGGTCAAAACGCAGATAAATTAGCATAAGCCATGGTGTAGCGTGAAAGTTGTAATATTTATCACCATCCCGCTAAAATGGTAGGTTCAGAGATTTGATTTTGATCATATCTCGAGCATGTGAAGTTTCGTCTAGCATGTCGTGTATGTGGGTACCTATTCCCTCTATTTTCACTTTCCCTTTCATTCCACGGCTAAGTCCAGACAGTGCTGAAGAAACCATGTCTCCTCTGAATCGTTTTGAAATCTCAGGGTATGAAATTATTGAAGCTAATCAGGAGGTTGCCCAGAAATTTGAGAAAATGGGATGGACCCATTTCTTTCAAAGCTTTGATGGTCATCATGTGGAGATTACCAGAATGTTTGCAATGGGTTATAAAAATGACAGGGTGCGAATTGGGGGTGTTGAGTTTGTTATCAATGAAGACAAAATCGCTGAAGCCACGAAACTTCCCCAGGTGGGAGAACGCTGGTTTAAAGGCCTTATGGTGGATAAGAAGAAGTGTTTGGCTTTGTTTACGCCTTTACCAGATAAAACGAAATTGAGAGTAGGCGTGCCTGTAAAGTTTCTCAAGCCCGAGTGGAGAGCTTACTATGAAATCTTGGTAAGATACGTAACCTGTTGTGGACGTTTTTCCCATTTGCATTTGTATCATTTACGGTTGTTGTTAGCAGTTAAGGGTTATAAACTTAATTTGCCCTTCTATCTGTGGCAAAGCCTGAAGAAAATGTCACAGTCTGTAAGGAACTTTAATAACCCTGATAATAGTCTGTGTCACCATGGACTGATTAAAATTTTACTGCAATTTCAATTATCCGCAAAAGGTCGGTCGTGGGATGAATTCTTAGTCGATTGTAAATTGGGGCCAACACAACATTGGCCTAATTCGTCTCCTCGAGCTCGTAGGAAACGAAAAATCATAGATCCTGAGGATGATAGCTCAGAGGATAATGAACCAGAGGCCATAAGCACGTCTGTAGACGATGAGGTAGATAAAGATGATGATAGGGTTTCAGTTCCTTGCAGTTCTAGGGAAATTTTAAATGAATCACAACCCGATAATAATGATGGAAACCCTGTAAAATTAAAAGAGGGTTCAGCCGAAGACGAAATTGATAAACCTGCTGAATGTCATAAAATTTCTATGCATAAGCTGAACCATTTGGCTCAGGTTTTTTGTGATAAGGAAGGGTCGAAGGTTGGAAACTTATCATCTTCACGTAGAATCACCAGAAGCATGCATAGTCGTCATTCTACTCCAAGGTATAAGTCTGATCCACAGACTTCCAAATCTACTGTTGCCGAACCCGCAGTTGTAGATATTGAGGATGATATTCCGATACCTGTCCCTAGCGCAATGGGTGTAGGGAATTCCACCACTGTCCAGGGGAATGATGTGCCATCAGGTGAGGTCGAGGGTAATCAACTAGAAATAGATGTTGACACTGTACAATTGGAACCATCACACAATCAGCATTGTGATAGTCCTCGTTCTCCTCACGTAGCTAGCGAAGACGAAACCCTACAGCAGGTATTAGGAAATATCTATCAGGATAAAAAAGCAGAGTCTAGAGGAAAACGCAAACAGTATACGGTCTTGTTGGAAGAAGAGAATAAAACATTCAAGAAAGAATTGTTAGAATGGATCGACAGGTGGAAAAAGGCCAACGTGAAAAAGAATCAATTCAAGAGATCTAAGAAATCTATATTAAAAACAAACCAGATGCTTTTGGAATGAATTGAAAAACAAAATGTCAAAATCATCAGGTTGAAAGCTAAATTGGCCGAAGCTAGAAGAGTAGTCGCTCTTCATAATGAAGCCTAATAGTTCTTTCTCTTGTTGACAGGTAACGATTATTTTGATTTAGCATGTCTGTAAAATCCGAGATTTTACAGGCATGCATTTATAATTTTGTTTTAATATTTCGGTTAACTGTGTTAAATCGTTTCTGATATGATGTATTTGTTGAATTTAATGCAGGAGGGTTTTATCACCGCTTTCTTCCAGGAATGCAGGATATGGTGGATGCGTTGGCATGAAAGTATAGCTGATCTTTTACAAGTTGGTGTATTCTGAATGGCCAAGAATGTTCGGAGATGCCTCGACTCAGGCTAGTCGATTCTATTTTTAGTATTTGGTGTAATTATGATGCTTTTATGGTTAAGTAGTTTCCTATAATGTTGCATGCAACATTTATAGCAAAAACCGACTCTCACTAGTATATGAAGGAAGATTTTTGATGAACTCGGGGGGGATGAAGTGTAGAAGAAAACTTCTTGAAATATATTCTATTGCTAGTATTACTTCAAACTTGAAGCTGAAGCTCTGTTGTGGATAATACTGGATATCTATGAATGATGCTGTGAATGGTATTATTTTTGGGTTACATATATATACATATATTTCGGTTTGTCATCTTCTGTTTATATGCAAACTCTGTATGCTGTGTCATACTGATGTTTAAACAAATTCTCACTTTGTCGTCTCAAGATTAGTTATTGAATGCATATATCATTCTGGTTTGTTCATTAGTGTGTTCACTATAAACATTAGCTTGAATGATACAACTTTTTGTTTATTTAAAGTTTCATTTATATGTTAATGGTGAATTTTAAATAAACATTATCACAAATTTGAATGACTGTCTTGAACAATAATTATTAATCGGTTCTGGAAATGAAATTTGACTGTGTCTCTTAGGTTGAAACTCAATTCCATTACTATATAGCAGAGCAATTGTTGTTATAATTTAAACATGTTTGGTTTATATCATACTTCAATTTTCTGTTATAAGATTAATGATTAATCTTAGTTTCAAATCTGCTCTCAGCTGAGATAGGGTTAAATAGGATAGATAGGTTAGTTTTAAGTTTATTTTATTTGACATTGTTAAATCATTTTGCATACTGTAATTAAGCCTTCATACTTAGAAAATTTCACAAAAAATTGAAGTCTTTCTTTACGAAAGCAGCTTTAGGACATTTGTAAATATATAGATAGGATAAACATTAGAATAGGTTAGATTTTGCTAGTTTTGAGGTTTCCTTAAGAGACAAACTAGCTGGTAGCAGGACCATAACCTGTGAGGTCTTGTTAATTTAAACACACCGGATACTGCTTTAAGTTGATTGTGTGGATAAAACCTCTTTATTGGCCCTGATTCATAAAATCAGGCCAACAAATGGCGCTAGAAGGAGGGCCTGAATTAAGTAATGGTAGGTGAAACTAATGAAACATTTCCAACCAGTCAACAATCTTCGGAAATTAGTAGATCACCTCTTAGTGAAACGGTAAGGAATATCCTTGAACGTGATCCTATTACTTCTCCATTTACTCCCGCACAAAGTGCTCAAACTCTAGAAGAATCCAGACATATCCTTACTAGAGCTTACGCAAATCAGTTAGGTATAACTCCAATAGATTATGGTCTTCCTAGACAACAGCGACATAACCCACAATTGACCATAGTTACAGAAGATTTGGAAATAACTGATAATACTCCTCAACATCAAGCTGAAAGTTATCAAAGACAGATCACACAAACCAATACCACAAGGAGGTTAATTTCGGGAAGTGGTTCTGATCAGCCACCTTCTCCTCCTGAGTCACCACCTAACAGTCCAAGATCTTCTCATTCTGAGAGTTCTTCTAGTTCTCAAGGCAGTCCAATGGCAGGAAATGCAGGAGGAGGAGGTAATCCTCCACCCCCTCCACCCAATCCACAGCTCCCTTGGTTAAGGGCAGCTGCTGTAGCAATTCCTGCGGTACAACACCCATTACCAAAACATTCAGATAAAATTCTTCCTAAGTTTAACCCAGATGACAAAGAACCAGCAGAGGTGCATATTGATAAATTCATGTTAGCTGTTCAAACCTTAAATGTTCAGCAAGAGGATGTTGTCTGTCGATTATTTCCTCTCACTTTTGAGGGAAGAGCCTCTACCTGGTATTTTTCATTAGTACAAGGATCTATTACAAACTGGGAGGAATTTAATAAAGTATTTTTAGATAAATTTGGGGAAGATAAAACACCTGCTCTTTTAGCCCTAGAATTATCTAGAATTAAAATGGAACCCAAAGAAAGGATTAAAGACTTCAATCAAAGGTTTCTAACATTAAAAAATAAAATTCCAATTGCTTCTCAACCACCGGAAGATATAATCATCGAAAATTATACATCAGCCTTACCTAGGAATTCTGGAATGTTTGTTAAGAGAGCTGGAAAAACAACACTGATAGAAACATTTGATGAGGCAATTAAAGTAGAAAAATATTTTATGTCTTATGAACCAGAAAGGAGTGGTAAAACTGATTCTTTTCCTCGAAAGAAAGTAGAAAGATCTAGTTCAGATAAAGATAAAGCTTTCGATGTGGAACAGCTACAGAATGCTATTCGAACGTTAACTAATGAAGTTATCGGGTTAAAAAAAACTAGTTCTGAAGCTTCCCCTTCTAGGGATTACTTCAGAAATCAATTTAGACCAAACCCAAACGCAAACAATAAGAATGCACCCCAAGATATAGCTGCTAATGAAGAGATCTTTAACACAATTCGAGCTGTTCTCTCTTTATCTGAAACAACTAGTCAAGAGATAAATCAGAACAAAGAGGATGAAGAATCTGAAAATGAAGATGAATCAGAAGAACCTCAACAAATCAATGGACACTTCTGGGATAATTTTGTGAAAAAACATGAGAATAGAAGCCCACCCCCAGGACAACACGCATATAATACGCGTAGTAAAGCAATTGCAAATACTCCCGGTGCTTCAAGCTCAACTTCAAACACTGATAATAATAACTCACAACTGAACAAACAAACTCAGTCAAATAAGGCTACCCAAACCATTCAAAACACTCCAAAGTTGGATTTACAATATGACATAATTGAAGATTTGAAGAAGACACGTGCAAACATTAGTATGTACGATCTCCTCCAAATCTATCCAATGCCTGGTAGTCCTATTATCAATCCTGCGGTAATCACGATCATCCCTAATACAAAGCAAAATGTTGCTGCAAACAGTTTAGGCAATGATCCAACAGCAACTGATAAAGGGAAATCATCAGCTGATAAAGCTTCTTTGATAGGTAAGAACTCTAAGTCAACTACACCTCCATTCTTACTTACCTTTGAAATTTTTAATAGAAATGTCCACAATTGCATGGTAGATTCAGGAGCATCTTCTAATGTTATGCCTTTATCTGTGTGTAAGAAATTAAATGGCAAATTTGTCCCATCCAATGCACAAATAACTCAATTAGATAGAACAAATGTGAAGGTTGTCGGAGAGATGAAAGATGTCTTAGTTAGGATCGCTTGTAATCCTTCAGTCTATCAAATCATAGACATCGTAATCGCTGATATACCTGATGCATATGGACTGTTCTTAAGTAGGGATTGGTCTCAACAGCTAAATGGTTTCTTTGCCACTGATTGGTCAACCTTGTGGTTACCAAAAAACGGAAAAGCAAATCAGATAAAGATTCAAAGAGAAAGGTACATGAAACATACTGTTACAGAATTACATGATCCTAGTGAACCTGTGTTATTTTCTGATTCCATTATGGGAAACTACATGTATGGGTTAGGTTTTGGAGATTTCAAAGCTGAAAACTCTCTCCTTCCAGTAAGCAGCCAGCAATCTGAGATTTCTAATGTAACAGTCATTTCTCCTAACTGTTCCCTTAGGGAGACCATTGGTGATGAAAATAATGTAAATATTGTAAATATCATAGAAAGCAAAGTAATTGCACATAATTCTATTTGGACTCTTTATTTCGATGGTGCAAAATCTAAGGAAGGAGCGGGCGCCGGTTGTCTGCTAATAGATCCTCAAGGTAATAAGACTTGTATAGCCTGTAGACTAGAATTTAGTTGTACAAATAATATGGTTGAATATGAAGCTTTGATTCAAGGATTGAAAAAAGCAATCGATTTGGGCATCAAAGAGATTGTGGTCTTTGGTGATTCAGAAATCATCGTTAGACAGGTGCGTAATTCCATTCATTGTTTATCTGAACATTTGCAAAGTTATCAAAAGGAAGTATGGAATCTTATTACATATTTTGATGCATTTAACATAAATTCTGTTCCTAGAAGTCAAAACCAAGAAGCAGACTTATTGGCAAATGTAGCTTCCAAATTGATTCCTTCAGAAAAATTTTCGCCAGAATTCTTTTCTGTTGAATTAATTTTTAGACCTTCCATACCTGATAACATTTTTAATTGGCGTGTGTTTGATAATGATACACAGGTACTGCATTTTCTGACAAACGATGGAATTTTTAAGGATTCAGCGATAGATGAAATCACTCACGACGACAATTTACGAGATTTTTCGGTAATTAATGATTTTTGTTCAGTTGAGAAGGCTTTTGAACAGGTAAAACCAGTCCCCAACTCAGTATTGAGACTAGAAAAGTTTTTCGATCTGCAGGATAAGTTTAAATCAGTTCCAAATTGTAAAACCAATAGCTCTTGCATGAAATATGAAACCATCAATTTGGGAATGGAATCTAATCCCCAAACTATAAACCTAGGAATAGATTGTGATCCTGTAGAAAGAACAGCTTTCATAAAATTATTTAAAGAGTTTAAAGATATATTTGCGTGGACATATGATGACTTAAAAACATTTAATACTCAAGTCATGCAACATATAATTCCAATTAAGCAAGAATCAAAACCTTTTCAGCAGAAATTAAGAAAATATCACCCATCATTAGAACCAACAATAAAAAAGGAATTGAATAAATTGCTAACTGCCAGGATCATTTTTCCTGTCAGACACACTCAGTGGGTAGCAAACTTAGTTCCAGTTAGAAAGAAAAATGGGGATATTCGATTATGTGTCGATTTTAGAAATTTAAATAAAGCTTCTAAAAAAGATAACTACCCAGTTCCGCCCATGGAACAAATTCTTCAGAAAGTATCTGGGGCTGAGATACTGTCTCTCCTTGATGGTTTCTCAGGGTACAACCAAATATTAGTCTCCCCGGATGATCAATTAAAAATTCCTTTAGAACTCCATGGGGAACGTATGCATACCGCAAGATGCCCTTTGGATTAATCAATGCGGGAGCAACATTTCAACGAGCAATGGATATTGCCTTTAGAGGCTTGATTAATCATTCAGTCGTTGTCTATTTGGACGACGTTACTGTCTACTCTAAACATCGCCCTGATCATCTTAACCATTTGAGAAAAGTGTTTGAACGATGTAGAAAATTTGGAATATCTTTAAATCCTAAGAAAACAATATTTGCTGTTTCAGAAGGTATCTTGTTAGGATGTGTAGTATCAAAACATGGAATCATGATTGATCCGGAAAGAACACAAGCTATTTCAAAGATTACTTTCCCTTCCAGCAAGAAAGGAATGCAGTCATTCTTAGGGAAAATTAATTTTGTCAGGAGATTCATCCCTAGTTTTTCAGAGACTGTTCGTCCTTTGCAGAAAATGATTAAAAAAGATGCTGTGTTTAGTTGGGGACAAACTGAAAAAGAATCTTTTCAGAAAATTTTAGAAGCTATTTCAGAAGCTCCTAGTCTTCTAAGTCCAGATTTTAACAAGGATTTTATATTATATACCTTCGCTTCTGATATTGCGTATGCAGCAGTGTTAACTCAATTAAACCAACAAAATAATGAGGTTCCAATTTCATTCATGAGTTCAAATTTCAAAGGTGCTGAATTAAACTATCATGAAGTGGATAAACAAGCTTATGCTGTTTTTAAAGCGGTAAAACATTTTCGTCCTTACTTGTTAAAATCCAAAACGAAAGTAATTGTACCTTATTCTTCAGTAAGAAATTTGTTGGTACAGAAGGATTTAGGAGAAAAAAGGGCACCTTGGATGAAAGCTCTCCAAGAGTATGACCTAGAAATCAAACCATCAACAATAGTTAAAGGGCAAGGATTGTGTAAACTAGCTGCTGAAGCTGCTCATTTGTCTGATGATAAAACCGAAATTGTCATTGATGAAGATTTACTTACTAGAGAAATTTATTTTTATCCACCACCTCAAGATTCCTGGTACACAGACATACGAGTACTTCTGGAAACAGGGACTGCCCCTGATTACTTAGATCCAAGGAAGAAAAGAGCATTAAGATTGAAATCTACCCCGTACTTATTAATAGATAATGTCCTTTTTCGAAGAAATTCAGATGGGGTATACCTCCGGTGTTTGGATAAAGATGAATCAGAAACAATTCTGAAAGAATTGCATTCTGGACCAGCGGGAGGTCATTTTGGTGGAGAAACCACAGCCCATAAAATTCTTAGGGCCGGTTATTATTGGCCTACCTTGTTTCGAGATTCTTATACTTTCGTTAGAAGGTGTCAACAGTGTCAACTTGCCGCAGGAAAAGTGAAAAAATCTGCTTTCCCTTTACAACCTGTTTCAGCTGAAAGACCTTTTCAGCAGTGGGGTATCGATATAATAGGTCCAATAAACCCTCCCTCATCAATGCGACACAAGTACATAATAACTGCAACTGATTATTTCACTCGTTGGGCTGAGGCTGCACCATTAAAGGTTGTGAATACTAATCAAGTTATATTATTTCTGGATTTCTTTATCATAACAAGATTTGGTGTTCCCGATTCTTTGGTCTTTGATAATGCATCATATTTTTCATCAATTGAATTGAGTCAGTTCGCTTTAGAAAAGGGAATAAGAATCAGGTATTCAGCTAATTACCATCCTCATGGGAATGGTCTGGCTGAATCAACAAATAAAAATTTATTGAAAATTCTTAAAAGAACTGTTTCAGTTCACCATAGGAATTGGCATACAGAATTGGTTAATGCTCTCTGGGAAGACAGAGTAACTCCAAAGGCTGCAATAGGTAATTCACCATTTTTCTTAGTGTATGGGACTGAAGCTATTCTTCCACCAAATTTATTTTTACCTTCATTACAATTAGCTCAGTCTGTCCAAGAAGAAGAATGCCCAGCAATGGAGAAAAGAATTAATGCATTATTAAAATTAGAAGAAGAAAGAGAACAGTCAAAACAACACTTTAACAAACATCAACAGATTGTTAAGTCGTGGTTTGACCAATCATTAAGTTCTGATCGTGAATTCCAGGTGGGAGACTTGGTCTTAAAATGGGATAAAGCTCATGAAGTTAAGGGTAGTCATGCTAAGTTTCAAAAACTTTGGTTAGGCCCCTTTGTTATTTCTGAAAAAATAGGTCCAAGTACCTTTCGATTGCAAACACTTGAAGGACAGTCCGAGACATTCCCTGTGAATGGACTGATTCTTAAGAAATATTTCTGTTAATAATTGCTGTCTAAATTGTATATACTTATTCACTGTTTATAAATAGTTTTTATATTTTTGTATATACATTTGCAAACTGTATATGAGTTAAATATCTGTCAATATCAGATATTTCAGGTTGTTAAAATTCATGTATATAACTAGTCCTCAAAACAGAAATATGTGATTAACAATTGTAATTAATATATACCAAAGATCAGTTTTCTCATCAGTCTTGAAAATTTTGACTTGAACTGAAATCTTTTAAAGTTGTTCGGGTTGATCAAAATTTCTTGAGTTTGTAAAAAATCTTCGTTAGTTCTATTTATAAGTGTTTCCCGGATCTTTCTTTCATCTGGTTATTTTCTTAAATAAGGGTAGTTTATTATATATCTTTCTCAAAGCCCGTGCTTTTGAAAAAATTTTACAGATTTTTATCATTGGTTTAGAAAACTTTTGTCATTTGAAGACTGTCTAGCATCTGTTCCAGCTAATAACAAGCTAAAGTGAGAGACGGAAGGTCTCAGTAATGAGCCGGTCTGATCAGAATCATAAATATCTCTGGTATGACATTATTAGGAAACTAGTAATGGCTTTTGGTCTTAAAACCAAGAGATAAGGGGTCTCATCACGAGCCAGCTGATTCATTTTCTGGTGGTATTTATGACTGACATTACTATTTGGTTACCATGCTGGGTAATGATCTCTCATTTTAGTTAAAACAAAATCAATGAAAATCCCAATAAAACATAACTTTTGCCTGAAGAATAGGAGGTCTCAGTAATGAGCCGACCTAATCATGATCATCAGTGTTGCCTGGAATAACTTCATTTCTGATCACCAGGGTGATGTCTTTTGATTTTAAATTAAAAGACAGGAGATCTCATCACGAGTCGGCCTGCTTATTTCAGACAACTCCCGTGAATGATACTATCACATTGGGACACCAAACCCAGGTAGTAGTCTTCAGACAGAATTATCATTTAAAAGAAAAGAACAGAAAAGCAAGAAACAAGAAATTACTAAACCAAGGAACAGGTTCTAGATAGTTTTCAGAAGAAAGGTATTCGAGGCTGATGGTAAGATCATCCTTACTAAGAAGCACTGGTTTTGATAATGATATTTGTAAGCTTATCTCTAATCATATGTTCGTTTCAAAAGATGAAAAATTTCTGGGTTATACTTACGAATCTGAATAAATAAAGGTTTGATATGAATAAAGGATTTTGATTATCTTTAACAGGTTTCGAAGATTTAGTTTTAATCATCTTGTTTTAAGCAGAGATAACTGGTTCTCCCAGGTCGTCGCCATTTGTTGGCAGCAAGCAACAACCTCTTCACTTCTTGACAAAGTGAAGAGAGATCAGTCCTTTATATGATAAATGAATTAAAAATTATATAGAGCTCCTTCAGAATCTTTGATTCTGAAGGTGCTCTTAATCAAAGAAAACGTAATTAATGACTCTAGAAGTTGATAGGGACTTGATCATCGAATTTGGCTTTTGAATGAAGGATTGATAAGTTTCGTAAATTCTCATTGAAAATTGTTTAAAATATTGAAAAGAGTTTATGTGACTTAAGGGTTTGTGTCAAAGAAATATCATAAAACTCATTGTTTAGGGTATTATTAGTCTCAAGACTAAGTGAATTTGGGAATCTAATATCATAAGTAATATCCTATCATAAACTTTGTCGATATCATATTTAATCAATAAATGATGGTTTATATAGGAAGCGTTTCTCATATGATTAATACCCTATGTAGTGATACATACTATAGTGTGTTAATACCATGTATAAAGGTTTCGACTTAGTGTTGTATATATATAGTTTGTACATATAAATAAAACAAACACCAAGCTGGCCATTTGATTAATACCTACTCAACCTTAAAACGCAATCTATGCTTCTTCACATCACGACGTAATATCATAGAATAATGATGATCGTTGGATGAACTGACCATGCGCTAAATCAACGGTTAAATTGATAAATCTTTGGATCGGTGAGCTGGCATGGAAACGTGGCCTTCACCACTTGACAGACTCGACAATTGTATGCGTTTGGTAAAACCTTGTTGACAGTGTTAATTGCTAACACTCATTACGAACTACGCCATCGTACCTATTAATAATGAACCACTGTCAATAATCAATGATCTTAATAATGGCTATATCAGTTGTCATATCGCTGGTTTGCCAAGTTAAGCAGTCTTCGTATCGCTGTTTCATTAAGTTAAGTAGTGGTCACTACTTGGCAGGGTCAAAACGCAGATAAATTAGCATAAGCCATGGTGTAGCGTGAAAGTTGTAATATTTATCACCATCCCGCTAAAATGGTAGGTTTAGAGATTTGATTTTGATCAGATCTCGAGCATGTGAAGTTTCATCTAGCATGTCGTGTATGTGGGTACCTATTCCCTCTATTTTCACTTTCCCTTTCATTCCACGGCTAAGTCCAGACAGTGCTGAAGAAACCATGTCTCCTCTGAATCGTTTTGAAATCTCAGGGTATGAAATTATTGAAGCTAATCAGGAGGTTGCCCAGAAATTTGAGAAAATGGGATGGACCCATTTCTTTCAAATCTTTGATGGTCATCATGTGGAGATTACCAGAATGTTTGCAATGGGTTATAAAAATGACAGGGTGCGAATTGGGGGTGTTGAGTTTATTATCAATGAAGACAAAATCGCTGAAGCCACGAAACTTCCCCAGGTGGGAGAACGCTGGTTTAAAGGCCTTATGGTGGATAAGAAGAAGTGTTTGGCTTTGTTTACGCCTTTACCAGATAAAACGAAATTGAGAGTAGGCGTGCCTGTAAAGTTTCTCAAGCCCGAGTGGAGAGCTTACTATGAAATCTTGTTAAGATACGTAACCTGTTGTGGACGTTTTTCCCATTTGCATTTGTATCATTTACGGTTGTTGTTAGCAGTTAAGGGTTATAAACTTAATTTGCCCTTCTATCTGTGGCAAAGCCTGAAGAAAATGTCACAGTCTGTAAGGAACTTTAATAACCCTGATAATAGTCTGTGTCACCATGGACTGATTAAAATTTTACTGCAATTTCAATTATCCGCAAAAGGTCGGTCGTGGGATGAATTCTTAGTCGATTGTAAATTGGGGCCAACACAACATTGGCCTAATTCGTCTCCTCGAGCTCGTAGGAAACGAAAAATCATAGATCCTGAGGATGATAGCTCAGAGGATAATGAACCAGAGGCCATAAGCACGTCTGTAGACGATGAGGTATATAAAGATGATGATAGGGTTTCAGTTCCTTGCAGTTCTAGGGAAATTTTAAATGAATCACAACCCGATAATAATGATGGAAACCCTGTAAAATTAAAAGAGGGTTCAGCCGAAGACGAAATTGATAAACCTACTGAATGTCATAAAATTTCTATGCATAAGCTGAACCATTTGGCTCAGGTTTGTTGTGATAAGGAAGGGTCGAAGGTTGGAAACTTATCATCTTCACGTAGAATCACCAGAAGCATGCATAGTCGTCATTCTACTCCAAGGTATAAGTCTGATCCACAGACTTCCAAATCTACTGTTGCCGAACCCGCAGTTGTAGATATTGAGGATGATATTCCGATACCTGTCCCTAGCGCAATGGGTGTAGGGAATTCCACCACTGTCCAGGGGAATGATGTGCCATCAGGTGAGGTCGAGGGTAATCAACTAGAAATAGATGTTGACACTGTACAATTGGAACCATCACACAATCAGCATTGTGATAGTCCTCGTTCTCCTCACGTAGCTAGCGAAGACGAAACCCTACAGCAGGTATTAGGAAATATCTATCAGGATAAAAAAGCAGAGTCTAGAGGAAAACGCAAACAGTATACGGTCTTGTTGGAAGAAGAGAATAAAACATTCAAGAAAGAATTGTTAGAATGGATCGACAGGTGGAAAAAGGCCAACGTGAAAAAGAATCAATTCAAGAGATCTAAGAAATCTATATTAAAAACAAACCAGATGCTTTTGGAATGAATTGAAAAACAAAATGTCAAAATCATCAGGTTGAAAGCTAAATTGGCCGAAGCTAGAAGAGTAGT
>BSBM01000765.1:13815000-13960000 GCA_027924585.1 Larix kaempferi | reverse complement strand
TCTACCTATAGGATCTCCCAGGGCCATATTATATGTGACCTCACCACAAAACCTCGCAAGAGCATCCCAGGCTGTTATGAGCACACGGCTCTACCTATAGGATCTCCTAGGGACATATTACATGTGGTCACCACAAAACCTCGCAAGAGCATCCCAGGATCTTACGAGCACACAGCTCTACCTATAGGATCTCCCAGGGCCAAATAACATGTGGTCATGGAAAAACCTTGCAAGAGAATCCCAGGACTTATTACGGGCACACAACCCAACCTATCGGATCTCCCAGGGACATATTACATGCCATAGGACAAAACCTCGAAAGAGCATCTGCCAGATATCCTAGGGCCAAATTATATGCCATAGGCAAAACCTCGAAAGACTTTCTGCAGATCTCCCAGGGCCAAATTATATGTCCTCCCAAAGCAAAACCTCGAAAGAGCATTTGCCAGATATCCTAGGGCCAAATTACATGCCATAGGCAAAACCTCAAAAGACTATCCGCAAATCTCCTAGGGCCAAATTATATACTTATCTGCACAACCTGTTCCACGGCCACAAAGTGTCAACCTGATACTCACCATACATCATCCTGATGTACACATGATCATCATCACTACATCGTCCTGATGCATGTCATCTGGAGCAACATCCTGAAGCTCATCATCCATGATCATCCTGATCATACAATGCATCTATCCGATGCATACCAAGTATCTGCCTGATACATATCACCATACATGATCCACCTGATCATACAATGTATCCACTTGATACATTCATAGATACATGATCCACACAATGTATCCACCCGATATATATCAACATACATGATCTACCTGATCATACACAGTATCCACCTGATACATATACAGATACATGGTCCAAGCATCCAACATGATGGATATACAAATACATATAGATGATCCAACTGATCATATCCAGCATCCAACACGATGCGTACATATATATACAAATAAATGATCCAACTGATCATATCCAACATCCAACATGATGCGTACATACATATACATATAAATGATCCAGTTGATCATATCCAACATCCAACATGATGCGTACATACATATGCAGAGCAGTAACTAGAGCATCGTCCTGATGCTCATCATCCAGCGCTTACATCCACGGCCATGTGAAGGATCCTCCTTCCAACATGCTTGGAATGGCTTCTGCAAATGTGTCCATCACTTCTTCCTCGAAGTGTCATCAATCTGAAGAACACCAAGCCTCTCTCTGAAGTACTCGAACTTCACTCTGGCTAGTGGTTTCGTCAGCACATCTGCAATCTGCTCGTCCGTCGCAACATACAGGGGCTTCACTGCTCCTCTCTGCACCATATCCCTGATATAGTGATATTTGATCTCTATGTGTTTCGACCTGTCGTGAAACACTGGGTTCTCAGACTGCTTCACACAACTCTGGTTATCACAGAAGATACTAGTAGCATCCAATGGGAGATCAAATAACTCGGACAGTAGCTTCCCAAGCCATACTGCCTCACAACTAGCCGAATAGGCTGCAACATACTCTGCCTTGGCTGTACTCAGTGCTATGCAGGATTGCTTCCTACTAAACCAAGAGATCACACCTGATCCCATATTGAAGCAGCACCCAGATGTGCTCTTCCTATCTACAGCACTACCTTCCCAATCTGAATCAACATAACCCTGCAGGTTAAACTTTTGATTCACTTCATACTTGAGCCCATAATCAACTGTACCCTTCAGGTACCTCAGAATATGCTTTACAGCAACCAGTTGAACACTCCTCGGATCCATCAGGAACTGACTCAATGTGTTCACCACAAAGCAAATATCTGGTCTCGTGTTCGTCAGATACATCAAGGACCCAATCATCTGACGATATATAGAGACATCAACCGGCTCAGATGAAGCATCACATAGAAGCTTCAGATTCGATGCCATAGGTGTGGCCATGGCCTTGCAATCCATCATCTCGAACCTCTTCAGGATATCTAATGTATACTTCCCTTGTCCAAGGAAGATCCCATCTGTACTCTGCCACACCTCCATACCTAGAAAATAGTGCATCATCCCCAAGTCCTTCATATCAAACTTGGCATCAAGCTTCCTCTTTGTATTGGCAATCAATCTGTCATCTCCTGTTACAAATAGGTCATCTACATACAGGATTAGAATCACAGGATTTCCTTCCTCAACCTTGTAGTAAAGGTTGGAATCCGCTTTACTCTTGGTAAAGCCCAAACTAGATAGAAAACTGTCCATCCTACCATACCAAGTTCTAGGAGCTTGTTTTAAGCCATACAAGGCTTTCTTCAATCTGCACAGATATGACTCCCTGTCATGTGTTTCAAAACCGAGTGGTTGCTCCACATACACTTCCTCTTCAACTACACCATTCAAGAAGGTAGTCTTGACATCAATCTGGTGTATCTTCCAGTTCATCACTGCAGCCAGAGCAAGTACTGTTCTGATGGAAGTGTACCTAGCTACAGGAGCAAAAGTTTCTTCATAATCTATTCCCTCTTTCTGAGAGAAGCCACGAGCTACGAACCTTGCCTTGTATTTCTCTATACTGCCATTTGCAGCATGCTTGATCTTGTATATCCATTTGGAAGTCACAACAGACTTCCCTTCAGGTCTTGGGACAACATCCCAAACATCATTCTTCATTATTGATTGATATTCTTCGGTCATGGCCTCCTTCCATTCTTTCTTTTCCGCTACTTGTTCATAATTGGAAGGTTCTTTGTTCATGATATCACAGAGTAAAGCAAAATAGTTGGTATGTGATCTGGTTCTCTTCTTTGCTCTGTGTTCTTCTTCTGGAATGCCATACCTTTCTGCATCTTGAATGAGCACTCTAGCCCATGCAAGTTTTCTCTTGTGAGAGTTATCCTCATGGGGTGGATCTACTGGTTGTTGCAGATCTTCAATTTCACAATCAACAACTGGAATTGATTTAGTCATGGTAGTGTCTTGAAATCTAGTTTCCTTAGGTTCTTCATAAAATTCAACAGGTGTCTTCCTTGATTTGACGAATGCTAAGTTTTCATCAAATGTCACATCCTTGCTAACATCAATCTTCTTGAACCCTAGAAAGTATATTTTGTAAGCCTTCGAGCTTTCACTGTACCCCACAAAGATACCCTTCTTTCCTGAAGGATCTAGCTTGGTCCTCTTTTCCTTTGGGACATGAGTTTATACTGGACAACCAAATATTCTGAGATGGCTGACTTCAGGTTTCTTACTAGAGAAGACCTCTTCTACTGTCTTGTTGTCCAATATCTTGTGGGGTGTTCTATTCTGCACATATACAGTTTTTCTAGCTGCTTCTGCCCATAGATGCATAGGTAGATCCTAGTCATGCAGCATTTCCCTTGCTACTTCCATGATTGTTCTATTCTTTCTTTCTGCAACTCCATTCTTTTGTGGATTGTAAGGAGCAGTCAACTCCCTCTTAATCCCTGAATCACTGCATAGCTTCTTGAAGTCACTTGAGGTGAATTCTCCACCATTGTCGGATCTGAATGTTTTGATCTTCTTATCAGTTTGGTTCTCCACCAAGGTTTTGAATTCCTTGAACTTATCAAATACTTCATCTTTGTTCTTCAAGAAGTAAACCCAAGTCTTCCTGGAGAAGTCATCAATGAAAGAGACATAGTAAGCGTACCCACTCAGAGAACTGGATGACATAGGACCGCATACATCGGAGTGGATGATTTCCAAGATGCCTTTTTCCTTGCTTTCACTGCTTGGAAATTCCTTCTTAATGTTCTTTCCTTTTGCACATCCTTTGCAAACACCTTCATGCTTGGTCTTAATTTCAGGAAGACCTTCTACAGCCTTACTTGCAATTGGTAATGCTCTGTAGTGCATATGTGCAAGGCTTCTATGCCAAAGTTCACTTGGCTCCATGGAATCATGTACCATGGCATGTTCAGGTTGTCCCTTCAATTTACACAAACCTCCCTCTTGCTCTCCAATCACCATTGCATCATCAATAGTTTTACCCTTTGGCCACATTAGGACTTGGCCATCTACAAATGCAACCCTCATGCCTTTTGCATCCAATGCAGAGATGGAGAGAAGATTCTTCTTGAGCCCAGGTACATAAAGAACTTCTTTCATTTTCAAAGACTTTCCAGAATCTAGGTTGTAGGAGGATTCACCACTTCCTTTGATAGGGTATTGATAATCATCCCCAAGTTTCACCTTATGGGGTGATTCATGTTCAAATAAGTTTACAAAAGATTCTTTAAACCCAGTCATGTGTTTGGAAGCCCCACTGTCAATTAACCAATCATTACAACCGTGACAGATAGTACCTATGAGAGTAGAGATTAGAACATACTCTTCTTCGCTTGATGAGTCATCATCATCACTTTCTGTCCTAGCCTTCTTCTTTAGAGGTTCATCATCCTCGATAGCATGATCATGGTACCTTCTTTTGTTGCCCTTCTTCTTCTTGTTGAAGTTGTTGTTGTTATCCCTTTTGTTCTTGGGACAATCTAAAGCAAAGTGACCTTTCTCATTGCATGTGAAACATCTTAGATCCTTCTTATTCTTTTGTTGGTTGTGATAGGATCTCTTGTAATGAGATTGCTCCTTCTTGGGCTTGCTTCTTTTGGTGTGAGCTGTGAAAGCTTGATCTTCACCTCCCATCTTTTCTTCTCGAGCTACAAGCCTGGCTTCTTCTTGAGAGAATTCCTCCCACGGTCTATTTGAAAGAGATCAATTTCTTTCTTGCACAGATTCCTTGAATAAAGGAGTCCCATGACCTAGGTAGGCCATTCAGAGTGGTCATCACAATTTCTCCATTCTCCACTACTTCATCCACAGCTTCAAGTTGTTCCTTGATCTGAGAGACCTTGGAGAAGTAAGATTGAATGGTCTCTCCATTCAACATCTTGACCGCTTTCAATTTATTCCGCAGAGTCATCTTCCGATTTATGTTCTTCCCTTCAAATAACTTGGTCAGTGAGTCAAACATCTCCTTAGGTGTCTTTAGAGATGACACATGTGGTATGAGATGGTCTTTGATAGAATCAGCAATTATTCTCTTTTCCTTGACCAAGTTCTTCTTATGCAAAACCTTAGCCTCTTCATCCTCTGGGATAGGGAATTCAGAGCTGATGTAGGAGTCCAATTCATTTTCTTCCAGGATTAACCCAATCCTATACTTCCAGGCTCGGCAGTTATCAGCCCCTTCAAGCTTATCCTCAAGCTTGGTGTGGTGATACATCTTAAATAGTACTTCAAATGGAAATAGAAAATATTTAGGTCTTACCACTTGCTTTGCTGAAAACTGGATCTGGTCCTGGATTAGGGTTTGTCGAAAAAACCCTAAAAATTCAAATTGTGAATTTCAACTTTCTGAAAGGATAGAAAGATGCACCTTGATGAGCTGATCAGCCTGTTGTATTCAGAATTTGATATCTGCAAAGCTTCACCCTTCAGAAATGTCTTTTAGTCTTCCCAGGGTCACTAGGGAGGACCCTGAATTAGGGTTTGACTTTCCTGGATATTTACTCAGCCAAAAATCTCGATCCAAAGCTCTAAAATTTGATTTTTCCAAGGAGCTTCCAGCTAGGTCTTTAGATTTCATAAATTCCTATTTTTGTCGAAACCCTAATTTTTAGGGCCAAATCTGAAAATGCTCAGAATTGAATTCTGATTGGACAGATAGATTCTCCTTGATGAGTAGAGTCAATCTACTATACTGCTTTTCCAAAATTTGTGGAGAGAAACCCAATAAACAAGAAACCCCAGTTTCCGTCACTACACAATGTCTTCTTCTTAGGTTAGCTTTGATACCATGTTAAATTTTGAGCATTAATTCAATATACTCTAGGATCTTTACTGAGAGAACAACATGTACAGTATATCAATGCATATCAATCATAGCAAGCATGTCAATCATCACAATAATCAAAAGCATGAGAGACAATAGACACACAAAGTTTCCGTGGGGAAAACCCTAAGGTGAAAACCCCACAAATTCCTCAGAGATAGATAGATATATAGCTCAACCAAAGTACAACCAAAGTACAAGAGATAGACTCCTCTTAGCAGTTGATCCTCCTCCTCACAAGTGCGCCACTTTTCAAGTGAAGGAAGAATGAGTTTCTGAGTGATCCAAATAGAGATCTCTCGATCTCTATTTATACTTGTTCTGTTTGCCCAATAACCTTATGGGGCCAACTTGTCTAGCTAAGTACAATAACCACATATTACATAAATCCAGGCCGACCCCTTACAAGGTGGTCTAATAACCCATCGACAGGTTAACACACTTTCGACACTTGTCAATACAAATGATGACACTTCCTTATAGAGGAATAACACATCTCTATAAGGGTACAATAAATATATAACTGAAATACATTTCGAAGTTACATATACATCAACAGATGAAGAGGAAGATGATGAAGATGAAGATCTCAACGATGATGAATATGACTATGATGATGATGATGATGATGATGATGATGAGGGTGATGATGATGAATACAATGAAGATGATGGTGATGACGATGATGATGGGGAAGATCATGATGAGGGAGAAGGCGATGACGATGATGATGATGATGATGATGATGATGAAGATGATTATGATGATGATGACGAAGATGGTGATGATGACGATGATGATGTTGATGTTGATGATGAATATGTCGATGATGATGAATATGAGGAAGAGGGTGATGACGATGATGAGGATGAGGATGAGGATGAGGATGAGGATGAGGATGAGAATGATGGTGATGATGATGGTGATGATGATGATGATGAATACCATGATCATCGTTGTCGTCATCATCACCATCATATTCATGGTATTCATCAACATCATCATCATCATCGTCATCATCATCGTCATCATCATCATCATCATCATCATCATCATATTCATTATCGTCACCATCATCATCATTATCTTCATCATCAACAGCAGCATCCATCATCTTCATTATCATCATCATCGTCGTCATCATCATCATCATCATCTTCTTCATCATCATCGTCATCGTCATCACCATCTTCCTCATCATCATCTTCCTCATCACCCTCTTCCTCATCATCATATTCTTCCTCACCATCATCATCATCATCATCATCATCTTCGTCATCATCATCATCATCATCATAATCACCATCTTCATCATCATCACCCTCTTCATCATCATCATCATCATCATCATCATCTCACACTAGTAACAATTCAACAAAATTAGAGAAGAGTTCCTTATATCCAAAATTAGAGAAGCTCCTTATGATTATGAAGACGATGAAGATGATGATGATGATGATGAAGATGACGATGTTGATGATGTTGATGTTGATGATGAATATGATGTGATGAATATGTTGATGATGATGATGATGATGATGATGACGATGACGATGACGATGACGATGACGATGATGATGATGATGATGAAGATGAGGATGAGGATGATGATGAGGATGATGATGATGATGACGATGAAGAATATGATGATGATGATGATGACGATGATGATGATGAAGACCATGATCATCGTTGTCATCGTCATCACCACCACCACCATCATCATCATAATATTCTTCATCATCATCATCATCGTCATCGCCGCCATCGTCGTCGTCATCATCATCATCATCATCATTGTCCTCATCTTCATCATTGTTGTTCCTCTTCCTCATCGACATCTCCATCATCATCATCATCATCATCATCATCATCTTCATCATCTTCATCATCATCGTTGTCGCCGTCATCACCATCATCTTCATCATATCCATCATCATCATCATCTTCATCAGCATCATCATCATCGTCATCATAATTGACATCGTCATCGTCATCATCATCATCGTCTTCATCATCATCATCATCATCATCATCATCATCATCATCATCATGGCCATCATCTTCATCTTCATCATCGTCATCATCATCATCATCATCACCATCTTATCATCATCCATCATCTTCACTATCATCTTCATCATCATCATCATCATCGTCATCACCCTCTTCCTCATCATCATCTTCCTCATCACCCTCTTCCTCATCATCATCTTCTTCCCCGTCATCATTATCATCATCATAATCATCTTCGTCATCATCATCATCATCATATTCATCAGCATCATCATCATCATCATAATCATCGTCATCGTCATCATCATCATCATCATCATCATCATCATCATCATCATCTCACACTAGTAATGATTCAACAAAATTAGAGAAGCTCCTTATGATGATGAAGATTGGTAGATTTTTAATTTTATATAACATTTAACCCCATAACTTGCCTCCAATCCATATAACCTTTAACTCCTAACCTACAATCCTTATAACCCTAACCCCCAAACCCCTAAACACCTAGAAGCACTTATGCGCTTAGGGATTATGGTTTAGAAGAGGGCCTAAAGGCCTTAAAGGGGGAGGGGCTCTAGGAATAAACAGACACATATCGATTTATTAGGAAATAAATCAAGTAAACGTTACCCACCAAACTATTCAACGTTCAACAGCGGAGCGCACACGCTAGAAACACGCATGCACATCTAGCGTTCACGCGCTAAGAGCGCGTCCCTGTTAAGCATAAAATCCATAAAATAACCTACGCCCTTCTCCCGCATTTTTTCTCTCATTCCACACATGTTTTTCGTTTTTTTCATGCACAGTCCAACAACCATTTGCATTTTGGATTGAATTCACACACCATTTGGTGTTTCTTTGATAATTTGGATAGAATACACAACATTTGGGGCTCTATTTGGCTCTTTGGATTGAATGCACACCAATTGGGCTCTATTTGTCTCATTTGATTGAATACACATCAAATGGACTCTATTTGGCTCCTTGGATTGAATTCTCATGCTGCTTGGACACACTTGAACTCTTCTTACATATAGTGGATACATCAAAAGAGCATTTTACATTTGAAGCAAAGAGCAATCATAATCCTTGAGGTATGGTGACCTCTTCCTCTTGTTAAATGTATTTTAGTCTTCATTCACTTTGTTTGAATTGTCTCTATTTTAGTTTTTCCTCATGAATTGTATGATATATGTATTTTAGGCTTCTTAATCTTCAACATAGGCAATAAAAACATCTTACCACAAAAAAACTACAACATGCATCAAGCAATGCTTTCAACCTTTCATGAAGATAATAAAAAAAACTTGCTTGCATCACCACCAATAACCTTTCATAATCACATAACTCCATCTAGTACACAAACATTTGTTGAATTCCTTATGATTTCACTACAACAACTCACACAAACACTTAAAGAATTGAAAACTCTTAATATTTTGGGGTTATTTTCCTTCATCAAAAACATGAAAATGAAGTGAGTAGGAGCTTCTCCTTTTGTAAGGAATGTGCTCCTACTAACATCCCATACCACCATCCAATTGAGTTCCTAGAGGTTTTGTTGTTGTTATATCTAAGGCATTCTCAATAGCTTTTAAGATTATATGAAAACATTCTCACTAGATGTTGTTGTACATAATCAATTGCTACATCAAGTTTTAATAATCATGCACATCGAGTTTTAATATCTTATTTGTTGTTCATTCTTGCAAGGGTGATATTTTTGTTTTTTTTTTAAACATATTGAATATGGGAAATAGACATAATAATAAAAGAAAGTCTAGAAGGAAGGAGCTGCCCCCTGAAAAGGCCCATGAGATAAGAGAAAAGGCCAGGTTGTACATGGAAAACCATAGACATAAAAATGTTAGTGCCTTAGATCCATCAACAAGCAATGACGAAGTGGTTGAAGTCAATCAAATCTTACTTGATGTCGAGTATGAAGGGATGGATGTTGAACAAGTCGTTAATTGGAAACCTCCTCAAGAAGAGCACACACATGTCAAACACACTCCCTTGCAGGACCAAATTGTGAAAGAAGGGCCACAAAAAACTAGTGACGAGACTCGTACTTCCTTTTCGACTCCCTTGCCTCGACTATCAAGCGGATGACGAAGAACTTCCAGACATATTCAAGTGGATGAAAGTTCATTTTCAGGACTTGAAGGTAAGTTTCCCAAACGCATTATTGAATTCCATTGTAACAAGATAATCAAAGAAATTTTTGAATAAAAAACCGATGCAACAAAATGTCAATTGTTTATGGATTTGTTAAAATCACATTGTCTAGCTCATGTTAGGAGAATTTTGGGCATAAAGGTAGTTAGAATTTCAAAGGCCAACAATCATGTCGTTAGAAATCTACAAGCTGCATTTAATTTAATTGGAAAATCTTCCCATACAAAATATTTTAATGCGGCCTGTCATGTACTGTCGGAATCGATTGTAGACAAATCCACAAGGCAATGTCGCCTACTATCACACACATGTAAAATATTTAAAGTAGATAGAAAGACTCTTCAAAATTATTCTGTTATTAGATAAAAACTTGAGACCCCAGGACAAAAATATTGTTGGGCCTTTGTTCGTAGGTTACCTCGTTCAAACATGAAGCTTATTGATGCTGTTAAAGAAATAGTACAAAATTTTTGGCATGATAACACTAGACCGTCATCGAATCAAAGAGATGTGTTAAAGTTGAGAAAAGGTGTTAAGGGGTGTGAACCCCATGTCAAGCACTTCCTTGACACGACACAAATGGAACTCTATGAGAGGTTCAAGAATGAGCACACACAATTGAACTTGGGCCAAAGGTCCTTTGAAAAATGAAAACCCTGGTATGTTAGAATTTGCATTGATCACAACACATGTTGTTGTAGATACCATGTAGAATTTGAATACTATTATGATACATATAGACATATATTTTGTGATTTGCATACTAACATTGTGCAGAACTGCCCATCGTTACAACCACCGAAAGCATCCAGAGAATTTATACATAGCATAATGTGTGCAAGACTTGAAGGACTAAAATATTATAAAATATCATGTTTATATGGGACATGTTCCAAGTGCAGTGGATTTGCATTATTGATCCGCTGCATCAATGAAACCGAGGAGAACGAATTTGGGAGAATGTCAATAGAAATGCAGAACTTCAAGTACAAAACATATCAAGTAGATAATGTGAAGGAAAGAAAAAAAATTCCATTGGTGAAAGTCACAGGTAATCTAAGTTTGCATACTTTCATACTATACATGTTGAATTTCTACATATATATTCAAATTAAAAATGTCACGTTGTATTAATGCCCTTGTTTTTGTGGCAACAGGTACAAATTTGCGATTTCATGAAGGAATTCTACCAAAAGAGCGAGCAGTATGTACAACATGTCCATGTAGCACGATGGCAGGATGAACAGTATAGACAGCGCAGGGACACCTTTCCTGGCACAATATTGTTGGTTGTGGAATTTGTTGAAAACTACACCCTACAAACACAAAATGAGATTCAAAGTCCATACTACCATTTAGACCAAGTTAGCATAATGGTCCATATCACGTATAGGCATGCACCAGAGAGAAGCAATGACATGAGGATAATATTGAAAGAGACCAACTTCTACATCAGTGATGATAGGTGCCATGACCTGCATTATGTGCAGCATTGCTTCATAATTTTCTATGATCAGCTAAAGGAGAGAGGTATACATATGGATCAGCATTGGATATGGTCAGATGGTTTTGCAAGCCAGTTCAAAAATGCACGTGTATTCTAGTGGTTGAGTATTTTGCACAAGACTTATGATGTGCTGCCTTTATGAAACTATTTTGAGACTAGGCATGGAAAGGGAGAGCATGATGGGGTTGGAGCATGTCTCAAAACTTCCCTACAAAGGGAGGAGATGAGTTGCATGACAAACCCTCATATTCAGGATGCAGAATCCATAGTTCAATGGTGCTCTGCAAAAATGTCAGATCGAACCACAGAGCAACACGGACCAACAAGTAGAGGACATGTTGTCAGAAATTTCTGGCATGTGGTTGATATAAATCGATCACGTTCTTATAGTTGTAGTAATATGCAAGGCACTCGTGGATTTCATTCGGTTCGAAGCTCAAACAACCCCTTATTTGAAATATGGACGCAGAAAATTGCTTGCTTTTGCGGGCCTTGCAACAGTTGTGAGTGGGATGAGTGTGAATCAATGGATTGGGTTGATTAATGGGATCATGTATCACTTGCAGTGGACCCACGTGTAGTTGTTGAAACAATCCAGTTAGAGTAAGGCCAGTCCTCTATTTCGAATGAATATGATCATATATCTGATCTTGTACAGCCAAGTAAACATTTCTACATGCATATCCATGTTCCCTCCTTGCTTTTGTAATTATCCAAGTTATCAAACCACTACTTGTTGGAATATGACCGTAAAATTCATTTTTGTAGGACACATCTACGCAGTTGTTGCCTTGACAGACAGTGCAATTGGGATGAATTATTGGCTGGAACGATGCATCCAGGGGAAGAAAACCTTCCTCGCATCATTAATCGATAGTGAAGGCATTACCTTTATGACTGGCTCGATGGTTGTTCAGGGGAAATATCTTACAGTAGATGGAAAGGGACCAAAGAGCAATGGCTACACATACACGGATTTGAGACTAGGTTCACGGGTGTATCACTTTACGCACTTGATCATTGGTACAAACATCCAACTACAAACAATGTCAATGAAGACATCAAACAAGGTACGCTACTTACTACCTCATGCAGAGCATGAGAGGTTGTTTGAGACAATAAAAAACCGAGAGGATCCAGAAGGCCTAATTGATTGAGGTACATAGTATAGTCATGTGATTGTTTATTCATGCATGTCTAATGTAATTCATGTTAGATAGTTTATTTGATATTGTTATCTTATATCATTTATTTGATGTTTGAGTTATGATTAAGTTACTTTTACAATACATTGATGTCTTACACCAACCACTCCAATTCAAGTTTCCATATGTTTAGGAAAACTTCACATGCATTTAAACAAGATTGAAAACTCATCTTATATTATAACATTTCTAATATTCAATAGAAATTAGAATCAATACACATCAATGAGTACACATTTGTCATTCACAAATCACAATGAACACATGGAAATATCTATGCACATATACAAAAAATTACATATTAGAAAAAACACACATAGGTAAAGATTTACATACACACTTGCACAAAGAAAACCATACAAATATTAGTATAAAATAACACACAACATCATCTTTTCAAACACAATTACACACCTAAATATCACTTTCAAATATTTTGAATTTTGAATTATGCATGAGGCTCTAAAGGCACCTTCTAGGGACCAACGTTCATGAATGATGCCCTGAAGCATTACAAATGACCCATCAACTTGATCGTTGGTCCCAAGCCATAAATATATATTTATAGGATTTGAGGTCCACCCATAAAGCTCAAAACATACTAATGGTGTCCATATTGGCATTCAAATATTTAAGTTATATTAGACTAATCTTATGTGGTTGGTTAAGGCTTCATATTTTACCTATCCTTGGAAACTTCCTTTAGAGCCTAAGGTCAAGGTTTCATCGTTTGACCATTTTTAGTGCCATAAAACCCATACTGAGTGCTAAAATACTCCTAGTTTCCCCCATATAATTTATTGGAGGCTAAACATATCCTTTTCATTTGAGGCCTATGTCATTGTTGTGAACCTATGTAATTAATACACCTGTAGGTTCGAAACCTCAAGTTTCCCTTCCCTTCGAATCTTTATTTTTATTAAGGTTTGTAGTCCTCCTCCCAACCATGTACAAGGCCCTCATATCCATAAATGGTTCTCAAAATATCCTAATGAAGTATGTATCAACACTTAGAAGCCAAAGAACCCTAATACATGTCCTATTTGTTTTTTTGAAAGATCCTTTCTTCCTCTTGTTCAAAACCTCCGAATAGTGTCCATATCCTCACCAATAATATAAATATTCACAGTCATATCTAGGCCTTCAACACCAACACTTGGTGTTCATAACCTCCTAATCATATTTGAATATGCTCATATGGAGGCCAAATATCCCTTGATCCTAGATGTGTTGTGATTTGACACATCATTCTTGGTCCTAAATGCATAGAAGCCTTGTTTAGGGCATAAGGCTTATCTTTCCTCCATTGAACATGTTCATGGTCCCAAGACCCATACCTAATGTCCACAAATTACTTATTGCATCGAGGTCAACAATCAAAGGCAAATGATACCCTTTAGAGATCAACTATTATTCTTTAAGGCATTATCCATGGATCGAGACACTTGATAGAGACACTTTTAACCAACTCAAAGATATCCCTAGTCTACCTTCAATCTACTTAGCCTACCTTTCCATATGCCATATAAAAATGGGGACATCCAGTTGGTACCAGTGTTATGGCATATCCTCTCTAATTGACTTATGGTAAAACACTTTCTTATGCGTTTACATAACATTCGGAGGTCAAAGGTGTTACTCTATAATGGCTCACATATTCTCAATATTGTATCAATAGCTTAGGAAGCATCACAGTGTGGTTATAAGTGTATGACCTCTTGTGTGAGGTGTGCCCTTAGGGATTTGAGCAAGCACAACCCTCATTTAATCTCATTAGCAACATGTACCTAGCCATTTTTCATATGTATCAACACTTGGGAGCCAAAAAACCCTAAAATATGTCCTATATAGTAGTTTGAAAGCTCCTTTATGCACATGCGGGAGCTAAGGGAACCCAAGTCCACTCGCCAGTTTGGCTTCCATGCCCTCGGAGCAATTCCTCAAAGTGTCCTTGAATGGCCCCGGGGTACTGGACCAATATGCCCACAACAGCAAAACCGTGACTCCGATCGTGAATCCATCGATTTCGATGAATCCGGGACACCGGGTTTCACCTAGGGGCCCCCTCAAACCTTGCCTCAAAGTCTCAAAAATGGTTCTATTGTGCCATCTCCGGAGCTAGGTGTTTTCTCAATGAAGGCCATTCCAATATTGCTCAAGGGGGTCATTTCTCATCCGAAGGATCCCGAACGTGCCTGGACATCGTGAACACATCCAAAATGGTCACGTGCACATGTGGGAGTTGATGGAAGCCAAGTCCGCTCGCTGGTTTGGGTTTCGTGCCCCCGGATCAATTCCTCAAAGTGTCTCTGAATGGGCTCGGGGTATTGGACCAAAATGCCTGCAGCAACAAAACTGTGACTTCGATCGCAAATCCGTTGATTCTCATGGGACCGAGACATCGATTTTCATCTAGGGGACCCCCCACACCGTTCCTCGAAGTCTCAGAAACGGTGTTATTGTGCCATCTCCAGAGTTAGGTTTTTTATCAATGAAGACCATGCCAATCTAGCTCAAGGGGGTCATTTCTCATCTGAAGGATCCCGGGCGTGCGTGGCCATCGTGAACATGTCCATAATGGCCACATGCATGTGCGAGAGCTAAGGGAACCCAATTCCGCTCGCTGGTTTAGGTTTCATGCCCCCAGAGCAATTCCTCAAAGTGTCCCTAAATGGCCCTGGGGTGCTGGAACAAATTTCCCACAACATAAAAACTGTGACTCCGATCGCGAATCCGTTGATTCCTATGGATTCAAAACGTGAGTTTTAGCTAGGGGACCCCCCACACCTTGCCTCGAAGTCTATGAAATGGTGTTATTGTGCCATCTTTGGAGCTAGGGATTTGCTCAGTGAAGGCCATTCCAATATTGCTCAAGGGGGTAATTTACAATCCGAAGCCTCTTGGGCATGCGTGGCCATAGTGAAAACATCCAAAATGGCCACATGCATGTGTAGGAGCTGAGGGAACCCAAGTCTGCTCGCCGGTTTGGGTTTTGTACCCCCAGAGCAATTCCTCAAAGTGTCCCTTAATGGCCCCAGGGTGCCGAACCAAAATTCCCGCAACAGTAAAACCATGACTCCGATTGTGAATTTTTCGATTCCGATGGATCCGGGAAGCCGAGTTTCGGTGACAGGATGCCCCACGCCGTTCCTCAAAGTCTCGAAAATGGTGCTATTGTGCCATCTTCGGAGCTAGGGTTTTGCTCAGTGAAGGCCATGCCAATCTTGCTCAAGGGGGTCATTTCTCATCCGAAGGATCCCGGGCATGCGTGGACATGATGAACAACTCCACAATGGCCACGTGCACATGCAGGAGCTGAGGTAACCAAGGTCCATTCGGTTCCGTGCACTCGGAGCAATTCCTCAAAGTGTCCCTGAATGGCCCCGAGGTGCCAGACCAAAATTCCCGCAGTAGCAAAACTATTACTCCGATCGTGAATTCGTCAATTCCGATAGATCTGGGACATCGGGTTTTAGCTATGGGAACCCCCACACCTTGCCTCGAAGTCTCGGAAACAGTGTTATTGTGCCATCTTCAGAGCTAGGGTTTTGCTCAGTGAAGGCCATTCTAATATTGCTCAAGGGGGTCATTTACGATCCGAAGGCTCCCGGGCATGCGTGGCCATCATGAACACATCCACAATGGCCACGTGAACGTGCGGGATTTGCAGGAATCCAAGTCCACTCGCTGGTTTGGGTTCCGTGCCCCCGAAGCAATTCCTCAAAGTGTCCCTGAATGGCCCTGGGTGCCAAACCAAAATGCCCACAGTAGCAAAACCGTGACTTCGATTGCGAATCCATCTATTCCGATGGATCCAGGACACCAATTTTCATCTAGGGGACCCCCCACACCATTCCTTGAAGTCTCAGAAACGGTGCTATTGTTCCATCTCCATAGCTAGGTTTTTGCTCAGTGAAGGTCATGCCAATCTTGCTCAAGGGGGTAATTTCTCATCTGAAGGCTCTCGGACGTGCGTGGCCATTATGAACACATCCACAATGGTCATGTGCAGGTGTGGGAGCTGAGGGAACCCAAGTCCACTCGTCGGTCCACTCGTCGATTTAGGTTTCGTGCCCCTGGAGCAATTCCTCAAAGTGTCCCTTAATGGCCCAAGGGTGCCGAACCAAAATGACCACAGCAGCAAAACCATGACTCTGATTGCGAGTCCATCAATTCCAATGGATCTGGGACACCGGGTTTCAGCTAGGGACCCCCCACACCTTGCCTCGAAGTCTCAGAAATGGTGCTATTGTGCCATATCCGGAGCTAGGGTTTTGCTCAGTGAAGGCCATTCCAATATTGCTCAAGGGGGTCATTTACGATCCCAAGGGTCCTGGGCGTGCGTGGCCATCATGAACACATCCAAAATGGCCATGTGCATGTGCGGGAGTTGCAAGAACCCAAGACCGCTCACCGGTTTGGGTTCCATGCCCCCAAGCAATTCCTCAAAGTGTCCCTGAATGGCCTCGGGGTGTCGGACCAAAATTCCCACAGCAGCAAAACCGTGACTCTAATCATGAATCCATCGATTACGATGGATCCAGGACACTGGGTTTCATCTAGGGGACCCCCCCACACCTTGCCTTGAAGTCTCAGAAACGGTGCTATTGTGCCATCTCTGGAGCTAGGGTTTTGCTCAATGAAGGCCATTCCAATATTCCTCAAGGGGGTCATTTACGATCTGAAGGCTCCCGGGCATGTGTGGCCATCGTGAACACATACACAATGGCCACGTGCACGTACAGGAGCTAAGGGAACCCAAGTACGCCTGTTGGTTTGGGTTCCGTGCCCCCAGAGCATTTCCTCAAAGTGTCCCTTAATGGCCCTAGGGTGCCAGACCAAAATTCCTTCATTGAGCAAAACCCTAGCTCCAGAGATGGAACAATAACACCATTTATGAGACTTCGAGGCACGGTGTGGGGGGGACCTAGCTGAAACCCAGTGTCCCGGATCCATCGGAATCAAAGGATTCGCGATTAGAGTGACAGTTTTGCAGCTACGGGCATTTTGGTCCAGCACCTAGGGGCCATTCAAGGACACTTTGAGGAATTGCTTTAGGGGCGCGAAACCCAAACTGATGAGCGGACTTGGGTTCCTTTGGCTCATGCACATGCATGTGGTCATTGTGGACATTTTCATGATGGCTATGCATGCCCGGGAGCCTTCGGATGAGAAATGACCCCCTTGAGCAACATTGGCATGGCCTTTACTGAGCAAAACCCTAGCTCCGGAGGTGGCACAATAAAACCGTTTCCAAGACTTGGAGGAAAGGTTTGGGGGGGGGCCTAGATGAAACCCAATGTTCTAAATCCATGGGAATTGACGGATTCGCGATCGGAGTCACGGTTGTTCTGCTGTGGGAATTTTAGTCCAACACCCCGAGGCCATTCAGGAACACTTTGAGGAATTGCTCTAGGGGCACGGAACCCAAACCGGTGAGCGGACTTGGGTTATGTCAGTTCCCGCATGTACAAATGGCCATTGTGGACGTGTTCATGATGTCCACGCACGCCCAGGATCCTTCGGATCGTAAATGACCCCCTTGAGCAATATTGGAATGGCCTTCAGTGAGCAAAACCCTAACTCTGGAGATGGCACAAGAGCACCATGTTCGAGACTTCGAGGCACGATTTGGGGGGGCCCCTAGCTGAAAACCGATGTCCTGAATCCATCGGAATTGACGGATTCATGATCCGAGTAAAGGTTTTCTCCTACGGGAATTTTGGTCCGGTACCCCCGGGGCCATTAAGGGACACTTTGAGGAATTGCTCCGGGGCCACGGAACTCAAACTGGCGAGTGGACTTGGGTTTCGTCAGCTCCCACACGTGCACTTGGCCATTGTGGATGTTTTCACGATGTCCATGCATGTCCAGGGGCTTTAGGATTGTAAATGACTCCCTTGAGCAATATTGGAATGGCCTTCACTGAGCAAAACCCTAGCTCCGGAGATGGTACAATAACATCATTTTCGAGACTTCGAGGAAAGGTGTGGGGGGTTCCCTAGCTGAAACCTGGTTTCATGGATCCATCGGAATCGATGGTTTCACGATCAGATTCATAAGTTTTCTGATGCAGGCATTTTGGTTCGGCACCCTGGGGCCATTCATGGACACTTTGAGGAATTGCTCCGGGGGCATGTAACCCGAACCGGCGAGCGAACTTGGGTTCTTGCAGCTCCTACACATGCACGTGGCCATTGTGGACGTGTTCACGATGTCCATGCATGCCCAGGAGCCTTCGGATCATAAATGACCCCCTTGAGAAATATTGGAATGGCTTTCACTGAACAAAACCCTAGCTCCGAAGATGGCACAATAGCACCGTTTCTGAGACTTTGAGGCAAGGTGTGGGGAGTCGCCTAGCTGAAACATAGTGTCCTACATCCATTGGATTCGACAGATTCGTGATCGGAGTAATGGTTTTGCTGCTGCAGGAATTTTGGTCCGGCACCCCGTGGCCATTCAGGGACACTTTGGGAAATTGCTCTGGGGGCACGGAACCTAAACCAGCGAGTGGACTTGGATTCCATCAGCTCTCGCACATGCACATGGACGTGTTCATGATGGCCACACACGCCCGAGAGCCTTCGCATGAGAAATGACCCCCTTGTGAAAGATTGGTATGGCCTTCACTGAGCAAAAAGCTAGCTCCGGAGATGGCACAATAGCACCGTTTCCAAGACTTCGAGGAACGGTGTGGAGGGTCCCCTAGCTGAAACCTGGTGTCCCGGATCCATCAGAATCGACAGATTCACAATCGGAGTCACTATCTTGCTACTACAAGAATTTTGGTCGAGCACACCGAGGCCATTCAAGGACACTTTAAGGACTTGCTCCAAGGTCACGAAACCCAAACCAGCGAGCGGAATTGGGTTCCCTCAGCTCCCGCACGTGCAAATTTTATCCAAATCTCTAAGTTCCTATTCTCTTTGATTCTACAAGACAGACATAAATAAATCATTGTCCTCGCAAAAAATGCCTTTTTAAAAAATTCTCAGTATAGAAACATGAACAATATTTCCAAAATTCTATGGTAACTGTCCATGATGCGTTCATATTGTTAACATTGGCATATACAATTTGAGCTTGAAGTGGCAATGAGCTTAAAATTAACTTCCTATAAAACAATTTGAATAAGAATAGATTTGAGTTTAATATTTATGAAATAAGATAAAAGACTAAAGTTGTTGATAAACTAATACTTGGGCATCCATTCTTTATCATTGTGATTTCATTGATCTAGGAATCATTCATGCTTTCTACTATGCATGCATGTACTATGTAATAGAATATTTTCATCCTTGAAACATAGATTCAATTGAAATAAGAAAGCATGGTTACAATAATCGACACAACTATTACATTTGCAATGGAAGAATTACTAAAACACACCTCTAAAAATTTGCCACCCGCAAGGGCCATTGCATGATGAAGTCTCTCATTTTCCTTTTTCGAAGACTGATCTTCATGAATCTAGTCTATATTTATATTTCAAACTTGAGATGAAAACTTTGTATTATTAATGTACTTGGGTGGATGATCTGTATCATAAATATTAATACCATTATCTATTAATAAATATATTGTAAGAGAGGTGTTGCAGGAGTTGCACACTCCAAAATACAGGTGTTTCAAACACCAAAATACATAGGGAGGAGTGTGTAGTTGCATGCATCATCATGTGCCCTGCAAACCTTGAATAAGATCAAAGTTGTCAACCCACAATTGTCTCTCCATTATCAATTTTTCTATGCACTATATATAATTTGTGTGTGTTTGGTTTTACTGTTTGATTGATTGTTTTTGTTTGATGTTGTCCATTAGAAAGAAGTAATTAAACCATAGAGCATAAGCATAGTAGTCATTATTTTGTTGACTTATATCCTTAGTGTATATACATCATGAAGTTTTAACCTACTTGAAACACTATTTTGGTCCGATCTGCCTGAAGGACTGTTTTGGCAGATCCATAACTTCTTCCTCAGGCACTCCAAAGACAAGATGAGGACATGGTTAGATATAAAAATCAACAACCTATAGGATGACCATATGGTGCGGGAATTTTCTTCAACCCACAAACTATGGCGGGCATTTCCCTGAGGCCACTTAGGAAGTTTTGCTACTTTGGTGTAAAAGCAACCTGAAACCTTGTTTTGGTAGGCTGTTAACTTTGTCATCAAACACCTTCTGTGAAAACTAAGACCATGGCAAGATAGCCACATGCCACGTCATCACTTGTAGGTCCCTTTTGGAAACTAGGATTTTGCTCAGTAAGGAAGTGTACAATTTTTTCACATGGGGGTCAACTTTGAAAATTCATTGATTGGAGACTTATGGCTAGCGTTCTAAGCTAGACCCTTCCTAGACACACTTGTAGGACTCCCCGGAACCCGGTTTTGTTGCACGGTTGGAATTTTATGGCCCTGGTAGGTATCCAACAGGTGTCCCTAAAGGCCTTTTGGATGCAAGATGGAACGAGCCATGGAATGAAGACCATGGCTCGGATCGACAAACCATCGACTCTGTTGGATTCAGGACATCGAGATAGTGCGAGGGGTGCCCCTCTCCTCCGGTCCCATGGCCCATGTGTCATCTTGTAGGTCCATTACGGAAACTAGGGTTTTTCTCAATAAGGGAGTGTGCAGTTTTTGCACATGGGGGTCAACTTTGCAAAATCATCGACCGTGGACTTATGGATATCATTCCCAGATGAAACCTTCCTAGACACACTTGCAAAACTCCATGGAACCCATTTTTGTTGAACGGTTGGAATTCTATGTCCCCGGTAGGTATCCAACAAGTGTCCCTAAAGGCCTTTTGGAAGCGAGATGGCAAGAGCCATAGAATGACGACCGTGGCTCAGATCGACAAACCATCGACTCTGTTGGATTCAAGACATCGAGATAGTGCTAGGGGTGCCTCTCTCCTCCAGTCCCATGGCCCAGGTATCACTTGTAGGTCCATTTTGGAAACTAGGTTTTTTCTTAGTAAGGGAGTGTGCAATTTTTGCACATGGGGGTCAACTTTGCAAAATCATCGACCTGGGACTTATGGCTAACATTTCAATCTAGAAACTTCCTAGAAACACTTGCAGGACTCCCTGGAACCCGGTTTTGTTGCACAGTTGGAATTCTATGGCCCCAATAGGTATCCAACAGGTGTCCTTGAAGGCCTTTTGGATGTGAGATGGAACAAGCCATAGAATGACGACCGTGGCTTGGATCGACAAACCGTCAACTTTGTTGGATTCAGGAAATCAGGATAGTGTTGGGGGTGCCCCTATCCTCCGATCCCATGGACCAGGTGTCATCTTATTGGTCCATTTTGGAAACTAGGGTTTTTCTCAGTAAGGGAGTGTGCAATTTTTGCACATGGGGGCCAACTTTGCAAAATCATCGACCGAGGAATTATGGCTAGCATTCTAAGCTAGAACCTTCCTATACACACTTGCAGGACTCCCCGGAACCTGGTTTTGTTGAACGGTTGGAATTCTATGGCCCGAGTAGGTATCCAACAGGTGTCCCTGAAGGCCTTTTGGATGCGAGCTGGAACAAGCCATAGAATGACGACCATGGCCCGGATCGAAAAACCGTCGACTCTGTTGGATTCAGGACATCGGGATAGTGCTATGGGTGCCCCTCTCCTTCGGTCCCATGGCCCAGGTGTCAACTTTTAAGTCAATTTTGGAAACTAGGGTTTTGCTCAGTAAGGGAGTGTGCCGCGTTTTGCACATGGGGGTCAACTTTGAATTTTTTTTTTTTCATTCTAGAACTAGACATTCAAAGAGTGGCAATCAAACCTACCACACTGCACCCTTGGTATATTTCTATGTCCTTAGTGTGCCACATCATTTAACAACTCCTTAGTGTTCCATTATATTTGGATTTTGAGTAATTAATGTCATTTTTAAGAATTCAAAGTTTCAAATAAAAAATGGAGGCAATGTTTCAACGACGATATCCCTCTGATCCTTGCTAGCTTTATTAGATCAAAGTCACCATGAAAAGTTTCCATCAAGTTATGGGGGAATACTTGCAAAATCACAATGAAAAACCATTACATCATTGTTTGTATCAATCAAGAACATTCAATTGTAAATACATTTTCATATGAGGATAATCCATCCTTTTTACCAGCATAGGACCATGAACATCTTATTTTCCTTCATCAAAACAACATTATCAAGGAATATCATTAAACTAGTTAGGTATGTCAGTTTCCATGGATTCTGTATGATTACTTTTGCATTATGACAAGTGGAAAATGGACATATGAAAGAGGTAAAGCACAAACCAGGGTCTTACATACTAGGGTTTATATCTTCAATGATTTTAAGAGAGTGAATTCATGACCAGCTATTGGTTAGCATATTGGAACAAACTAGGGTATATTTGTTACATATATTTGACCATATGTACATGAAGGCCCAATGAATTTTATTACACTTTAGTTATGCATTCCTTGCCATTGTACTTGATACTTTTCCATTGTTTTTAGCTTGCTAGAGTAGGCACACTTCAACCGAACTTCATAGATGTTCATGTACGCATCATTTGATGAAATACAGTAGCATTGATGAAATGTGTAGCATCTATTAGACTTCCTCTTAGTTTGTGAAAATGTCATAGGCTTACATTGATGATATCATGCGTAGCATGTTACTATTATGACAGAGGTTATTCAAACATATTTTGACTTATTTTGTTAACTTTTGTTTTTTCCTTGCAACCATAATCATGATCAATGGTTATGAACCCTTGGAGTTGAAAAAAAACACAATTTTAAACTAGATATCAAAATAGCATGCATGTGATAAGTTCATTGAACTGATGAAAGATATTATTAGTCTTTTCCATTAAGATAATGTTTCCATAACACAATGGTGAGATGTTACTGGAGCAACGCAATAAATGTAAGAGAATAAGTTATATATATATGGGGACTACCGCGTGCCTACCATCTTGGCAAGTTCAAATGCAAAAAAGAACCCCATGATGTCTCACTGAGTCTGCACATAGAGGGGAACTTCATAAGTTCTCGACCCATATCGACTCCTTTTTCCCAACTCCACGTCCATTCTAGGGTTTTCCCATAGACACTTGATAGAGACACTCCTGGTTGAAAGTGTCTCTATCAAGTGTCTATGGGAAAACCCTAGAAACCTAGAGCCAAGCCTAAAAAACCTAGTTTTGAATCCAAATAAGTATACTCTTATATGCAAAGTTTATGACATGTATATAGCAAGGGTGCATACAACTAAAAACAAATCAAGTGCAATCCATATCTGACCCAAAATAGATAAACAAAGAGGCCAAATGACCTAGACTCCAATGAGCATGATGGCGACAATAATGACAATGAGTACAATGATGGTGATGGTGATAATGGGCACGAGGATAGATATGGTGACGATGACAATGAGAAAAAGTGCATTAGGTTGATGGTGGATGACCGATTATTGATGGGGATGAGGATGGTGGCACCACAAGCAAGAGGATGACAAGGCTTGATGGTTATTATGGTAGTGGGCATGGTGTTGGTGACAATGTTGTCATGATAGTGGAGTTCAACATTAAGATAGTAACCCTAGATATTGGAGCCTATCCTAGAAACGCGAGAGCCTATCCTAAAAACCCTAGTTGGTAGTGTAAACCCTAGCTTGTATTCTAATCACAATGAAACCCTATTATGTAGCCTAATCCCTTGCCTAAATTATAATACATATAAAAAGTAAATCATTTTCATTTTACATATATATTCATGTGCATACATTTGAATCCAAATCATTATACACATATATAGAACAAAACTATATATAAATCCATGAGATAAAACCATAGTGGAACAAAACTTGAACAAATATATAAATTTTTAGGCAAATAGTGGAACATGGTTCCCAATGTACATACGATGGCAACTCATTCCCTATACAAAATCTGACAACTCGTGTCGTAGATCCAAAATACATGGAAACTCGTGCCCTATACAAATACTGACAACTTGTGCCGTAGATCCAAAATACATGGCAACCCGTGCCATAGATACAAAGTACATGGAAATTGGTGCCCAAAGGTGACACATCATGGCTAATGTACATAACATGGTGTGTCAAGCATTGTGACCACCCCGGTCACTCCCAGGCGCATCTCCAAAATCAATCGTCCTCTTCTTGGAGCTACTGGAATCTTGGGTCTTCTTCCGTCTAGGAGTAGACTGTCTATCCATGCTCTAAAACAAGTGACATAAGATACCATCATTTTCAAGCATTTGTAACATTTACCACATTTATAAAATGAATGTACAATTAAAATCTTAAATAACTCACCGCTGATGCAAGTGGGAGACGATAGGAAGGTGTCCTGGATCTGCTGAGCATCTCAGCAATTCCACCCTACAACATTTACGACAATCATTTCATTGAAAATAATAATTGATTAAATTAATTTTGGTTAATGCATAAAAACATTTTCATAAATTAACTTGATTCTCACCGTGAACACCTTCGACAATGGACATGGATGAGCTTCTGGGCTAGTAGGTGGAGCAATTGGCTGGACGACCTGCTCCGATGCAGTCATCAGGGGGCGCAAATGTAGATGCAACAACTATGGGTGAACACTGTATATAAATGGGTAGATAATGGAATAGTAGTTTCCATAATAGTTGTAGGAACTGGAGATGATATGGTGGAAGAGGATATGGTGGTATGGGGTTGTAATGTCCCCTCCCATCATACCAGCATGATAGAGAGGACGTGATGCTTAAACTAGGAATCTAGCCCCATGAAGCTTTAGATAAGCATTCACATAATATAAAAGTTCATATGGAAATGTATAATTATAAGAAAACACAATGGAAGTAATTTCAATTACTCATCCATCATACATTCAAGATATTCATCAAATAAATAATTGCAAAGTTAACACAAGAGAATACTTATCTTTTAACAAAGTAGTCCCAAGCGACTGGCTATGCAACTGCAACGTTCCACCCAACCATAGGCCAGTTGCGATCATCAATATCTCAACACACTTCCACCCCCGAGCTGGGCATGATCTCTACAAGGAACCAGGGAACAGCAGACTCACACATAGCCAAGCATACACCAAGATGAGCCAAGCCAATCTGCAATTGGGTTTATCAGGATGCTAGGAATGGAAAGGAAGAATTGCTAAGCTAGTGAGCTCAAGCACAGAGCCACGGATACCTCTACAAGATCTATCTAGCTTGGCACCCACAATTCCTACACACCCCACTCAAGGAAGTATTCCCTCCACCAATGCACAGTCCCTCAGGCCATACCTTCCAATCTAGAGTGTCTAAGGTGTGCATAGAAGAGTAGCCAGCCCTCTTGATCTTCTTCAGAGGTTGTCTCCCCCACTAGGTTTATCAAGCCCTCCCTATCCACTACCACTCCAATCTCTTGCTTACAGTCTCCCAATCAAATAGGGATGTAGATAATCATCTAACTACAACCGCTGGACAGGAGAAAAACGTTTGTACAGTGATAAGCATGAAAATGATTCCCTGAGCCTCGGAAAAATGTGGGAAGGCTAAAAATGAACAATGGAGGTTTAGGAAAACCCCAGGAAGCAGAAATCGTTTTTAGGAAAAATTCCCATGGCAATTCTGGGACAAAACGACCTCCATACGGCCCCAAATCACAGCCCCTTCTTCCCAGCTACTGTCCAAAACCAAAAACGAGTTTCTGGGCAAAGTAAACCCTGCGTTTTTTATGAAAAACGTGAATGTAACTTCCAGTAGTCTCAATTTGCGTGAGAGGATGAAAGCCCTCCCTGAAAAAAAATGGCTTTGGGCACCATTTCGTGGGTGTTTTCTTGCCCAAGAAGCAAAAATATGAATTCCCAGGTTGATGGCTTGCCCATGCATGAAATTGGCTTCCATACCTCTCCATTCCCAAGGCATTAACTGCCTCAACCAACTCTTGGAAGAATTAAATGATTGGGTGCATAACCCAAAATGGGTAGTTGGTGGTTTATGGGTTTTCTCATTTACACATGGATTAACACCATTGGCTCAAGGGTTTGAATAATTTCCCTCCCCATTCCTTGTAGAATCATGCCCCCATCTCTTTGTTTCATTGCATAGCTAGTTGTGGGTATTTTCATTAAAATTCGTATTTACATGATGTCTTATTTACATTGTGCCTATCTAGCATAAGAACCATAGGCATCTATTTCTTTAATTGCCGATACATAAAACGCTAAATCAATGGTGGGGCCTTGGCCTTGAGCTCCTCACCATGATTAAATAACAATATTTACATCATTTACGATTTAATGCAAAGGGGGTGAAAATGGGGACATTAAAGGGGTGGAGGAGGATGTTGTGGACGATGAACCCCTACCGGTTGTATAATATGGGGTATCGACCCAAAAGGGATAGGGGGGATGTTGAGGTATGGTGGATGGGAGGGCGGTCCTGGATAGAGGGATGAGGATGGATATAAGGGAGGTTATGGACAAAGGGGGAAATCTGGATGGAAGGGGGGCATGGACGAATGGGGGAGGATGGATAGACAGGGGGGCGTGGATGAATGGGGGAGGATGTATAGATGGGGGGGCGTGGACGAATGGGGGAGGATGGACGGAGGGGGGAGTATGGACGGAGAGGGGAGGGTGGATGGAAGGGAGGGGGTGGACAGAGGGAGGGGTCTGGGTGGAAGCGAGGGGGGCGACTCATGGGAGAGGGTGGAAACATGGGACTAAAGTGGCCTACAGCTGTTGGCGGCCCCTGCATACAAATTTCTAATATCATAGCTTAGTAAACAAAAATCAAATTAAATCATAGTATGTCGTAGCATTTCAAATCAAAAGCATGCTTTTAAATACACATTTTACCTGTGTATATGGTGATCTGCCGACCCCTGGTGGAGATGGATAATCATCGTAGTCTGTGCATACATGTGGACACCAAAACGCATGCACGTTATAAACATATTAAACAAGTAATTATTCAATCAATCAAAATATTAAAAAATATTGTACGAACTATCATCATGTATGTCATAAATATAAATACATAAAAATAGAAATGCCATAAGTAATAACAATATTGTGTGGGGTACTGAAAAGACCTCCGTGTGAGGTGCCACAATTTTAGTTGCAGCTGCCATTGTTGCATCCAGGTTGGGAGATGCTGCATTCTCCCATGATGGAGTCTCAGCTCTAAATAGCTGTACATTGAAATAATAGTTTAATTCAAGCACAAATACTTTAAAATTACTTTACAAATTATCAGATGATAATTGAAAACACATTAAAAAAAGTTCTAACCTGCTCCATATAGCAGCCCTTGATTGGGCCAAGGAAAGTGTGCTCGCATGTAATATCCCGATTTTGACCCTATTGCATTAAAATTGTAAATGATGTAAATATCGTTATTAAATCATGGTGAGGAGCTCAAGGCCAAGGCCCCACCATCGATTTATCATTTTATATATCATCAATTAAAAATAGATGCCTATGGTTTTTGTGCTAGACAGCCACAATGTAAATTAAGACATCATGTAAATATGAATTTTAATGAAATACCCACAACTAGCTATGCAATGCAACAAAGAGATGGGGGCATGATTTTTATAAGGAATAGGGAGGGGAATTATTCAAACCCTTGATCCAATAGTGTTAAGCCAAATTTCATTGAGAGAACCCATAAATCCCAACTACCCATTTTTTACTTATGCACCCAATCATTTAATTCTTCCTAGAGTTAGTTGAGGTAGTTAATGCCTTGGGAATGGAGAGGTATGGAAACCAATTTCGTGTATGGGCAAGCCATCAATTTGGGAAATCGTATTTTTGCTTCTTGGGCAAGAAGACACCCACAAAATTGTGCCCAAATCCATTCTTCACCCATGGCCTTTGCTCTCTCACGCAGTCTGAGCTAGTTTGGGCTTTCTCCTTCATGTTTTGCCTCATTTTCCTGCATTTTCCATGGTTGGGAACTCATTTTTGGTTCGTATAGTGACTGGGAGAGGAGAACCACGATTTGGGGGTGTGATGGAGGTCGTTTTTGCTCCTTGAATGTCCATAAACGTTTTATGAAAATGAATTTGCCTTCCCAGGGGTGAATCCCCATTTATCATTTCATTTTTGGTTGCCCACATTTTTCTTCATACCAAACACTAGTGATTTTACTGTTATGTGCATCCCTGTTTTAGTTTGAACTTGTGAGCAAGAAATTGGGAGTGGAAGAGGACCAGAATTGGCTTGATAAACCTAGTGAGGAGAGTAACCTCTCAGAAAGATCAAAAGGGCTGGCTAATCTTCTATGCACACCTTAAACAACACTAGAATGGAAGGTATGTCCTGAGGGACTGTGTATTAGTGAAGGGAATACTTCCTTGTGTGGGGTGTGTAGGCATTGTGGGTGCCAAGCTAGATAGATCTTGTAGAGGTATCCTTGGCTCTGTGTTTGAGCTCACTAGCTTAGCAATTCATTCCCTCCCCTTTTCCTTAGCAGCCTGATAAACCCAACTGTGGGTTGCCTTGGCTGATTTTGGTGTATTTTGGCTATGTGTGAGTTTGTTGTTCCCTTTTCCTTGTAGAAATCATGCCCAGCTTGGGGGTGGCAATTGTGCTGAGATATTGATGAGCACAATTGGCCTATGGTTGGGTGGAACGTTGCAGTTGCATAGCCAGTTACTCGGGACTACTTTGTTTTAAGATAAGTAATCTCTTGTATAAATTATGCAATGTCTTTATTTAATATCTGTCATGAAAATGTTGAATGTATGTTAGATATGTAGATGATTTTAATTCTGTTGTGTTTCTTACAATATGCATATGTATATGTATTTTTTAGTATCAATGAGTTTACTTAATTTACATGGGGCTACATGCCCAATTTTAGCATCACGTTCTCTCCCTATCACTAGTATGATGGAAGGGGACATGACACCACAACGGGGACAAAGATGTGGCATTGTCCCCGTCGAACTAGAAGGCCAACCATGGCTACCATTGGTGACAGGTGTATCCTAACTTTTTCCTGAAGGCCCTGCACCTGCGTCTCTATCAGGTTCAATCGGTCTCTCCATTGTAGTATTTGCTACAAAGGTAGTGTGCCTAAGTAGTCCTCGTGCAACACTCATCATCACGCCCTCGATATGATCAAGTTTTTGGGGTAACTGAGACGGCTGGGGAGAGGGGTTGGGCTTGCGCCTAGGAGCTGGTGGCCCTCTCAATGGGTTCCTCCTAGCAGTAGGTCGATCTTGGGCAGAGCCACTCCCAACACCCTGGAACTCGGTTATGTCAAAATAGTTGACATGTAAACCGAACGCAAACTCAGCCCACATTTGCCGAAGGAAGTACTGTGGAACCTCCTTATTATTGCAGGGAGGTTTATCGTAAACTATGAACCACCTATGCATCCAATTGTACCTCCATGGTTGGAAATGACACCAATCCATGCAGAAACGTGGCTTTCTAATCTCTGGTGGTTGTTGTGTTCTTGGATCGGTGAACATACTATACAATTGGGCCTTTGTAATATTCAAATCTTTTATTTCCTCCTTGGAAATGACAGTGGAATAATACTCCTACATCCTAGCTCTATATTTAGTCATGTCAGTTAATTGGCGATGTGCATGGATGAGGGAATCAATTGAGCTCTCAATTGAGGTGGCAAGGGACACTCGAGATGGTTCCCCTATGTTTCTTAGATCTCAAGTGTGCACTCTCATTTCATTTACATAATGGTTTAAGTCATCTTGGTCAAAATTTGGTTGGGGGTTTTGATTTTCTTGGGCATTTGGATTTTGTTGAGGGTTTTCATTGGTTCCAAGATTAGTGTTTTCTTGTGTACCACTGGACTCCATGTTAACATTTTGTTCATTCATTGTGTGGTTTTACACTCTGCAATTGAAAATTTCTCTATTATTTTAATAATTTGGGAATTGTTACAAATTTAATAAACAAAAAACAATGAATAAAATGACAAAAACAATGAATAAAATGACAAAACCAATGAATAAAATGACAAAAACAATGGAATTTACCTATCCAATTGACTTGATGATGAGTTGGTGGATGGATTTAGATTGTTTTAGAGTGGAAATGGTGAGTTTGGTGGCTTGTAACGACGCGCATGTGGAGAGTGAGTCATGCTTGGATACAAATGGTAGAATTACAAAGACTTTGCCCTGTTTTTTTTTTTTTTTAACAGGAGCGCATACACGCCAAAAATGCGCACGCATAGCAGCATGCACTCACCTCGGTTCGGTACCGAACCTAGCAGCGCATGCGCACTGCCTTAGGTGTGTGCGCGTGATCGTTTTCTCCCCGCTAGCGCAGCCTCATTGCAACACTTTTGGGGAGAAACTTTGTGCGCCCGTCCATAAATAATTAATATATAAAGTTAAACGGTTATTTGGAAGAAGCAAGTTATGTTGGCATGACTTGAGTGATTATAGTCATCAACTTTATTTTCTATGTTGATGATATTCTTCTTATGGTGAGGAATCCCTTATGTTGGCTCCAAGAAGATGGAAGGAAGACCCAAGGTAACTTAGAGCTGAACTGTTAAAATGGCGTTTAGGAGAACTAAAGCTAAAGCAAGGAAATCGCTGATAGAGGGAAAAGAAAATTTTCATCCCAACTTGATATCAGAGGATAAGGACATACATCATCAAAATGACGATATTATTAAAGCTTTGTTAGTCTCTCAAATCTAGGTAGATATTGAATTCGATGAAAGTGGTAAAAATATGCCATCTATCATTTGTGACTTTATCACCTCTCGTGAATTGAGCAAAGGAAAGTTGGATGAGACAGTCTCATTGAATGATGGAGGTAAAGGAAAGTTGGATGAGATACTTTCATTTTCAAAAAATGTATAAAGTGGTGGAGCTACTTTATTAGAACCTGATTCAAGCTTTCTGGAGGATGACTTAGAACCTTTTCAATCAGATGAACAAATCTCTACAAACAATATTGTGCATACCCAGAAAAGGAAGCATGGAAAGAAATGTGTAAAGAAGAAGCCAAATCCGCTAAACATTGTTCTAGGTGTGGAAATCAAGCTTAATGAAGTAGTGGAGAATAATGAGATGAATTTGGTCGACAGATTCTCTAGGCGAATGGTGGGAGAATGTATACTGAAGGAGTGGACTACTACTAGCTAGAGCAAGGTAATCAAATCTATACCGGGCTCTTTTGTTCTTTCAAGAGGATGGGTAGCCTTCAAATTTCAGTCAAAGAAGGATGCATTTTATATTTTAAACAAATTATGTTTTTGGGACTCTATTAGCTTATTTTTAAAATCATTGACATCTATGTTTGATGCTACGATGGAAAGAAATGTTATATCTCCCGTATGGATAAAAATGTTGTTAGGAACCCGTGTCAACCCTTCTCTTTACTTTGTTAGTATATTGTTGTTGTACGCATGTGCTTTGTAAGTCGTCCTGTAGTATTTGTTGATCCATAGTTTGTATTAGCCCATGGTATTGACCCATAGTATTGGACGCATATGCTTTGTAAGTCGTCCCGTAGTATTACATGTCCCATGGTATTGACCCATAGTATTGGGCATAGACTTAGTATATAAGTGTGTGTTGAGGCCAAAGAAGGTACCGTGAAGTTATTTGTATTGAGCTTGCTCAAAGGAGGTTTCCCCCTCGAAGTGGCCTGTCATCAATAAAGTGATTCTTAGTTATGTTCTTACTGTTATCTCGTGTATTTTCATTAATTAATTGTTGCAGGTTCCTCACATATGCTATCAGAGCACTTTCTTGGGCTCGCTGGGTGAAATTTCTACCAATTTTTTTTTCGCATCTGTTGCAGGTTTGGATCTAGTAATAATCCCTATATACTTAACTGTGGGAAGTAATTGGGCATAATCCCTAAAACTCATTGTCAGGAGTAACACAGAACCCTGAAGCAGTTGGCTCATTGAGAGGACCTGCCAGCGAAAAGGGCAATGACCCCTACCTAATTGACTAGTTCCCACCCGTGAGGTAAAACAGCAGCTGTCGTTTGTGGCAAAGCGATTATCAATTTTACTTGAGCCGTCGAGTGAGGGGTACTGCCCCAATACGCAAGCCGTCAGATAGCATTGGTGTCTGAGTGAATCCCTTGAACTGTTAGGAAGCCGAGCATACATGGGGTCCATATCTATTTTCAGCTGATAAATCGCAGATTTCCTCTGCCCAGAACTATTGTCAGTCACTTACGCACCATTGCAAATCTATATGTTTCCAATCATGTCCATATTGTTGCATATCCATCTGTTGCCAATCCCTTCCACATCGTTGCAGATCCATTTCTGAAAGAAAAAAAAAACTATTTTTCCACCATATTTCCCTTGTTTTAACTTTGTTTCCCTTGAAACTTCCCTGACACCCCTACAATCCCATTCTGCATATTTCATTCCTAAGGACCCTGTCCCAAATTCCACTCCCCAACGCCATAAATTCCACATTTGTTTATTTTTAGGGTTTGCCATAACTTCTTTGATTTTCACCCAATCGCCTTCAAATTTTACCACAATGTTCATTTCATATTTCTTCTTCTTTGTCCCTCTCTACCAAATTTTTTCATTCTTTAACCCCTCTTCTGAAATCTCCCTTTTATGCTTCCCTGTCCCTTTGAAAGTGTCCAACACCTAGTCAAACCCAAATTACCCATTAAATTTTTTCCCAAATCCAGATTTTCCTTTACTAAAACAGTTTCTGTTTTTGTTTATCTACCCACTCAAAAAAAAACTCATGGTTATGTTTGTCACCTGCGCATGAGCAAAAACCATGGAGGAATCACTTGCAGCCATCCAAAACAAACTCCAATATCTGGATGAAAAATTTCTCAGCCTCCATCTTCAACATTCAGCCATGAACAATAACCAACAGCCAGAATCTTTTGCAGCCACTAGGTTCTCTTCTTCCAACAATTTTTGTGGGCCAAAGCTTGATTTTCCTCGCTTCAATGCTATTGATCTGACTGGATGGATATACCGTCAGAACAATATTTCAGTCTGCATAATACTTTTGATGTCCAAAAAGTTCAACTTACATCCTTTCATTTGGAACAGGAAGCCCTTCAATGGTACCATTGGTACATCAAATCTCATCACGAGCCAAACTAGATAGATTTTTGCCAACTACATTTGCAACGATTTGGTCCTAGTGCTTTTGATGACTTCACAGGAGCACTCACTAAACTTCGCCAAATTGGCATAGTGAGAGAGTATCAGACAAAATTTGAGAAACTAGCCAATCACACAGAAGGATTGTCTGATGAATTCTACATGAGCTGTTTTATCAATGGTCTCAAGGATGAAATCCGCTCAGAGGTCCAAATGTTCTGTCCCAACACAATGATGGAAGTCCTAGGGTTGGCTAAGTTGGCAAAGGACAAGATCGCAGCCCAACAACGCTCCAAACCCATCTTTGTTCCCTTCAAAAATATGGGTTCCCAACAACCTCCCATCACGCTAGCTCCTCAACCAACTCCTATCAAGCATTTGTCTGAACCAGATATATGGGCACGCCGATAAAAAGGGATTTGTTATAATTGTGATAAGAAATTCACTCGGGGAAATAGATGTGTTGAGAAAACGCTCTATCTCTTGGATGTGAATTCTCTGCCTGCCTCTGAGAATTCAGGTTTTGTCTTTTTTTGTTTTTGCAACCTCTTCTTCAAGAGTTTATTCAATAAAAAAACAGATGGAGGATTTCAAGTTTTGTCATATATACAGAGAGCAAAACATTGAAGCTAACATTCTCTCAAAGTAAGGTATCCAATTGGGTATGGGACAATGGATGATATCTAAAGACCAAGGTGGACTAATAACATAATACAAACATGATCCTTGCTAAATTTTTGAGTAATTTGCTGAGAAATGAAAACCTTGTCTAAGGCTAATTAGCTTGTTCTTTCTCTGTTTCTAAATCCATGCTCTGTATAAGCTTTATAACTGAAATTCTAAGAAAGATGTAGGACTGTTTGTGCATATATTTGATTTAGTAATTATGCTATATGTCGGAAAAATCGAAATATTTTATATTAGCATTTTTTTATTCAAAAGTAGTGATATGCTGTAGTTTGCAGCATCATTATAACTATTTTATGTTATGAGGAATGTAAATTTGATATAAGAGATTTTTTTTTGTGAAAAAAAAGGAGTCCCTATGATCTTGAGGGAAACTAAAAATTCTCAAGTATTTTTGCTCTAATATGGGTATGACTATTAACATTAATAAAAAAAAGGTTATGATAATCAAATCCCAGAAGATCACTTATGATAATTTCATGTATGACAACAACAACTTGCAAGAAGTGACTTCTATATCTTTAGTGGGCCTAACAGTTAAGAACATGTGAGGAAATTGCAACAATTAATTAATGAAAATACACGAGATAGCAGAAATAGCCGAACTCATAATCGCTTTATTGATCGCAGGCCACTTCGAGGGGGCAAGCTCAATACAAATAACTTCACGGTGCCTTCATTGGCCTCGACACACACTTATATACTAAGTCTATGCCCAATACTATGGGTCAATACCATGGAACATATAATACTACGGGACGACTTACAAAGCATATGCATCCAATACTACGGGTCAATACCATGGGCTAATACAAACTATGGATCAACAATTACTACGGGACAACTTACAAAACATATGCGTCCAACAACAATATACTAATAAAGTAAAGACATGGGTTCCTAACATCCCCTCTCCCTTAGAAAAAGCTTTGTCCTCAAAGCTTTAGATGTGGAAATTGATGTTGAATCTGAAGGAGTGGTGCCCATGTAGCATCCTCTGGTTGCATGATGTGCCACTGAATGAAGACCTCTATGATAGAGCGAGAGAGAAGTGGATGCCCTTTGAGTGTCAGGGAGGATTTCTTGGAAGGCTATAGACAAAGAAAAACCATATCAACTGCTTGAAAAGTGTGCTCAGAACGGTGTTCATCGGCTTGTTTCATTCGAATTCTTACCATGTGAAGATTGTCCTGCAAAATGCGAAGAATTTGATCACAATTTCGAAGAACCGTGTCAATTGCCTAAACTAGGGCATTGCCGAGGGTGTATGGGAGAAGAAATGGCAGTGCCTGACCATAGATTGCTTCATATGGAGTTATTTTAGATGCAGTAGTGTACCACCATTCAACGAGAGGGAGCCATTTCTCCCACTGAGGTTGTTGTTCGAAGGTGAAGCAACGGAGATAAGTTTCTAAACATTTATTGGTAATGTCAGTCTGCCCTCCAAATTTAGGGATCCCTTCAATGAATTCCAGAGAAATATCTGTCCAGATCCATGTAGGGATGGGTTCAAGCAATCCTGGAAGGAGTTGGAAAGTATCACATTCAGCCACCATTTGTTGAATTTCCCTTTTCATTCCCTCCCAAAAGAAGGTATGTTGTGCCCTCTCATACGTTTTGAGGAACCCAGAGTGCCCTACCAATGGAGAAGCACGGAATTCAAAGAATAAATTCGGTTGAAGATCTGTGCTCTGGGGAAGCACGAGATGACCCTTATAGCTCAGGGAAGTGCCATCCCAAGAGTAATGTGGTACAGTATAAGGGTTTTTTTCCAACCATTGGATGAGATGAGATAAGGAGGATTCGTTGACATAGCCCTGTTGAATAGATTGCAACCAATGCAGAGAAATAACTGAAAGAGAAACTTGGTCATCAAATGTGTGAGAAGGAGCATCTGCCACTAGATTGTCCTAAACCTACATGTAAGTGGCCTCATAGGCATAACCCAAGAGTTGGAAAACCCATTTCAGTTGTGCGGGGGAGGATACCCATTGTTCCAGGAAATATTCCAGACTCTGGTGAGCAGTCTTGATGCAGAAAGAATTCCCTAATAGGTATGGCTGCCACGTCTGTATTGCATGCAAAATAGCCATCATTTCCTGCTCAAATGTAGAGGTGGCTAAGTTCTTACCTAAAAGGTCTCTTGAAGGCGGAAATCCGACTAGTTCTGTAAAGACACCTGCATATCTATCCAAAATTTGTGGGAGTTCCAAGGGAGTAGTGGAGACCATTGATGGGTGCATTTGAATGGAATGGAGCTTAGCAATGACACCATGTGAATTATTCTTAAGGAGATTTTCCAAGCGATGTGCACTGATGATGCGGAGAGACCCTGGTTGTAATCCTGTAAGGGTGTGTGTTTTCCCATTGACTGAAAACTGCATCCAAAGTTCAGCAAAATCCCATAAGATGGGGCCAAGTGTGCATAACCATTGAGCACCCAAAACCACATCACATCTGCCTAAGGCCAAGGCAAACATGTCAGAACGCAAGTTATAATCTTCCATAGAGATACACACATTGCGACACTTCCCCTTGCAAGGTAAGGTGCCCCCATTGGCAATCATGAATTCAAAGTTGGATCAATGATGGACAAAACAATCATCCTGTTTGGCGATCCGAGGGTCAATGAAGTTATGAGTGCTACCAGAATCAATGAGTACGGTAAGAGGGAGCTTCTAGAAGTAACCCCTGACCCAGATTGTTTGTGGGGTGGTGAATCCGGATAAAGCATGGAGAGATATCTCTGGTTGGTCGTCCTAAGATGGGGGGTCAACAGGCAGCTTCTGAATGTCGACCTGATCATCTACTATATCTGGAGCTTCTTCACCAAGTTCAGAGGCAGGAAAAGAATCCACATCCAAGAGATAGAGATTTTTCTCAACACATCTATGTCCCCGAGTAAATTTTTCATCACAATTATAACAAATCCTTTTTTCTCGGTGTGCCTGCATCTTTGCTTTAGGCAAATGCTTGATAGGAGTTGGTCGAGGAGCTAGTGTGATGGGAGGTTGTTGGGAACCCATATTTCTGAAGGGAACAAAAGTGGGTTTGGAGCGTTGTTGGAATGGGATCTTGTCTTTTCCCAACTTATCCAACCCAAGGACTTCCATCATGGTGTTGGAACAGAACATTTTAACCTGTAAGCGGATTTCATCCTTGAGACCACTGATAAAACAACTCCTGTAAAAGTCATCAGACAATCCTTCTGTGTGATTGGCCAATTTCTCAAATTCTATTTGATACTCTCTCATAGTGCCAATTTGGCGATTAGTGAGTGCTCCTGTGAAGTTATCAAAAGCACTAGGACCAAATCGTTGCAAAAGGAGTTGGAAACAATCTGTCCAGTTTGGCTCGTCATGAGCTTTGATGTACCAACGATACCATTGAAGGGCTTCCTGTTCCAAATGAAAGGATGCAAGTGGAACTTTGTGGACATCAAAAGTATTATGCAGACTAAAATGTTGTTCTGCCCGGGATATCCATCCAATCGGATCAGTACCCTTGAAGCGAGGAAAATCAAGCTTCGGCCCACGAAAATTGTTGGAAGAAGAGAACCCGGTGGCTGCAAAATATTCTAGATGTCGGTTATTGTTCATGGCTGAATGCTGAAGATGGAGGCTGAGAAATTTTTCATCTAGATCTTGGAGTTTCGTTTTGAGGGATGCAAGTTCATCCATGATTTGTGCTCCTGCGCGAGTGACAACCATAACCAGGAGTTTTTTTTTTGTTTTTTCTTTTAATGGGTAGAAAAACAAAAATAGAGGCTTCTTTAGTAAAGGAAAATTTGGATTTGGGAAAAAGTCTGATGGGTAATTGGGGTTTAACTAGGTTTTGGGCACTTTCTGATGGACAGGGAAGCAGAAAATGGGGATTTTAGAAGCGGGGTGAAAGAATGAGAAAATTTGTCAGAGAGGGAGAAAGAAGCAGAAATAGGAAATGAACACTATGGAAAAATTTGAAGGAGATTGGGTGAAAATTGAAGAAGTTATGGCAAACCCTAAAAATAGACAAATGTGAGATTTCTGGCTTTGGGAAGCAGAATTTGGGATAGGGCCTTCAAGAATGAAATATGCATAATGGGATGGCAAGGGTGTCAATGAATTTTCAAGGGAAACAGAGTGATCTGAAACGACTCAGAATGGATCGAAAATGACTGGATCTGAAACGACTTTCATAATGGATCTGAAACAGCTCAATCTGAAAAAAAATTTAGAATGGATCTGAAATGGCACGGAAGTGATCGGCAACAGATGGATCTGCAATGATGTGGAAATGATCGGAAACAGTTCAGCTGAAAATAGATATGGACCCCAGGTATGCTCGGTTTCCTAATGGTTCAGGGGTTTCACTCGACCACCAATGATGTCTGACAGCTTGTGTATTGGGGTAGTACCCCTCACTCCACGGCTCAGGTAAAACTGATAACCACTTTGCCACAAACAACATCTCTTGGTTTACCTCACTGGTGGGAACTAGTCAATTAGGTAGGGGTCGTTGCCCTTTTCATCGACAGGTCCTCTCAATGGGCCAGCTACTTCGGGGTTTCTGTGGTACTCCTCACAATGAGTTTTAGGTCTTATGCCCAAGTACTTCCCACAATTAAGCAGATATGGATTATTCTCATATCCGAACCTGCAACAGACGCGAAAAAAAAAATTTGGCAGAAGTTCCACTTAACGAGCCCAAGAAAGTGCTCTAATACCAGATGTGAGGAACCTGCAACAATTAATTAATGAAAATACACGAGATAACAGAAATAACATAACTCATAATCGCTTTATTGATCGTAGGCCACTTTGAGAGGGCAACCTCCTTTGAGCAAGCTCAATACAAATAACTTCGCGGTGCCTTCATTGGCCTCAACACACACTTATATACTAAGTCTATGCCCAATAATATGGGTCAATACCATGGGACATATAATACTACGGGACAACTTCCAAAGCATATGCATCCAATACTATGGGTCAATACCATGGGCTAATACAAACTATGTATCAACAATTACTACGGGACGACTTACAAGCATATGCATCCAACAACAATATACTAGTAAAGTAAAGACATGGGTTCATAACAAAACATATGTTATCTCCTTAGAAGCCATAGGTTCAATTTAAGAGGGGGATGGGGTATGTACACATTTAAGCAAGTTGTCATTGGTGGATACTTGTGTGGGGTTGGAAAGGTACCAACAACCTCATTCTCGCTTACAAGATTGAGAGTGGGGTGATATGTATTTCCTGGGAAGGCCTCAATGCCCAAAAATTTTAGTTTAGTGGGATAGCTTGAGTGGTTGAGTGTTGTGAGCTGCAAGTAGGATTTCATGAGGTCAAATCCCCATGATGACTATCTATGTGAATGTTGAGGGCCTCACTCAATGTCCCCGCCAAGTTAGGTTGCCAAAATTGCAACTGAATGGTTTACCCTGGGTGTCATCCTTGAAATGAGGGGAAGTGCTCGAAGGGTTTCCCATGATGTATATTCCATAAAAAAAACTTGGAGGAAGTGACTTCATACAAATATCTCAGAATCAATCTTCATCATAAGCTTAATTGGAACTATAGCATTGATAAAATGATTAACAAAGGGTGGAAAGCTTATTCGGGACTTGAAAACAATTGCAAATCAACAAACCATTGGCTTTGTGATAGGAATGAACTCCTCTTGGATACCCTTGTCACTCATATTATATTATATGGATGTAAATTTTGGGGCTTCAAAATATCTAGAGAATCATGGAGAATGATAGAGGAAATCCAAAAGCATTTTATAACATATAATCTCAAAATTAAAGGAAATGCACCCTATCCTATTCTCCTCATAAAAATGAGTCCCTCTCTAATTGAGAGCATGGCTATGACTAGGAACCTGATGTACAAGAACATGATAAACGACATGGGAGACAAGAGGCTTCCTAAGATTGCTTCATACTCTAGTAAAAACCTCCTACAAATTAAGTGAGGTTGAAATAAAGATGCCTAGTCTTGGATAAATCATTGGGGAGTCAAGGAATAGGTCACTTTGCAAAATAGTGATAATATTAAAAGTATTATTACATCTAAATTTAAGGGGAAGATGTGTTCCGATAAACAGTTAGAGGAAAAGAGAAAAATTAAGATATTCTAAGGATGTGATCATCCATAATCTAGAAGATGAAAACTGTCACTTTGTTTTAACTAGCATAAAGAAGAAATTCAACACTGCTCAAAAAAGAACAAGCGCTCACGAGCTCCATAGTGAAACAAGGAACTGAAAATTACTAAAATGTCGTTGGATGAAATAATTCCAGCGTTGTGATACCAAGAGGGTTGAAAATGAAAATCACTTTCTCATAGAATGTCCTATGTGCATCCACATTAAAGTGCAATTTCAAAATATTTGTTACAATACTGACATTCCTAACCTTTTAAATCATCACAATTATGGTGACTTAGGAATGCTTTTCTTAAAGATTTTTGAACATAGAAATTAAATTCTAAAAACACCAAGTGATCCCTTTCCTATTTAAGGTATGATAAACCAAAATTGGTCTTAGTGGGAATTAATAACTATCATTATCACCATCATAAACTTATTATGTCCCTGCGGGACATATAGTGCCTCCCAGGGCTTGATTACTTCGTCTGTACCTGTTGATTATGTTGCGTACAATAGGAAGTTCATTTTAAATGCTTTTGGCCTCCATCTTTCAAGGTTCACCTCGCTTTTGAGTCTTGGCCCACCAGGCTCTAAACCTCATCCTACCAGCTTTGAAGCTTGTATTCCTACATTTATTCATGCATTTGTTCAAAGTAGAGCACATTTGGACATAAGGTTCTTGAAGCTTTAGATCGCAGTTCAGTTCACATGTCATTATTAAATTCTTAGTTTAGAAAGAGAATATCATTGTGGTTCTCAGGAAGCTGTTGTCTTTGAATCTTGGTCGAGATAGTGTTCACCTTGTTGTTCATGTGGGAGTTCATGGTTTATCCTATTGTCTTAAAGCTTTTGTTCGGTACCACATGATGTAATTTTGTTCAAGTGGCAACTATGAATTTTCAGTTTGGGAGTTGACTTTCGTTGTGGTTTTGAGAAAGATATCATTATTCAAGCTTGGTTGACAGAGATCCAACCTTGTTCTACATTATTGATGTTGTGGGAGATCATGGTTTGACAAGGTAAATTCAATGTAAATTACTTTTATGAATTCGGGTATGTTGATGTTCGAAGATAGCATCTTTCACGTTCTGATTCAGTTGCTTCTTGAATGAAGCAGGATATAAAAAAAAGTAAAAACGTAATATATAACGAGCTATGCTCAGAAGCATGGTAAAACGTAATGAATACAGTTGGTTCATATTAGAGCTATTATGTTATGACAACAAATGGTGTTTGATCTTGTATCCATATTAATTATAAACATAAAACTTGTGTATCCCGGATAGATATGAGAGTATGATTAAGGTGTGCTTAGTGTTGTAACCATTGTATAGCACATAATGAAGTACGTTGACTGTTGTTCTAAGATCTATAGTGATAAACATAGTTTCGACTCTTACGTAAGATTCAGATTACATAACTTGTGCATTATTAATGTGGATAGATCCATAGCATGTGATAGCTATAAATGTCATACTTTACTATCCTTATGAACAGTGTATGGTATGATAAGCTCCTGAGCTAGTGTGAGTGATATCCATATATAGTTACAAGCTAAGTTAGATATCTATAGGGGTAAGCTATTCTTTGTTATAACTTGGTTCATTTTTGTCTAGTTTCAATAATTAATACCATCATTTTCCTTGTACGTGTGATATACTTGAACAAAGAAAGCTTCAGCCTATGCAATGTTCTATGCATTCATTATGTATTTATAGGTAATTAAATAGCTTTGTACAAGCATGTTCTATTACTAACTAGTTATATCAATGGGAACACTTTATGATTGCAATACTTACAATGATCATTGCTACTTTTGGTCAATTTCATCAGATTGATAACATGATAAGATAGGGAATCTATCGAATAAATAATAGCTAGTGGATGATAAGCCTCAAAGTAAACTTTCAACATAGAGTATATCGATAACAATACTATATGGTTCTTGGTGCTATTGATTCATAGAAAAGTAGGACAAAACAATGGTAATAGCAAATGCCTTGACATTAAGTTGCTATTGTAATTGTGCCTATTGTACATGTTCGTATGGAGCTAGTGGTTGAAGCTAATAGATGATTGGTTTAAACTATATGTGAATAATTTTATGTGAGCAGCTTATACCTATAGGAATGCCTTATAGACTTACCACTAGTTGTGGGTATGGATACATAGTGCCACAACCGAGAATAGTTGCATAATTTAAGTGAATTGACGCATCTCATTAATTAAGGATTAACTCTACCTGTCTAATGTTTGTGATAGCATACTATTCATGTTGACCATTCATATTACATGATCAGTGTTATCAACATTCAATATGCTCCATATGTGCAATTACTATGCATGGGCTCTGGTGTTAGGTGCCATCATTAGTGCTATCAACTTCAACATATTATGTCAACTCATTAGCATTGTCATCTTGATATGGGTTCTATCATCACTAGGATATATATATTAAGGACTCATGCCTTTGTGCTTATAGTTACATCATCCTTTGTTTTAGTACAATGAATCCTATGGTTACATCTCTTAGACCTTGTCTTAGTTATGTTAAGGCATATAGAAATTGATTGCAGCTGAATTTTTTAATGGCATTGAATAATTTCAAATAGAGTAGCTAGACATATGGTGTTGCAATTGTCAAAAGCTTTTCTCCTATCATGAAGGAGACTCAATGGGTTCCAATTCTTTAAAACTTTTCTCCTCTTAGAATGGAGACTCACCTAGCTAATAGTAGTTAAAATGATGAACAAAAAGGTGAAAGTTTACTCAGGAATCAAGTCACAACTGATCTCAACAATATAAAAAAAAACATATCCATTCCAATCTTGAATTAGACCAGCATCAATATTATGTGTGTCAAGACTATTTGCAAAGAAAATTTCTTGGTCCTCATTTTTTGTTTGACATCTTTCTCCTATTTGAATGTAGTCATATGCAGTGGTAATTGAAAGTTTGAAAGGAGGAGCTGCGTTGGAAAGTTGACATCTTTCTCCTATTTGAATGTAGTCATCTTTCTCCTAGCTAATTTTGATTTCTAGATCTCATTGTCAATTGGGTAGAAGATTCCTCTTTTCAACTTCATGTTAAAATGAACTTGACTTGGGTTTCACCAATTCCAATTCTTGTAATTCACCTTCTTCAGTTATGACGAATTTTCCAGTGATGTTAGGCCTCTTTTGACAAATCATTAACCCATTCTGTTGATAGAAACCTCCTGTTGTTCCAAAACACTTTCCACAAGCAAGATTCCTATTTGAAGTTTCATGTTAAGATGAAATTGACCTAGCTTTAAACACTTCCAACCATTGGAATTCACCTTATATTATGCAACTTGTTCACTTATTATGTGTCTAGAATTTAGTTATTGGAGCTCTTCCTTGTCTTTAATCCGAGAACCAACTTTTTCCTGTGCAGTATAATTTACGCAAAATGCAATAAAATGGCAACAAAAATACTGTTCTCTTCCTTAATTTTTGTATTCTTCTTCCTGTGAGAAATAAAATGCTAAGCTAGTTTGCATTACAAAATGTCAAAATATGGGGCGTTACCGAATCGGGACAGGAGAGGACGGGGATTAGGATGACACTTTTTGAAAGAGGGGACATGGACACGTTGAGGTATTGTAAATATATATTATAATATATGTCTAACATACTTTAAATATTTAAACATAAAAATATCAGATCATTTTCATCAAGTAAGACACTAAAGTCTAACATACTAACTAAAACATGCACGTTGCTTCATTGATTTAAAGTTATATTAATATAAATCTTAAACATATTGATTTTGAGATATCCATATGATTTCATTGGTGCTTTCACAGGTGGGCATATTTACAACCAAAGGAAAACCCGTGTGAAAATTGCAGAAATCGACGTTTCGGGCTGGATAGTTCAGCCCATCTTCAGGAGATACATTTTAGTTTCTCAACCTAATCTTTCATTTTGGTTTTCTTATTAATAATGTTATTTGGCTTGATTATTGAATTATGTCGGCCCTTATAAACATTATTATTTAGATGTCATCGTTTTTATTTTTTATCTTGTTAATGATAGGAGCCCACACTGTGCTAAGTTGCCAACCATCGTCTCGATTGATATTGAAAGGGTGTTTTTCAATTTCAATCGCTTCTCTTACTCATCTTCTTGTGTAGTGGTCAATGCTGGCGATGACTTTGGCGTCTTCCAAGAGAATGTGGTGTTTGGAGGCAATGGAGTGTTCTGCTAACACGGAGTTCTTAATCCGTCCATGAATGATGTCTGTGTTATGCTCCTTTAATCTTGTTAGTACAGAGCGACCAGTTTCTCCAATATACACCTTCCCACAATCACATGGGATCGAGTACACACCTTTATACTTTTTTGGGTCCACTTGATCTTTTGCATGGTCCAAGATTCCACACAATGTGGTAAAAGGTGAGAAGGCGAACCTTACTTTTTTTTTCCTCAGTATGTTGGCTATTTTGTTCATTGTCCCTTGGATGTAGGGAAGCTTTATTGATTTTATAACTTCGTTTTGATTCCTTGCCTGCCTTACTTCCTAGGACCTCTTCATGGTTTTTCTAATAAGATTCTCATTGTAGCCGTTTCCTTTGAAGACTTTGAAAAGGTGCTCTAGTTCAAGATCCAAGTGTGCCAAATCAGATATGAATTCTCAGAATTGAATTCTAATTGGACAGATAGATTCACCTTGCTGAGGAGATTCAATCTATCATATTACTTTTCCAAAATCTGTGGAGAGAAACCCAAAAAACAAGAAACCCTGGTTTACGTCACTGCATAATGTCTTCTTCTCAGGTTAGCTCTGATACCATGTTAATTTTTGAGGAATAGACACACAGAGTTTCCGTGGGGAAAACCCTAAGGTGAAAAACCCCACAACTTCCTCAAAGATAGATAGAGAAATGATACAACCAAAGTACACAGAGATAGACTCCTCCTAGCAGTTGATCTTCCTCCTCACATGTGCGCCACTTTCCGAGTGAAGGAAGTGTGAGTTCTGAAGTGATCAAAATAGAGATCGGGAGATCTCTATTTATACTTGTCCTGAATGCCCAATAAACTTATGGGACCAAATTGTCTAGCTTAGCACAATAACCTCATGTTACATTAATCTGGGCCGACCCTTTACAAGGTGGTCTAATAACCCATCGGCAAGTTAACACACTTGCGACACTTGTCAATACGAATGACGACACTTTCGTATAGAGGAATAATACATCTCTATAGGAGTACAATAAATATATATATGAAATACATTCCCAAGTTACATATACATCAACAGGTATATCATCCTTAATCATTCTTTTCCTTATTCTCCACTCCTGAATATGGTTGAAAATATGAGTGGCCTTATTCTGCCTAAAGGTAGATAGGAGGTCTGTACTGGCATCATACCGAACAGGAAGTTGGAAATGATTGAGAAACATTGTCTCTAAATCGTAGAAACGGTGATAAGCAGTAGATGGAAACTCAATGTACCATTTAGATTCTACGCAGGTTAAGGTTCTTTTGAAGAGCCTCAACCGTATAGAGTCATCATTCAGTGAATTGGAGGAACACCATAAGTGAAAAGTAGTGACATGGTCCCCATGATCTTCACCAAACTTACCTTCAAACTTTGGAATGTTTGAGGGAAATTTGGCTGGAACAGGAGGCCAAATTGGATCGTGACGAACCAGATCATTCATTAGTTTCAAAAGATATGGTAGATTCAAAGTTTCCAGAAAGGGTAAACGAGGTCGAGTCGAAGGCAAATGTGTTTGGGGAGCTGGGAAAGGAAAGTTTCCTGAACCAAATTTCCCATAAGGTTGGTTTGGTTTTCCCTCATCCATCAGTTGCGAAGTGAAATAATTTTGAAATGGGATCCACCCATATGCAACTGGATTTCCCCCCTAGAGCCCACTCCACTGAGGTTGAGAGTAGCTCCCTCCAACTAAAACAACAGCTAAAGAGAAAGTGGTACTACTTCTCCTGCTGAAAAGAAAAAAAGGAGAACTTCCTACAAGTGCAGTAGATCGCCGAAAAGAAAAAAAGGAGAACTTACTACAGGTACAATAGAGTGAGCAGGCATAGAGCCTACAAAAGGAGTAAAAGTAGCAAAGTGTCCTCAAAACCAAGGGAATGTAGATAAGAAATACTAAGACTAGTCTAGAAATTCTGGAAGATGGGGATGATGTAAAAGGAACACTAGAGATCCCAGTGAATGGTAAGCTAGATAACCCAGTGTTATATCTAAAGGGTATAGAAGTGCTAGAAACTTGAGTACCAGATGACTCTACAGATGCTTAACTAAAGTTCAAAGATACTACTGGGGAATAAGTTGACTGAATTGAACTAGGTATCTGCACACTAACATGACGAGGAGAGAATCCTCTAGACACGATAGTTGATGTAGTCGTATAAACATTTCCCGATCCTTCCGGGCTGTATTGTCCATAATAAAACCATATGTGATCTTATATGCACTTAACCTGAGTTCACCTAAAGAAGCTACCTGCACTAATACTGGATTGTGGGGTCTAGTTAAAGGTGGGTTAAAAGGTATTACAAATCCTTCAACTTGCAATTCTTCAACCCTAGTTGAGTGTGAAGCAGGTGTAGTGTACCTGATGAGATCAGGTTCCCCAGGAATGTCAATTATTCTAGTTGGCTCAAAATAGCCACTTGTGTTTATCCATCGCCGCTGAGGTGGCGGTGGAGTCTCCACTATGAGTGGAGGAAGGTTATGTAACCTACGAAGAGGATAATCCTCCACAGCTAAAAATTCAAATCAATGAAAACCTAGGGTCAACTAAACACAAGTAAAACAAACAACACGCCACTATGAAAAAATCCTGAGTAGTCCAAACCAGGAAAACAAATGGCCTTCCAAAGTAACGTCTGGGATGATGAGGGCCTAGAACAAACCATTGAAGGAATGAAGAATAGTTACCTGGGGCACAATAGATATACCTTAGGGCCAAGCGTTTGAATCACCAACCGTATTCCCAAAGCACTGCAAGACATTTCCTCCCATGTATGTCATAGGTACATTAGAAATAAACTTCTAGATTAACTTGTGTATGAGCCCTAAAGTCATGATACTAAGGTTACCAACCTTGCAGGGAGGGTCCCGAGGAACAGTTGCATGTCGAGTTAGTATACATGGGAAGGGTAGCAAAGCCTGAAACTAAATAGAATCGATGGTACTGATAAGTCCCCATAGGCGCACCAACCCTGGGATATGCTCAATTGAATATTGGATGTCTATCTCCTCTAATCAATCTCGCACAACCTCGTGCTTGACTCCGGTGTGAGTGGAGATTCCTGGTTCACCTTCTAGAAAACTGGATTTACCTAATGATAGGCCATTACGTCTGAGTTTAATTACTTTGGACAGTTTAAGAAAAACTCCTAGTCCAAAGTACTCGCCTAAACTAGTTGATGATTGTCCCTAAAAAAGAAAAATTCCTAATAAAATTTAAATTAATGTTCATTTTAAGGATTGTTATACACTTAGAGGGTAATGGTCATGCAACTAGTGGGGTTCTAACTCATGCATGAAAATAACATGACAAGTGCATAGATAAAATTGAAAATATAATGCTTTCACTTTTCTTTTCTTTTCGAAACTAAAGAACTGATAATGCAAATCTAATGATGCAAAAAATTATTTTCTTTTCAAAAATGCAAATATGCATATGCAACTATATTTTTTTGGAAATATGACCGTGTCACTAAATTACAATGCTTGCAAATAAATTAACTTGATTTTTTTCAATTTTCTCTTTTAACATAAAAAGAAAAACTACTTATAAACAAGTATATTACACTAAGATAGTAGCAAAGTGCATCAAACTTATGTACTTAGCCTATAAGATTAAAATTTCAAAACACTCAAAATACTGACAACAACAAACTTGAAGAGTTAACTTAAACAAAAAGTCCAAGTTCACTACCTTTGGTATCAATATTTTGATCAAAAAGACTGAAAATAAGAAATGAATCAAACAAGAAACCCTTCAAGAGTCTAAACAACTCACAGATAGTCCAAAAACACATACAGACACTGACCAAAGCATAAGCAACCCAAAAGCTCAAGCATAAAGTTATAAGGCACCATTCTTCAACAAGATTTTAATCAAAAGGAGGTCTAAAGGTGAGATAAAAAAAACTTCAACACATGCACCAAAGTGTTTAAACAGAACCCATAAAGAGCCTTAACCTCAAAAATATTCAAGACAAAAGTAAAAATGATAAACCCTAGGAGGAAAAACTTCACCTACAGGGTTACACGCGACTGTAAGTACAACAACAAGCGCATGACACATGGGTGTAAAACCTTCCACTAGTGTGTAAAAGGGGAAAATGTTGCTGCAGGAAAAGGCCATCAACGTTTATGCCTCAAAAATTTCAAAAAACATAAGGAATTGCTCAATGAAATCGAGTCCTGGGTTAAAAACGAGGGTGAATACCCCATACATACTCCGCCTAAGACCTATAATCACACTCAGACTGGAAACATTTCAAGAAAAAGACCCCAAATCAACAGGGCTTCCCTAATGGAGTCACCAATTTTGCTGTGAGGAAAAATTTCCTAGTGAATGGGGTTAATAGAGGTCACCAACATACTATCACCTTCAAGCATAAATCAAGGAATTTACAGACCCAAAACAAGATATCATTTATAAAATAAATAAGGGTTTGAGAATTTATAACTAAGTACCTTACATCAAATAAGGTCGATCCAAGCTCTCCAATCCTCAAGTTTTACTCCAAAATCGTGTTCTGAGACCTGCAATGCAAACATAACCTTCCTCAAAGTTTTTGATTACAAATAGATAAATAATAAATTGAAAGTACATAGACATTAAAAATATCAAACACTTTCAAATATCCAATCATTCATCAAATTACTAGCAATTTGGGAAAGGAAAGATCTTTTTATTCACTGTAATAATAGCAACAAGTACATTTCACCTTGATCTGCACAAGCACCTTCTGAAACTTGATCTGGATCCTTTTCTCCTCTCCTCTACCAAAATTCCTCCAGCATAACTTTGCAAAATGAGTGTGTGTCCCCCCTCTCCCATGGTCTTCCCTTTGTATTTATGACAAAGTTGGGAAAGTAGTTTCGAAAGAGGATTAGTTAGGATAGGTAGGGAGGTTAGGAAACCAACCTTAACTATCTCTAATTCGAATTTCTTTTTTATTTTTCGTGATTTTTGAGGAACACGCAAGTGAAGAGTGCACCACTCACATGTTAAGCACTAGATTACTTAAGGAAACATGTGTGCACAAAATTTTAGGGAAACAATCGAGTGGTAAAGGGATCACATGCGGGTAACATGCAGGTTATCAAGTCTTCAATAGCGTGTATGTCCTAAACCAAATACACAAAAAAGAGGTAAATTGGGGAAATCAGGAATGACTGGGGCCACATACATCAATAGAAAATCCAGGCTCTTCCATTCATATTGTCCTTTTGTCTGAGCGAAAATTCAGTATCGTCACGAATGACGAAGTGTCGATTTGATGGATAACAATGCTCTTCCATGATATCCAGGATCCTGTCCTTCCAAGTATTAAAGTTCAAAGTTCCTTCAAGACGGTCTTTCGGTCTCACTGATATTGAAGCCATTATTATTCAAGTGTTTTTCTCACTCGGGATCTACATAGGCTCAAGCTTGATTGTTGAACTTAGCTCTTTCACACCCTAAGCTCTGATACCATGTTAATGTTTTTATCTTTAATTCAGAGATACATTAATACTTGAAATCAAATAACAATCATACACATAAGAAATCACATTCGACACATGAATTTACCCTAGGGAAACCCTCTATGACATGAGGGAGAAAACCCCAGCAAAACCTTCCTTAGTATATTTTTTGAATTAAGATGCAACTTCGGAAGATATTCTTATTGTATTTGTCTTATTGTATCATATTGTATTTGCTTTGTAAAACCCTAAAAGAACATTATTGTAAATTGTACTTGTAAAAGTTGTAATGTCGGATCAAGAAGACTCGAGAAGAAATGTAAAATATACATTATTGTGTTGTCCCCAAGAGATTTCAGCCCCAGTGAGAAAATGAGGTCGTCTCCATAAGGAAAATTCACCCAAAACACTGGAGGGTTTCCCTTCTCATTTGTACACACTCACACAACAAGAAAATTCACTCAAGCAAGGAAGAATAAGATTATTTTGGGTTGTAGAAGACTTGGAGAACATCTATCTCTTGATCGAGGGTTTTCTCTATGCTTGTTGGTAATATTGTGACATTGTAATTGGTTGAAAAATCTATATTAGGAGTTCTACTAGGTTTTTCCCGTGAGAGGGTTTTCCCACGAAAAATCTTTGTGTCTTTGTTTCTGCTATTGAATATCTTTCTTTCAGTGTTCCTAATGTATGCGTTTATTGTGATATGATATGCTAAATGATTAAAAGTATAATATAATTGCTCTTAAGTCAAAATTATAACATGGAATCAGAGTCGTTCTAAAAGAATTCATTGCAATATCTGCAACAGCTGCAACAACTGGAGATTAGGGATTCATGGTTGAAACCCTAGAAGGCAGAATCTAGTCATCTAGTAATTTTTGCTATAACTTGATTGTAGTAAAGTTTCATGAGCTGAAACTATGACAGGACAAATATCATATATTGATGTACATTTTGTACCAGTTTCAGCCTCATAGTCGCTATAGTTTATGAGTTATGATCCATGCAAAACAAGGATTCTAGCCTCTTCCAGAATTCAGTTTTAAACAGGCGACCTAGGGAAAAATGTTCGATCTCGGGCTAGAAAGTTCCAATTTGAATTTCATAAAATTTTATGGAAATGGCATGGATTGTAGTTTCTCTGGTGCGATTTCCAGCACCCAAAGTGGAAACAGTCACACATGGAATTCCGTACAAGTTCATTATACTGAACCAATCCGTATACAGGTCGCCTTGGGAAGATTAGCATAAATTCCTCTTGGTGAATCCAATCATGATCTAACCTATGGGGTTGGAAAGAGAATAGATGATGATACATCGGGCCGAAGGTTTAGACCTTTAGGAGCATAAATTTCAGAGTTAAAGCATAAGTATGACCCAACAACTAAACAGGCTCAACATAAGAAATTGGAGATTAGGATGAGGAAGTCTTATTTTAAAGTTTTTGTGCATGTAGGCTTGTAAGGACATTGATGCAACATTGGATAATTCTGATGCAAAATTGGGAATTCTGAAAATGAATTTGGAATCCTCTCATCATAGATATTAATCTCCCATCACAATGCTCTGGAAAGAAGGAGGTTTTAAATTAGGGTTTTGTCCCTACAAAGGAACCAGCATGCAGTCATTCATTCAAGGTATGCATATACTAGATATAAATTGTTTACTTTTGATTTAAGGAAATATTTGAGGAATGTAGGTTACCAACAAGAGACAAAGGTTCCAAAACCTTTGAAGAAGACAAAAGGAAAATATAACTTATACAAGCATAGCAAGTATGACTTGAAAGGATACATATATGTCTTCTTATGTTTTGAAGTCTACTTAATTTATCATATGATTGGGATCTAGGAAAGTTTATCTTCATATGATTATGTTATAATGAACATTCTTGACATTAAGGTGTGTATTATTACCCTATTCTTCATTTTCATGTCAAAGGTTTATATGATCATTCTATTATCTAGCTTGATTGTCTTATGGCTGACATTGACAATATGAGTTTGACAAGCTAACAATTTTATGGAACAATATATGCATGTGTGAAATGATCTATTAAACCCTCGTGTCAAGTATGTTGGACATGAATGAGTGTGTGTGCTTACTAGAATGATAAAATCTTATGATGAGTTACACAAGTAACTATGCTAAAGTACATTTAGGAAATGATCATGATACTTATGATGGTTATGATATTGATGCTACTAATAAATATTTGTGATAATACATGTGACACTATATGAGGATGGTATGATGCTTATTCTAAGATGCATATAAGATCAATCTTTAGAACTTGCAAAGAAGTAGAGATCAAGAGCGAGTCAACCAAAAAAGAAAAGGTTGTGAAAGCAATGATCTGTGATCAAGAGAAGAAATATTCAATATGAGAGTTATGCTCAGATTGAGTGTCCTCACCAGATAATGAAGGAAAATACAATTGACTATATTTATATATAGTTCACTAGACATTATGCTTTTTTCTTTTGGAAAAAAAAAAATATAGTTCACTAGATTTGACGGCCTAACCAACCTGTCATAAGAGGGATGGGAAAATAATTGACCACATGAAAGATAAATATTTAAAATTCCATTTGAGTAATTCCCAAAGTGTTTAAATGATATTGTTCATGACAGTTGTATTCCTACAATCAGGAAGTGTATTATGCATGTTATAGTGAATGCATTGATATGTATAGGATAAATGAACAATATACTCTTAATGTACATGCAATGGGTAAGTATCCTATGGTGTTGCACAACATTCTATGAACCATTGTTGCTTGTCTAGAACGAAACCTCTTTGCTAACATGTTGGGAGAAATGCACGCTCTTAATAGTATGTTCGGGTAGAGATGGAAGGAATCTAGATAGTTACTGTGTGTATACGGGATATGGATGAGTGTTTTGTTGAAGCATTGGCTAAGATGTTTACATAATTGTGTGAATTGTGTCAGTATGCATAAAAATTTGTCATTAGAATGCCAATATGATTTGATCATTATGAAATGTTATTAATCATATGACTAAATTTGACTTGTAGGAAAGATTGGGTGCTATGACCTACAAGAGAAGGATGATGAGACTTGTTCTGAAGAACAAGTGATGATTGTTCAACAATGACCTTCAATTAGATTTACAAAATCAAGCATACTACGGAAGTACAAAGCAAGTTTCATGGTTTCTCTCAGAAAGAGGGAGTAGATTATGACGAGACGTTTTCTCCAATGGCCAGACACACTTCTATCAAAACTATTATAGCTTCAGTGATGGATTTTACACTAGATAGATGTCAAGTCCTCTTTCTTGAATGGTGTAATCAAAGGAGAAGTGTATATCAAGCAACTTCTAGGATTCGAGACTCTCAACAGAGAATCACATGTGTAGAATTCTTTGTACATGTTCAGAAGTCACCCAATGTAAGATGTCTCAATGCAGAGAGTACAAGATGATAAGATGCATGGGGAGGATAGTGCTTAGTTAGAGAAGGAGCATAAAACTCCACTTCAAATGGAGTGACTACAACACAAATTGCAGAAACAAATTGATGGGAAGGGTTTTTTTCCTCAGTATCTCAGGGATATGCTCATAGTAATGCAGGATGTCTCCCCTCACTGAGAGGGAGTAGATCTCAGAGTTCAAGAATATTGGAATGATTCTTGGGACTAGATGTGTGGCATAGACCAGATGAGATTTTCCTTAGTCAAGGAAAATATTATATAGATATCTTGAAGAGATTCAGGATGATGGATTGAAAATCCATGCCTACACCATTGGTGATGAATCTGAAATTAATGAATGATACTTTTTCATAGACAGTGGATGACACCATGTACATACAAATGATTGGTTCATTGATGTACTTAACGAAAACAAGACTAGATATATGATTTGCTGTGAACACCTTGAGTCAATATATGGTTAAGCTGAGACGTGTTCATTTTATTGGTGCAAAGCATGTGATGAGGTACCTGAAAGGTACGATTGATTATGGACTCAGATATGTTTCACATCGTGAGATCAGACTGCATGGCTATGTTATTTTAGATTGGGTCGGAAGTGTCAGGAAGAGCACTTCAGGATGTTGCTTCAGTTTGGGGTCAGCTATGATTTCATGGCGAAGATGTGTGGATTTGAAATTTTCTTGCGTGTCTGCTTGATCTCAAGTTAGAGGTGACTTGTATCTATTGTGACAACCAGAGTTGCATAAAGTTGTCAAAGAACCTGGTGTTTCATGACAAGTCCAAGCATGTTGAGATCAGGTACCATTATATTTGTGACATGGTACATAAGGGAGTAGTGAAGCTTTAGTATGTTGTGATATATGAGCAGATAGCCGATGTGTTGACCAAGCCTCTATCAAGGGTGAAGTTTGAGTACTTTATGGACAAGATTGGAATAGTCTAAAGGGAATTCCCTCGTAAGAGGGAGTGATGTCTTACATATGTGATTCCAGTGACAGTAGTGTGGTAGGAACAGGTGGTTATTTACGGGCATAGATTATATTTACTAGTTATGTTGTGTGAACTAGATGAAAATCCTGGAATGATGTAATGTGTGCTCCTAGACTACTCTTGATAGTAGTGGGTGATCATTCGCAAGTGTGCTTGATGAAAATCCTGTAATGATGTAATGTGTACTCCTACAATTCTCTTGATAGAGATGGGTGATCATTCATAGGTGTGCTTAATGAAAATCCTAGAATGATGTAATGTGTGCTCCTGGATTTCTCTTGGTATCAACGAGTGATCATTCGCAGGTGTGCTAGATGAAAATATTGTAATGATGTAATGTGTGCTCCTAAAATACTCTTGGTAGCAGTGGGTGATCATTCAAAGGTGTGATATAAAGTCCCATAATGGCGTAATGTGTGCTCCTGGACTACTCCTAGTAACAACGAGTGGTCATACACAGGCATCCACAGTCTGTGTGAGTTGGGTTGTGGTAAAAAGTCCCATAATAATGTAATGTGTGCTACTAGATTGCTTCTACTACTAAGATGATGTAATGTCAATGTGTTGTGATGAGATCCTTGATGCATGATGTGACGAAAAGGGCCTGCTCGTACAAAAATTCTAAGTGATGGATATATTCATGAAAAGGTCAACAAGCAGTCAAGTATAAGATAACAGAAGTAGTGTTAAAGGTTGTGCAGAAGAATATCTTCCTTACTAAGAGGGAGTGTTGAATTAAGATGTATCTTAGGAAGGTATTCTTATTTTATTTGTCTTATTGTATCATATTGTATTTTCTATGTAAAACCCTAAAAGAACATTGTTGCATTGCAGTTGTAAAATTTGTAATGTAGGATCAAGAAGATTTGAGAAGAAATGTAAAATATACATTATTGTGTTGTCCCAAAGAGAATTCGGCCCCAATGAGCCAATAAGGTCATCCCCATAAGGAAAATTCATCCAGAACACTAGTATAAATAAGAGGGTTTCCCTCTTCATTTGTACACACTCACACAACAAGCAAATTCGCTCAAGCAAGGAAGAAGAAGACTATTTTGGGTTGTAGAAGACTTGGAGAACACCTATCTCTTGATCTATGCTTTTATCTATTCTTCTTGGTAATAGTGTGACATTGTACTTGGTTGAAAAATATATATTAGAAGTTCTGATGGGTTTTTCCCATGAGAGGGGTTTCCTAGGATAAATATTTGTGTCTTTGTTTCTATTATTGAATGTCTTTTTTTTCAGTGATTGTAATGCATGCAATTATTGTGATATGATATGCTAAATGATTGAAAGTCAAATATAATTGCTTGTAAGTCAAAATTCTAACAATATCGATAGATAGTAGAGAATTTCTTTTACATCAAGCACCCGTAGTGCAATTACATATCAAGAGAAAGATAGATATAGAAGAGGGACTCAGGACAATAATTCTCCAATAAACCAACTCGCTAATAATAGTCACATGCACAAAAATACTTCATAAAAAATTGATCCAACCTTGGAGACATCAATCTTACATGGAGAAGTGTGCCCCGCTTCTCATGCAATGCATGAAATCACTGAACTGACTATAGGATGAAATCACCCCTTAACTGAAAGCTTGCCCACTTAGTTAGGTGGCTAACATAAGTGTCATCATGTAAATGTTGCAACTCAAGTATCGTATTTTTGTTTAACATAAGTGTCATCTTTTAATTTAACATAAGTGTCGTCATGCAATAACACTTATTTAATATATCTTCTTTGTTATCACTTGGTTAACTCTCTTAACTAAAATATTTCTTGTTAACATCACTGTAGTGATCAATTTGAGTTCTCCTTTGATTAACTGAAGTCTTCTTTGTTAATATCACTGAAGTTTAACAATTCGAATTCTCTCTTAATTAATTATTTATGTGCAATTTGAATTCTCTCATATCTTATCACATCATATCTTTATCTCTTGTCTTATTTGCATGGTCCACATGTTCCAGCTTAATTATCATCTCAAATATACTAAGGATATTTTCCCAATTATGTGATCATATTGTTCTACAATCATTCAAAGTGGTTATATGCTAAAGTAATTCACTCTAGTGGTGGCCAGTCTCTAGAGCATACTTAATAGCTCAAGCATGGTTAGTAGTACATTACACACCATACATGCTTCGACATGCAAAGCATCACCTCAACACATGAGGAACCACCTCAACACATGAGGATCTGTCTTGACACACACGACCTTAGCCTTGACTAGAAATATTGTACAACATAATCACTTTGACATACAAAGCACATGCCTCAACACATGAAGCTTAACCATTATTGAGTCTAACTCAAGATTCTTCTCCAAGTTTCCTAAGTCCAACTCAGGCTCCTATAAGGCACTAGCTCACACATGAGGCTCAATCTTGACACACAAGATTGACCTGGAGAATGACTCATGATGTTGTAACTTTAACAATTTTGAGGATCGAGTTTTCTCATAAATCCGATTGACCATCTTCTTTATTTCATGAGGTACAACTTATATAAATTTTTCAGGTGATTTAGTGAAAAAAAATTCTCTGGCCTTAGAAATGGTCAACTTGTTCCTTCCAACATAATTTTGGATGTAATTCGTTATCTTTTGAATCCACTACTCTGTAATTTCCTCCCCGGTTACCATTTATGTAGAAGTGATCATCTTATTATCCTAGTTTAGTACTACTGGAAATAGAACCAATGTTGTAATCCAAGGGATTACATATGGTAACCAGTAGCACAACAATACATAACAAGAGGTAAGATCATACATGCATACACAAAGGTACGAGAAAGAATACAAGTAGTGGTGATAGGAGCAACAAGTGTCTTATATTATCAGGCCATCATGTACAAAAGAAGTATTATATCTTCTAGCTCACCATCCTATTATATATTGCATATAAGCAGTTACACAATTATAACTTCCTAATTGTCTTTTTGGTCGACTTAACCGACTCGACCGACTGAGATGACTATTCTCTAGTCGGTTGGGAGGACCTAGTCGGTTGGTCAACTAGGCTCCTCCAACAATTAACATAAATAATACACTATGGCTTAGTGGGTTGTAAGCTAGGCTCTCAATATTAATATATGACATAACTTAATGCCTCCGTTAACCATCAAGGCACTACCTACAAATTTTCATCTTTATTAACCAACTATTAGGCTAAACTCTATCGTTAACAATAATATAATTTCAAATTCATATGCACAAACATTTAGCAACAAAAATAACCGACCATATTTAAAGTTTGTTCATTACACATTTGAATCCATGAATTCACATAAGAATTTACAAAAAGAAATCATTCCACAAAAGGTTGATTATGAATACTTATTTGTATTGAATGCAAGCCCATCAAGCTAGTCGTTGAGGTGCAATTCACTGCTAACTATAGAAATCATCTATGAATTCCACCCTCAAGCTAGACCATGTCACCACCACAATGAATGAAGCTCCTATAGGGCTCTAATCTCACTTAAACTAACCAATCTCTCTCACAGCATAACCATTCTACTCACTATTGACCACTCTAGGGCCTCATCTAGCTATCAATCCACCATGGTACTCTCTTATTTTTCACAACAAAAGGAAGATCTTACCTTTCACTACTCCACTGTCCCTTAGGGACCTTCTTCCCTTCCATTGCAGGGACAAAGAGTCCATACTTTTGGTTCCCTACTTCAAATGCCTTGGAGGAAAATCATGTGGCCAAAATCAATAAAAAGATATAACAAGGTTGCAAGCTTGTGGTGTTTGTTTCAATTGTTGTGAACATTTAAACATGGTTTTATCCTCAATACCATTCCATTTCCTCTCCTATACATAGCAACAAGTCCTCCATCTTCCACATGCTCTTACTAGCCACGGGTATGTGAAGTTCTATTGCCATTGCATGCATAACAACCATGGTTTCACACAAGTTCCTCTATGAACGAGGGGTGAAACATTAAAATGGGAGAATGGAAAATGCTTGTGGGAGAGGATGTAGCTCTAATTGTGATTGGAAAAATGATCCATGGAAGTGAATAATGCTCTACCAAAAAAAACGCATAATACATATGTGCTTTGCATAGGTAATTTCCCTCCCCACAAAGCATGTTAATGATAGTTGTCCTTTCCTCATCCCTTTTGCAATATCATGATCCAATTATTACTTATAAAACTATATTTTTTATAAATATTATCATGTATTTAATTTTATTCTTGATTTTACATAAATAAATACACCATAAAAAATATAACAACCATACAATAATCTTAACTCATATAAATTCCTAATTGAACTTTGACCTTAAACTTAACACTAAAAATATGTACAATGCTTTACACTATTTGTATGTAGCAGATTATTATTAAGCCCACACATGAATTGACTCCCCTTATATGACAGCGATCATTATAACTCAAACCACTTGATATCACTCCTATCATATATCCTCATTATTTAAATAATATTGATATAGCATATTATATTCTAAAAACCAAAAAACGTAAAATATAATTTCATATCAATTTTGTTAAAATATTCCAAAGTCCTACCTTATTCTTTTGTCAAAATATTACAAAGTCCTACCTTAAATCACGTGTCATATATTTTATTTTTAAGTGAAAGTATAAATTTATTAGAGACCAATAAATTAAAGGGAAGAATGATCTTGATTTTTGAAAGAAATGAAGAAGTTGAAATGACTAATATTTATATTCTAAGTATATATATAATATAGAAATTTTGATTTTTTTCATGATATTATATTTAAGCATATATATATATAATATGGAAATTTTATTTTTTGTTATGGTTGTTGGTTGTTTTCTTTTAGGTGAAAAGTAAACTTGAATGAATCATAGTTTTTTGGGCCCATGGTATTTGGTGACCCATAGTAATAACTCACTGTATTGCATCTAAAAAAGTTTATTTAAAATTTTTCATAATAAATTATTGTGGTTTTGCATTGTACAAATTGCAACTTTGGATACTCATCACATTCCATTTATAATGATGTCGTCATTCATGCTTTACCTTTGACATTTGACATATGGTTAACAATTCTACATACTACATTCCAAAATCATTATGTCCCTATTCCAGAATCCCACCTCAACAACTTAAAACTGCAATCTCAACCATTTAAAATTACAATAATAAACTAAAATTAGTGTGAATTTATCAAATACATGAAATTGCAATTTAAATACATGAACTTGCAATTTAAATTTCAACAATTTTAGGTTTAAGTTTAACCGATTGGGGAGACTTCGCCGGAATTTTGCCCTTTGAAAAATATGACACGCCATTCCTGGCCCCACATTCCATCATTCTTTACACGCCATTCCTGACCCCACATTCCATTTACGGTGACGTCATCGTTCACACGCCATTCCTGCCGTAACGTCATCGTTCACGCTTTAAACAGTATTTCCATTTATGGTGTACTGTTAACAGTCAGGCTTCGTATTATGCATACGAAAATAATCAAGCTTTAAACAGTATTTCCATTTATGGTGTACTGTTAACAGTCAGGCTTCGTATTATGCATACCAAAATAATCAAGCTTTAAAGTCTAGGATAAAAGACAACCAAAACAACCCACTTTTTCGAAATATACAACTCCGTATTAATTAACCCTTATACAACTCCGTATTGTTAGGGCAACATTGGGCACAAGCATTTTTGAATTGTTTGTTTTGTAACTCACAGACTCTACAGTCACGTATAGCGTTTGACAATTACAAAGTACAATCACCGACTAATCTATATACACGTCACTCACTCAAAGCGCGCCATATCCGTCCACGTCGTTTTGGTCCAACTTTTACTGTGCATAGCGTGCATAGATTGGTCCAACTTTTACTGTGCATAACGTGGCTGAGTAGTACAATTTCTTATTTCCCTGTTTCATGGGAAAATGGAGGCCACAGAGAATTTCTTATCTCCCTGTTTCATGGGAAAATGGAGGCCAAAGAGAACTGATCTCCCTGTTTCATGGCAGAATGAAGAGCCAAGGAACGCAGAAAGAATTAAGATAGTAACTGGGTATTCGATATGGAAGCGGCAGAGACTACGAAACAAAGGAGTAGAAACGATTGTGAATCAACTGATTCTCCTACCATTTGAGGCCGACATACGCCGGTATTGATTTGCTACACCCACTTTGCATCTGCAACTTCTTATTATTTTTTATTTACTAATCAAAATATATTGCTCATTTTTTTCTATAGAATATTGTATTGAAATATTATAGTACTGAAAACTAATTATATCTATAAGTATTTAAATATTATCTGAGATTTTGAAATTTTTTTAATGAATTAACAAGATTAACTTGAGTGTAACAAATGCAAAGTGGACAGACGCACAGAGCACTTCAATTATTTATGGAAATAAAAACCATGAGATTTTGGCTCTCCTCATGTCCATTTGTTTTGCAGTTTACCGGCGTTTCTCATTCGCACCCATACTGTTGCGATTTCTGGAGACGTGGTTGACATCGCCTTGCGCTGGTTGCAATATATACTGAACTCAATGTTTAGATTAATGCATCCTGCACCTTTTCAATCCCAATTGGCTTCCACACAGATCAAGAAATTGGAGGAGTGTCTTATGGGTAAAGGAAGAATGAGATATATGGGTGATCTCTACATCCCCATATTAAATTTCAAAATAGTAAGATTGTCAAAATTTATCATAATTTAGTTGTTAATTTAGTTGTTATTATAGTAAGATTGTCAAAATATAACTTAGTTGTTATTGTAATCCGCATCTTTTCAATATATCAGTTATCAAGAAATTGGTCTTTTCAATATATCAGTTGTCAATATTTTGTCATATACTTTCAACTTTGATATATTTAAGTTTGAAGTTTTTAGATTTTAAAATTTTTACTGTTTATAACCTGTTTTCTTACATTATTCTAGCTCATCAATTTAAAACCTTACTTTCAAACCAAAAACATACATCATTATAGTTCATTAATTTAATATATATATATATATATATATATATATATAAATATTTTTTTTGGTGGTTTTTGTAGTGGTTGGTTTCAAATTGTATATTAGGAGAACCCACAATTATTATAATTTCCATGAACTTTCCAGTTATAAAGCATATTGGCATATTTTAATATAAATATTTTTTTTTGTGGTGATTGGTTTCAAATTGTATATTCAGAAAACCCACAATTATTATAATTTCCATGAACTTTCGAGTCCACAACAAGACTCATCATCAGAACGTTTCTAACTGTTTTTTCATTTACTTGTAAAAACTGTTAGAAATGCAACAACTCGGATATGTACCTTGCATTAGTGCGCTGTTTATATTAAAAATAAATAAATAAATCACAGAATACAATGACCTCGCTGCGATCGCACACTAAAAAGTATTTTCTTTCCTCTTGTTTACCCATATTCTCTTATACAAACTCCCTAACAGGAAAAGATTGCATGAATATATTGTTTTGGACAAGTTAAAATGAAACAGGCACTATCTGTCTGTGATTTTGCACATTGATAATGGCTATGTGATTTGGCACTAACTGAAGTCAAACAGTTGATTAAGTCGTTAATTTTGGAATAATCATTAGGTTTAAGCAATTTTTTTACCTACTGTGTTTGATAATGGTTATGTGATTTGGCACTAACTGAAGTCAAAGAGTTGATAAAGTAGTTAATTTTGGAATAATTATTAAGTTTCAGCAAATTTTTTACATATTGTGTTTTTAAAATTATGAGTAATTTCTTTTAAGTTGCTATTGCCATTTTTATTTAGTGGAAATATCTTTCTTTTCTATACATGTTTAGTAGATGTAGCTTGGGTGGTTGGAAGGAATAATTGTTGCCCTCTCCACCCAAGTTAAATTCGTATAAGTGACAAGATGCTCTTGTTGAGCCGCCCCTATTGTAATGATTGTATTCCCAACCATAGCTTAAGGTGTTTAACCTTACCGAATATATAAAATAACTGAGTTTGAAAATTGGCTGGAAAAACAATCCAAAAAGTAAACTTTTAAATTACACCATATGTAACAATATCATTGATTTTAGTAATCTAGAATAAATGTTAATTTGAGATGTTTTGATCAAATTATATTATTTTTTTAATTTATGAAATAAAAAATAAATATTAATTTTAAATTATTTTATTTTATTTATAATTAAAATTTTAATATTAAATAAATTACTTATTATCATATATAATTTTGTTATTTTCTTTTATAATTATTTAAGATTTTTAAGTTATGAAAATACTTAGGTTTAAGAATATGTAAAGTCTTTCTGCTTTGCTTTCTTGGTTAAATATCAGAATTATATTAATTAATATTATAAATATGATTATAACTATGACAATAACAATAATAAAAGTATAACATGAATTTAAACAATAATTTAATGAAAATTATATGTTAAGAACTTGTTTTATGAAAATATTTTTTTTAAGAATTCGTTCACCTCCTAAAAAATTTAACCTCTCCATAAACCAAAAAAAAAAACTCTCGTCAACTTCTATGTACTTTCTATTTATCAAATTTTCATGTACACCTCCCCAAGTCTCCTCAACCACCCTCATTTATTGGCCATCAACTACCCTTTGTAGATTTTAGGAAAAAAGATATCTAAAATAAAATAATGAATTGAACTTTAAAACAATAAATATAAAATAGAAAGTATTTCTTTTCATGTTAGCTTATAAATGAATTTGACATTTTCCCCCAAAATTTATGGCACCCCACCATACCTATTTAATTCATCATATAGCAATTAATTAAAGCAAGGAAGGGTATCTGGAGCTTTTCTAGGTTTGGTGGAGGACCCTTCTGTGCGCTGGAGAGTGAAGTTTGAGAGTATTTTGGGGTATTGATCAAGAAGAGCCGAGCTGTGGAGACTGTGTGAGAACAGACCCCATGGAGTCGAGCTGTCTTCCTGGAGACAAGCCCCCTCTGATCTTGTGAGCCTCTAGAGTGGCGACCAGCTCTCCTCTGCGTGGGAACTGAGCAGTAGTGTGGGATCTTTTCTGAGGTTCTTTTTCCGAGATAGGATCTTGGTTTTCTTTTGTTCTTGAGGATTATGGGGCTCAGTTAGAGCTCTCTTTGGGCCTTATGGAACATGAGGGGGGAGATCTCCCTCCACCCGAGATCTTAGCATTTCGAAAGTTGGTAGCAACCACAGGCAAGAGGAAGCAGCGGGAGGAGACTCAGAATTTTGTGAGAAAACTGGTTAACATCCCAACTGTAGCATTACCTAAAGCCGAAACTTGCAAATCCGCCCTGAATCTTGCTGAGAGGGGTTTAATAGGACAATTTACGGGATTATGGCCCTCTCCCAAAGCGGTTGAGGCTTGGGTTCAGCGAAACTAGAGACCTCTTACGTTGGAAGGTATCAGAAGTTACATGGTGGCCAAAGGATTTTTTGTAATTGTCTTTGAAAGTGCAGAAGACAGGCACCTAATTTTTCGGAATGGACCATATTTTATGGTCTCCCTGGGCTTGTATTTGAACAATTGGACTCCAGATTTTGATCCCACGCAGGATGTGCCGTCGGCGGTTCCGGTTTGGGTGCGCCTACCCCACCTGCCCCTTCATTGTTGGAATCTGAAGTCACTAGAAGCAATCGGCAACACTCTGGGCAAATACATTGACCGAGCAGACCGAAAGGATCAATATTCTTGCGCAAGAATATGTGTAGAGGTTGATTTGGAAATCAATCTCTCGAAAGCCATCAAATTAACAATTGGAGACTGGATTCATTTCCAAGACCTGGATTATGAACAGCTTCCCTTTAAATGCCGATTTTGCCATGGATATGGCCATTTTGCCAAGGATTGCAAAAAGAGAACTGAAGAAGAGGAGGCAACAAATAAAGTTGAGCAATGGTCCTAAGTCCAGAAAACAACTAAGTCAAAGCTTAACAATAGTAAAAAAGGGAAAGAGATAGAGAAAGTGCCCAATGCATCTTTAGGAGTGCAACAACAAGGTGATGGAAGCACATCAGCAATAAAGCCAAGGGCAGAAGTCAAAATTCTAAAAGCTCCAGCAACAATTAAAAATTCCTTTGCAACTCTCAGCACCAACAATTAAAAATTCCTTTGCAACTCTCAGCACCTTAGAAGATATGCCAGAGTCAACAACAATGGACACTGAACAGCAAACCACTTCTCTCAAAGGGGTACAAGAAAGGAATGAAAATCTTACACCTCTAGCTCATTCCCCAAGTGGAACTTCTTCCCCTCTCTCCTATGCGGAAATGGCAAGAAAGAAACCGGTGGAAAACTCTGGCTCATCTGAAGATGAGACATTTGACAAACCTACGGAGAGAGCAGGAAGGAAATCTCTCAAAGATGTAAGAGAGGAAGAAGCGGAGAGACACAAAATGCAAGGTAATCAACCTACCATTGAAATGTCTATTGGCAGAAAAACGAGAACTAGAGTAGGAAAGGGAGGCCCTACTCCTCCACTACCTGGGAAATAATGCGGCTCATCTCTTGGAACTGTAGAGGGATGGGGAATCCTGCAAAAGTTGAAGTTGTAAAAAATTTGCTGAAGTCTGAAAACCCTGAGATCCTCATGCTCCAAGAGACCAAAGTTGGAGGGCAAGCCCTCCTTGAGATAAGTAAATCAAAGTGGAATAAAAATGCTGCGAAAGTAGTTAGTGCAAGGGGCACCACCGGAGGGTTGGCTACTCTTTGGGAGGACAACAAATTTCACTTGGAGAGCGCATATGAGACGCAGCATTGGATATTCACTGAGCTCTGCCATGTTACCAATAAGATGACCTTTTCCCTAGTCAATCTTTATGTTCCAGTTATGTACGCTGAGAAGAAAGAATGTTGGTATTCTTTGGCTGAATTTTTAGATTTGCGTTCTCCCAAGAATATAATTCTCGCCGGAGACTTAAATTTAATTTTCGAACGTAAGGAGAAGCGAGGAGGCATTATGAGTAGAGATTATCTTCTCCCTTTTGTTGAAAATCTGGTGCAGCAGTGGGATTTGATAGACTTTAAACCAAAAAAAGGGCTCTATACGTGGTCAAACAACAGAGTTGGGGAGTCACATATATCAGCTCGATTGGATAGATTCCTTTTGCAAAGTACCTTTCTGGTAGAAAAGAAGATCATCTACTCTAAAATTCTGCATAAGATGAGTTCTAACCGCAAGCCTATCAAATTACAGTTTGAGGATGAGGTAAATATGGGACCCATCCCCTTCCGGTTTAGCCCTCTCTGGGTTGAAAGAGAAGGGTTTACTGAGACGGTTCTGACGGCTTGGAGCATTCCTGTCACAGGCTCACCCAGTTTTGTGTGGGAACAGAAACTTAAAGCCACCAAATTGGCCTTGAAAAATTGGATAAAAAATCCCACCATTTCTCCTTCAAGTTGCCGAAAGCAGTCTACCAATTAGCTGCTCGAAATGCAATTTGAGTTGGAGAACAAAGAAATTACTCTCACTGACATTCAAATTGAGCAAGCATCCCAACTCTCCACCCTCCGCTCTTATAGGCATGAAGAAGAATATTGGAGACTTAAGTCCAGAAGTCTTTGGCTCAATTCAGGAGACAGAAATACTAAATAATTTCATATATAGTTCAAAGCCCGGCTTTCTCGTAATCACATAGAAGAAATTCAGTCTCTGGATGGTGTAGTTCACAAGGAAGTAGATCAATTAAAAGACGCAGCATTTGCCCATTTCCAGCAGCTCTTTACTGAAGAAAGCACGGGATGTGAGGAGGACTTTTCTGCCTTTCTCAATCACATACCCCGACTGGTCGAAGAGAAGGATAATTCTGATCTTTTGCAGCCCTTCTCTGAAATTGAAATTTGCATTGTCATTTGGTCGATGGAGCCAAAGAAAGCTCCTGGGCCCGACGGATTTTCCATTCACTTCTATAGAGTTTGTTGGGACATTATTAAGTTGGATTTACTTCGTATGATCAAAGGCTTCCTCCAAAAAGCAAAGGTGGGAGGCAGCACAAACCCGACCTTCCTAGCTTTAAGCCCCAAGGATTCAAACCCTGGGACCTTTGAGTGTTTCAGACCCATATCATTGTGCAATGCTTCATATAAAATTCTGTCCAAACTTCTGGCGAATAGAATCAAGCCACTTCTGGAAAAACTTATCTCTCCCAATCAAGGCGGCTTTGTCAAAGGCAGGCACATTATGGATAATGTGGTTTTAGTGCAGGAAACAATCCATTCCAGCTTTCAAAGGTAGGAGCAAGGGATGCTTATTAAGCTTGATATGGCCAATGCCTTCGAACGAGTAAGACACTCCTTCCTTTTCCAAGTTCTCCTTTCTTTTGGGTTTAGTGTTGATTTTGTTAGGCTGATCAAAGCTTGTATAGGAAAGCCATGGATTTCCCCCATGGTAAATGGCAAGCCAACAAAGTATTTTCAGGGCTTGAGGGGCATTAGGAAAGGCTACCCTATGTCCCCATTCCTGTATATCCTGATGGCCGACTCTCTCAGCCAAAAATTGACAGCTGTGAAGTTAACAGGGACAGCTCCTGGTATCCAAGCGGTGAAAGAGTTAGAACCTATAAACCACTCCCTGTTCGCCGATGATTCTCTCCTATTGGGAGGTGCCTTTGATAGAATAGCAAAGGCTTTCAAAGAAATAATCCAAAGCTTCTGCAGATTCTCAAGTGCTCTTGTCAATAAGAGAAAGAGCGCAGTCTATGGCTGGAAGGAAAACCAAAACTCCATACTTTGCATTGCTCACTCCTTAGGCTTCGCGGGATTTTCTGAGTGGGATTCCATCAAGTATCTAGGCCTGCCCTTAACCCTGGGTAGAGCGAATGCATCTCACTGGTTTGAAATCCTCAGCAAAATCAAAGCAAAATTGGCAAGTTGGGGGGGTTAGTGGCTAACTAAAGCAGGAAAGCTCGTTCTAATCAAATCAGTGATCTCTTCACTTCCCATCTATCAGGCCTCAATTATTCTTGTGCCTAAATCGATTTCTGAGCAGATATCTAATTTAATTCAAAATTTCTTATGGCAAGGAGGTAATAGAAACCATAAAAAATATCATTTGGTTAACTGGGACATGGTGAAACGGCCTTACTCCGAAGGTGGACTTCAGGTGCGTGATCCAAGGACTGCAAATCTTGCATTAGGAGGTAACATTCTGTGGCATCTCTTCTCAAAACAAAGGCACCCTGTCAGCCAGATGCTAATTAAAAAATATCTGAACGGGTTCAATGTGGCTAGCATGGATGATGGCATCACCAGCAAGGGAACAACGATCTGGAAGTTATGCAGTCGAGTGTGGGAGTTCTTCAAAGCCCATCTGTACCGAATTCCTAGCAACGGTAAGCACATTTGGTTGTGGGATGATAAATTAATGGGAATTCAACCTCTCAGGCAGTCAGGCGGGTTTGTTGAGTTGTGTGAGTGGCTTATTCACAGTGGCATCCATAAGCTGGCAGATATCTCAATGTGGGATCCCGGAGGAAATTGGATCAACTGGCTCCTCCCACGTCCTCCAGCAGAGATGAAAGACCAAGAAATCGAGCTGATGAAGTCGCTAACTGGGCTAGCTCTGGTGCACGCTAGAACTCTAGACAGTTGGGGTTGGGGCTAGGATGAAACCTTGGGTCTTTTCAAAGCATGTCAGCTGGCTCATAGGAATGGTGGACAAGCCATTCAAATATTTGGGGACTCAAAAATTTTAATCAAAATCTTAATCATGAAAGAAAGCTTTAAAAATGCAATGCTTAATCAGATCTTGCAGAGGATCCGTTCACTGCTGCAAAACTTCAACTCTATCTCCTTTTATCATATTCTCTTCGTATAATAAGGAAGCCAATGCATTGGCAAACAAGGGTTGTCTATTAGCTCATTCAGTGTTGATCAAGAATGCTGAAAATTCTATAAGGTCTCCAAATCCATAAAGGGAATGATATTTTCTCCTTTAGTAACAGACTATAAGATTTTCTTTTACAAATGATAAGCTGTAAGTAGGGTTGTTTAGGCTGCGGCCCAACCATGTTATTTCCAATTATCAATAAAAAAATAATAATAATAACCTTTCTTGTTAAAAAAAAAAGCCAAGAAGGGTATTTAATCCTATCTAGTTTATACATACTTGCGTGTACGATCATTCCTCTAATGCATAGTTCTTATATGTTCTCATTCTCACCCAAGTATGCAAGATAACAAATAGAAATCTCAACATGTAACAATCACACTGGCTTACAATAATTCAATACAAACGACACAACATACTTGTCATCACACATGAGTAAATCAATACTTTCACCACACAAAAATAACCAAGTTGTTAGAAAACTAACTCACAACATCCTTTTAAATTACATAGAACCATCCTTCCTCTAACATACATCAATCTTCCACATCCCATCCTATCATCTACTCAAATATGTTGTAGCATTAACTATATTGACTTAACCCTAGATAGAACTCGTAAGTGTAAGTGTCAACTATATTCACCAAGCCTCCCTAGCAAACAATTGGTAGTCATTATCACATGAGCGTGTCTTCGCACATCCCTCCCATGACTCCAGGTTTCAGAGGATACACTATGGGAAATACATCCACCCCTCCTGATAGAACTAGGTTCGGCAAGTCCTATACTGAGCCATATTGTGCAATTATTGTTCTTATAGTCACAACATCGAACAACCATTCTGGGCAAGCAAAGCTTCCTGTCAAAACAATACTTACCCATAAATCATAGTAGTGTTTGAAATTCACAATTAATATCATAATAAAACTAATATCACTTCATTATCCTCTTGATGTCAAGGACATGTTATGTCCCTTGGCATCTTAGGAATCTAACTATCTCATAGCCAAACACATGGGTTATCTCACCACTAACAAAAATCTCATGTATAAATATATCTCTCTTTCAAGTGATATAGAATCTATATTGCTCAAATGACATCTAAATAATCATGTAAGTTCCTTTGTAGTATATATTGTACAAGTGTTCTATATCCAAAATACAAACTAAATTAGCATCCACATATTGATATTCCATATTCAATTTGCATGTTTAAATGAAATAACATATTCATCACCATTAATAAAATACAACGATAAATTCCATTTACTATCCACACATCTAGGGAGTCCACATTTTCACATAACAATAGTCTTTATCAATCTAACTGAGTCTGACATATCATAAGCAAATAAAATGCTAAGCTAGTTCACATTATCGAATGTTAAAATATGGGGCATTACATACACCCACCCTTTAAGAAACTTTGTCCCTAAGTTATGGCCATTCACAATTTTAAGGAAGAATCCCAATGCAATATCCCTATGCCTTCATGCTAGAAGACCTTAGTCATACTAGTCCAACTAGACCTTCACATGATCAACATGTCGATACTATATAATTTTACTTATTTTATCACATGGGATGTGTTCTCACATTCCATATTACATGTTATATATGTAATTGGTCCAACTTCATCAAGGTTTATTAAATACATCTTACCCCCAAATAGTTAACATATTGTCATACTTTGTAGTTCTTTTCTATATCAGATTTCATAGGAAGACCTTGGCCAAGTAATGCAGTGGCAAAACAACAAGTAGATTCCACTTCAAGGAAGAAAGATACACGTAACATGTGCTTGAGAACATGTGTGATATTTAACATAGGAAAATGAACCACTCAAATTAGTTACCATGCCTACTATAATTGTAAAATTAGTGCAGTTCATGAGAACATGGTGAATGCAAGTTTAAATCTTGAATACCATGTGTAAGGCATCTCCACCTTACCCTACCCTTGACTGCACCTAATCCAATGTGTAAAGACCTCAATGCAGATGATGGATCCCTCACCAATAGAAGGCGAACGATCGAAATCCCCCCAATTTGAACATCCCTTTAAATCCTAAGGTGCTTATTGGTTGCCCACATTTTTGTTCTGTTTGGTAAGGCGGGTTTGATTGAAAAAATAACCTTGTGAATATAAGAAATATTTATAGTACTGTAAGAACCAACCAAACAAACATTATACACAGTACAGCAACAGACTCATAAATACTATATATATGTTGGATATATACCATAAGATCTTGCCATGCATAGGAACGATTTGTTCAGTAGCTTATTGTTTTCTCTGGTTATGTATAGGGACAGTTTGTTTCGTTAGATTCATGTAGGCTTCGTCTTTAAAGTCTAATGTTGTCAAGCGCTTATTTACAGCGTACTCTTCTATTTGACGTTTTTGTTGTTTTAGATTTTTAGAATATTAAAAATGATTTGATGTTGTCATTTATAAACTAATATATTTATTACAAAACTTAAATATATTTATTTACAAAACTTAAAATTATCACTGTACAAGGACATTACTACCTTATAACCTTTATTTCAAAAACGACTTTATACACTATAATTTTTTATTTCAATTTAAAATAATTTCTTCAATGTAAAAGTGTGATTGAAAATGGACAAAGCCATCAACAACTGAAGTTGCTTGAGGTATTAGTGGAGACGAGAACATTGAGACAATGTTTCTTTATGTCAACAAAATTGAAAAATGCATACTCAACACAATATAAAAATATATATTATTCAAAATTATTTGTACAAACAAATTATTAAATATTATTTTATAGATTTATTAAAAAATATTTGTATATATTAATAAAAAAATATTTATATAAGTTATATATAAGGGTTGGTGTAAGGTAATGAAACCCAATTAGTTGCAGTGACATGTTCGAAAAACAGAAATATTATCATTAAAATGAATTATTAAAGATACCTACAATTTTTTTTCGAATTAGGTGTAAAAAAATGAAACGTAAAAAAACGGATCACCTTCCAGAATATATAACTTTTATTTATGGAAAAGTGGATAACCGCCCCAAAATGTCATTATTTTAAGATTGGTATGTTATTTTTTTCTCTAAAGCATAATGCACATGTTTTTGTTGGTCCACCGGTTTGTTATGTAAATTGTCAATTTATGAGGAAAAAAATATGTAGAGGCGTAGGCAACAGACAAATCTTATGCGGAGCTATTTTTCCAAAATTTTAAAATTTAATTTTATATATTTTTTAAATTGCGAAAGTCAGTGAAGCCTTAAGACGACATGGTCGAGTGCTGGTCCACTATATCATGGTCTGAACATAATCAATCAACTTTTTATTTTAGCTTGTAGGTATTCTTGTACTCTTGTACGGGTTCTTGTCCGTTTTCGAAATATGTAAGCCAATCAAATGTTATAGGCCAAATAAACGACCTATGTTTTTTACAAATTTGACATGAGTGCAGTTAAAAATGAATTAAAAATAGAAAACAACGATAGATCTATTCAAAAAATATATAGTTAGAATCTACACACAGAGCTCGACAAGTGTGTGCAATTTCATCAATATTGCACTAGTGGAGCATATGCAGAACTAAGCGTGAAAAACATGAAGTTACAGCATTTGATGTGTTCTTCCATAAATCAAACCGAGCCTTAAGGTTTGGCAATCCGAAACTAATACCAAACTGCAAGGGCGCCAAAAATAATTTGAATCCATACACGCATGCATGCAAATGCACGCACGTGTAGATGCGTGCACGCATGTGTTTCTATGCATGCACATGCAGATGCGTGCACCCGTTGATTCTATATCTATAAAACATAATTTCCATTCATAGACATAAAAGTTCCAAATTATGTTCATTCACTATTTTTGTTGAATAATATGCAATTGCCCCTAAGGTTGGGACCCCCCCCCTCTCTTCCTATCCACCCAATCCCTCCCACTCTCTTCCACTCTACCCAATCCCTCCTCCCTCCCTCACCGGAACCCCTCTCTTCTCTCCTTCACCACAAGGGTTAGGAGATATACTATTACAAAAAATCACTAACTCGCACTATCGTCATGTACATATAAATATTCATCCTTATAACCATAAATCCATGACCCCTATATCTCAATCCCCAAACCCTTGACCATTAAAATTCCTAACCACTGCAATCCCTATTCCCTAATACAACTAACCACCATAACTTTTGGCCCACTATAATCCTAAACGAGTATAGCCCCTAAGACTCCTAAATACTAACACATAAGGATATATATCCCTTAACCCCTTAATCCTAACCATGTAATTCTAACCTCTAAAGTGTCTAGTCAAATAAAAATTAACCCCTAACCCTTATCATTGTCATCATCTTCATCATCTTCACCATCATCGTTGTCGTCATCATCACCATCATCTTCATTTTCATCATCATCATCATCATCGTCGTCGTCGTCGTCGTCATCATCGTCCTCATAGTCCTCATTTTCATCATCATCATCTTCATCATCATCATCATCTTCATCATCATCATCATCATCATCATCATCATATTCATAATCATCATCATCATCGTCATCACCCTCATCATCATCTTCATCATCATCATCATCATCGTCATCGTCATCACCATCATCATCATCATCATCATTGTCTTCGTCATCATCATCATCATCATCTTCGTCATCTTCATCATCATTGCCATCGTCTTCATCTTCATCATCATTGTCATCTCCCTCTTCCTCATCAACATCTTCATCATCATCATCTTCATCATCATCATCATCATCTTCATCTTCATCATCATCGTTGTCGTTGTCATCACCATCATCTTCATCATCTCCATCATCATCATCATCTTCATCATCATCATCGTCATCGTCGTCGTCGTCATCATCATCATCATCATCATCATCTTCATTATCATCATCATCATCATCATCCTCGCCATCATCGTCATCGTCATCCCCATCATCTTCATCTTCATCATCATCACCCTCTTCATCATCATCCATCATCTTCATTATCATCATCATCATCGTCATCATCATCATCATCATCATCGTCATCACCCTCTTCCTCATCACAATCTGCATCATCATCATCACCCTCTTCCTCATCATCATCTTCATAATCGTCATCATCATCACCATCATCTTCACTGTATTCATCATCATCATCATCATCATCATCATCATCATCATCATCTTCATCATCATCATCATCATCATCACCATCACCATCATCTTCATCATCGTCATCATCATCATCATCATAGTCATCATCGTCATCACCCTCTTCCTCCTCCTCATCATCATCACCATCATCCTCATCATCGTATTCATCATCATCATCATCATCACCATCTCACACTAGTAATGATTCAACAAAATTAGAGAAGCTCCTTATGATGATGAAGACGATGAAGATGACGATGATGAAGACAATGATAACGAAGAGGGTGATGATGATGATGTTAAATTTTGAGCATTAATTCAATATACTCTAGGATCTTTACTGAGAGAACAACATGTACAGTATATCAATGTATATCAATCATAGCAAGCATGTCAATCATCACAAGAATCAAAAGCATGAGAGACAATAGACACATAAAGTTTCTGTGGGGAAAACCCTAAGGTGAAAAACCCCACAACTTCCTCGGAGATAGATAGAGCAATAGCTCAACCAAAGTGTAAGAGATAGACTCCTCTTAGCAGCTGATCCTCCTTCTCACAAGTGTGCCACTTTCCGAGTGAAGGAAGAATGAGTTTCTGAGTGATCCAAATAGAGATCTCCCGATAACCTTTATGGGATCGACTTGTCTAACTAGGTACAATAACCACATATTACATAAATCTGGGCCAACCCCTTACAAGGTGGTCTAATAACCCATCGGCAAGTTAACACACTTGCGACACTTGTCAACACAAATGACGACACTTCCTTATAGAGGAATAACACATCTCTATAAGGGTACAATAAATATATAACTAAAATACATTCCAAAGTTACATATACATCAACACTCCCTCTTAACTAGGAAGGTATTTCTCGACACAGATCTGCTAGCACAAGTCTTCTTCTTGGATCATCGTCATTATCACTGCTGCTGCTATCTCAACCAATCTCTAAATCTACTCGTCATAGGAAGTTCTACAGAGCCAGTCCTTTTTCATACTGGATGTAGGCCCACCACCTGCAGGTCTTCATCACTAACCATACTGTGGAATCCTCAGGACTTATTACATGCGTCACAAAACCTCGCAAGAGCATCCTAGGCTGTTACGAGCACACGGCTCTACCTATAGGATCTCCCAGGGCCATATTATATGTGACCTCACCACAAAACCTCGCAAGAGCATCCCAGGCTGTTATGAGCACACGGCTCTACCTATAGGATCTCCTAGGGACATATTACATGTGGTCACCACAAAACCTCGCAAGAGCATCCCAGGATCTTACGAGCACACAGCTCTACCTATAGGATCTCCCAGGGCCAAATAACATGTGGTCATGGAAAAACCTTGCAAGAGAATCCCAGGACTTATTACGGGCACACAACCCAACCTATCGGATCTCCCAGGGACATATTACATGCCATAGGACAAAACCTCGAAAGAGCATCTGCCAGATATCCTAGGGCCAAATTATATGCCATAGGCAAAACCTCGAAAGACTTTCTGCAGATCTCCCATGGCCAAATTATATGTCCTCCCAAAGCAAAACCTCGAAAGAGCATTTGCCAGATATCCTAGGGCCAAATTACATGCCATAGGCAAAACCTCAAAAGACTATCCGCAAATCTCCTAGGGCCAAATTATATACTTATCTGCACAACCTGTTCCACGGCCACAGAGTGTCAACCTGATACTCACCATACATCATCCTGATGTACACATGATCATCATCACTACATCGTCCTGATGCATGTCATCTGGAGCAACATCCTGAAGCTCATCATCCATGATCATCCTGATCATACAATGCATCTATCCGATGCATACCAAGTATCTGCCTGATACATATCACCATACATGATCCACCTGATCATACAATGTATCCACTTGATACATTCATAGATACATGATCCACACAATGTATCCACCCGATATATATCAACATACATGATCTACCTGATCATACACAGTATCCACCTGATACATATACAGATACATGGTCCAAGCATCCAACATGATGGATATACAAATACATATAGATGATCCAACTGATCATATCCAGCATCCAACACGATGCGTACATATATATACAAATAAATGATCCAACTGATCATATCCAACATCCAACATGATGCGTACATACATATACATATAAATGATCCAGTTGATCATATCCAGCATCCAACATGATGCGTACATACATATGCAGAGCAGTAACTAGAGCATCGTCCTGATGCTCATCATCCAGCGCTTACATCCACGGCCATGTGAAGGATCCTCCTTCCAACATGCTTGGAATGGCTTCTGCAAATGTGTCCATCACTTCTTCCTCGAAGTGTCATCAATCTGAAGAACACCAAGCCTCTCTCTGAAGTACTCGAACTTCACTCTGGCTAGTGGTTTCGTCAGCACATCTGCAATCTGCTCGTCCGTCGCAACATACAGGGGCTTCACTGCTCCTCTCTGCACCATATCCCTGATATAGTGATATTTGATCTCTATGTGTTTCGACCTGTCGTGAAACACTGGGTTCTCAGACTACTTCACACAACTCTGGTTATCACAGAAGATACTAGTAGCATCCAATGGGAGATCAAATAACTCGGACAGTAGCTTCCCAAGCCATACTGCCTCACAACTGGCCGAATAGGCTGCAACATACTCTACCTCGGCTGTACTCAGTGCTATGCAGGATTGCTTCCTACTAAACCAAGAGATCACACCTGATCCCATATTGAAGCAGCACCCAGATGTGCTCTTCCTATCTACAGCACTGCCTTCCCAATCTGAATCAACATAACCCTGCAGGTTAAACTTTTGATTCACTTCATACTTGAGCCCATAATCAACTGTACCCTTCAGGTACCTCAGAATATGCTTTACAGCAACCAGTTGAACACTCCTCGGATCCATCAGGAACTGACTCAATGTGTTCACCACAAAGCAAATATCTGGTCTCGTGTTCGTCAGATACATCAAGGACCCAATCATCTGACGATATATAGAGACATCAACCGGCTCAGATGAAGCATCACATAGAAGCTTCAGATTCGATGCCATAGGTGTGGCCATGGCCTTGCAATCCATCATCTCGAACCTCTTCAGGATATCTAATGTATACTTCCCTTGTCCAAGGAAGATCCCATCTATACTCTGCCACACCTCCATACCTAGAAAATAGTGCATCATCCCCAAGTCCTTCATATCAAACTTGGCATCAAGCTTCCTCTTTGTATTGGCAATCAATCTGTCATCTCCTGTTACAAATAGGTCATCTACATACAGGATTAGAATCACAGGATTTCCTTCCTCAACCTTGTAGTAAAGGTTGGAATCCGCTTTACTCTTGGTAAAGCCCAAACTAGATAGAAAACTGTCCATCCTACCATACCAAGTTCTAGGAGCTTGTTTTAAGCCATACAAGGCTTTCTTCAATCTGCACAGATATGACTCCCTGTCACGTGTTTCAAAACCGAGTGGTTGCTCCACATACACTTCCTCTTCAACTACACCATTCAAGAAGGTAGTCTTGACATCAATCTGGTGTATCTTCCAGTTCATCACTGCAGCCAGAGCAAGTACTGTTCTGATGGAAGTGTACCTAGCTACAGGAGCAAAAGTTTCTTCATAATCTATTCCCTCTTTCTGAGAGAAGCCACGAGCTACGAACCTTGCCTTGTATTTCTCTATACTGCCATTTGCAGCATGCTTGATCTTGTAGATCCATTTGGAAGTCACAACAGACTTCCCTTCAGGTCTTGGGACAACATCCCAAACATCATTCTTCATTATTGATTGATATTCTTCGGTCATGGCCTCCTTCCATTCTTTCTTTTCCGCTACTTGTTCATAATTGGAAGGTTCTTTGTTCATGATATCACAGAGTAAAGCAAAATAGTTGGTATGTGATCTGGTTCTCTTCTTTGCTCTGTGTTCTTCTTCTGGAATGCCATACCTTTCTGCATCTTGAATGAGCACTCTAGCCCATGCAAGTTTTCTCTTGTGAGAGTTATCCTCACGGGGTGGATCTACTGGTTGTTACAGATCTTCAATTTCACAATCAACAACTGGAATTGATTTAGTCATGGTAGTGTCTTGAAATCTAGTTTCCTTAGATTCTTCATAAACTTCAACAGGTGTCTTCCTTGATTTGACGAATGCTAAGTTTTCATCAAATGTCACATCCTTGCTAACATCAATCTTCTTTAACCCTAGAAAGTATATTTTGTAAGACTTCGAGCTTTCACTGTACCCCACAAAGATACCCTTCTTTCCTGAAGGATCTAGCTTGGTCCTCTTTTCCTTTGGGACATGAGTTTATACTGGACAACCAAATATTCTGAGATGGCTGACTTCAGGTTTCTTACTAGAGAAGACCTCTTCTGCTGTCTTGTTGTCCAATATCTTGTGGGGTGTTCTATTCTGCACATATACAGTTTTTCTAGCTGCTTCTGCCCATAGATGCATAGGTAGATCCTAGTCATGCAGCATTTCCCTTGCTACTTCCATGATTGTTCTATTCTTTCTTTCTGCAACTCCATTCTTTTGTGGATTGTAAGGAGCAGTCAACTCCCTCTTAATCCCTGAATCACTGCATAGCTTCTTGAAGTCACTTGAGGTGAATTCTCCACCATTGTCGGATCTGAATGTTTTGATCTTCTTATCAGTTTGGTTCTCCATCAAGGTTTTGAATTCCTTGAACTTATCAAATACTTCATCTTTGTTCTTCAAGAAGTAAACCCAAGTCTTCCTGGAGAAGTCATCAATGAAAGAGACATAGTAAGCGTACCCACTCAGAGAACTGGATGACATAGGACCGCATACATCGGAGTGGATGATTTCCAAGATGCCTTTTGCCTTGCTTTCACTGCTTGGAAATTCCTTCTTAATGTTCTTTCCTTTTGCACATCCTTTGCAAACACCTTCATGCTTGGTCTTAATTTCAGGAAGACCTTCTACAGCCTTACTTGCAATTGGTAATGCTCTGTAGTGCATATGTGCAAGTCTTCTATGCCAAAGTTCACTTGGCTCCATGGAATCATGTACCATGGCATGTTCAGGTTGTCCCTTCAATTTACACAAACCTCCCTCTTGCTCTCCAATCACCATTGCATCATCAATAGTTTTACCCTTTGGCCACATTAGGACTTGGCCATCTACAAATGCAACCCTCATGCCTTTTGCATCCAATGCAGAGATGGAGAGAAGATTCTTCTTGAGCCCAGGTACATAAAGAACTTCTTTCATCTTCAAAGACTTTCCAGAATCTAGGTTGTAGGAGGATTCACCACTTCCTTTGATAGGGTATTGATAATCATCCCCAAGTTTCACCTTATGGGGTGATTCATGTTCAAATAAGTTTACAAAAGATTCTTTAAACCCAGTCATGTGTTTGGAAGCCCCACTGTCAATTAACCAATCATTACAACCGTGACAGATAGTACCTGTGAGAGTAGAGATTAGAACATACTCTTCTTCGCTTGATGAGTCATCATCATCACTTTCTGTCCTAGCCTTCTTCTTTAAAGGTTCATCATCCTCGATAGCATGATCATGGTACCTTCTTTTGTTTCCCTTCTTCTTCTTGTTGAAGTTGTTGTTGTTATCCCTTTTGTTCTTGGGACAATCTAAAGCAAAGTGACCTTTCTCATTGCATGTGAAACATCTTAGATCCTTCTTATTCTTTTGTTGGTTGTGATAGGATCTCTTGTAATGAGATTGCTCCTTCTTGGGCTTGCTTCTTTTGGTGTGAGCTGTGAAAGCTTGATCTTCACCTCCCATCTTTTCTTCTCGAGCTACAAGCCTAGCTTCTTCTTGAGAGAATTCCTCCCACGGTCTATTTGAAAGAGATCAATTTCTTTCTTGCACAGATTCCTTGAATAAAGGAGTCCCATGACCTAGGTAGGCCATTCAGAGTGGTCATCACAATTTCTCCATTCTCCACTACTTCATCCACAGCTTCAAGTTGTTCCTTGATCTGAGAGACCTTGGAGAAGTAAGATTGAATGGTCTCTCCATTCAACATCTTGACCGCTTTCAATTTATTCTGCAGAGTCATCTTCCGATTTATGTTCTTCCCTTCAAATAACTTGGTCAGTGAGTCAAACATCTCCTTAGGTGTCTTTAGAGATGACACATGTGGTATGAGATGGTCTTTGATAGAATCAGCAATTATTCTCTTTTCCTTGACCAAGTTCTTCTTATGCAAAACCTTAGCCTCTTCATCCTCTGGGATAGGGAATTCAGAGCTGATGTAGGAGTCCAATTCATTTTCTTCCAGGATTAACCCAATCCTATACTTCCAGGCTCGGCAGTTATCAGCCCCTTCAAGCTTATCCTCAAGCTTGGTGTGGTGAGACATCTTAAAGAGTACTTCAAATGGAAATACAAAATATTTAGGTCTTACCACTTGCTTTGCTGAAAACTGGATCTGGTCCTGGATTAGGGTTTGTCGAAAAAACCCTAAAAATTCAAATTGTGAATTTCAACTTTCTGAAAGGATAGAAAGATGCACCTTGATGAGCTGATCAGCCTGTTGTATTCAGAATTTGATATCTGCAAAGCTTCACCCTTCAGAAATGTCTTTTAGTCTTCCCAGGGTCACTAGGGAGGACCCTGAATTAGGGTTTGACTTTCCTGGATATTTACTCAGCCAAAAATCTCGATCCAAAGCTCTAAAATTCGATTTTTCCAAGGAGCTTCCAGCTAGGTCTTTAGATTTCATAAATTCCTATTTTTGTGGAAACCCTAATTTTTAGGGCCAAATCTGAAAATGCTCAGAATTGAATTCTGATTGGACAGATAGATTCTCCTTGATGAGTAGAGTCAATCTACTATACTGCTTTTCCAAAATTTGTGGAGAGAAACCCAATAAACAAGAAACCCCAGTTTCCGTCACTACACAATGTCTTCTTCTCAGGTTAGCTTTGATACCATGTTAAATTTTGAGCATTAATTCAATATACTCTAGGATCTTTACTGAGAGAACAACATGTACAGTATATCAATGCATATCAATCATAGCAAGCATGTCAATCATCACAATAATCAAAAGCATGAGAGACAATAGACACACAAAGTTTCCGTGGGGAAAACCCTAAGGTGAAAACCCCACAAATTCCTCAGAGATAGATAGATATATAGCTCAACCAAAGTACAACCAAAGTACAAGAGATAGACTCCTCTTAGCAGCTGATCCTCCTCCTCACAAGTGCGCCACTTTCCAAGTGAAGGAAGAATGAGTTTCTGAGTGATCCAAATAGAGATCTCTCGATCTCTATTTATACTTGTTCTGTTTTCCCAATAACCTTATGGGGCCAACTTGTCTAGCTAAGTACAATAACCACATATTACATAAATCCAGGCCGACCCCTTACAAGGTGGTCTAATAACCCATCGGCAAGTTAACACACTTTCGACACTTGTCAATACAAATGATGACACTTCCTTATAGAGGAATAACACATCTCTATAAGGGTACAATAAATATATAACTGAAATACATTTCGAAGTTACATATACATCAACAGATGAAGAGGAAGATGATGAAGATGAAGATCTCAACGATGATGAATATGACTATGATGATGATGATGATGATGATGATGAAGAGGGTGATGATGATGAATACAATGAAGATGATGGTGATGACGATGATGATGGGGAAGATCATGATGAGGGAGAAGGTGATGACGATGATGATGATGATGATGATGATGATGATGATGAAGATGATTATGATGATGATGACGAAGATGGTGATGATGATGATGATGATGATGTTGATGTTGATGATGAATATGTCGATGATGATGAATATGAGGAAGAGGGTGATGACGATGATGAGGATGAGGATGAGGATGAGGATGAGGATGAGGATGAGAATGATGGTGATGATGATGGTGATGATGATGATGATGAATACCATGATCATCGTTGTCGTCATCATCACCATCATATTCATGGTATTCATCAACATCATCATCATCATCGTCATCATCATCATCATCATCATCATCGTCACCATCATCATCATTATCTTCATTATCAACAGCAGCATCCATCATCTTCATTATCATCATCATCGTCGTCATCATCATCATCATCATCATCATCTTCTTCATCATCATCGTCATCGTCATCACCATCTTCCTCATCATCATCTTCCTCATCACCCTCTTCCTCATCATCATATTCTTCCTCATCATCATCATCATCATCATCATCATCATCTTCGTCATCATCATCATCATCATCATAATCACCATCTTCATCATCATCACCCTCTTCATCATCATCATCATCATCATCATCATCATCTCACACTAGTAACAATTTAACAAAATTAGAGAAGAGTTCCTTATATCCAAAATTAGAGAAGCTCCTTATGATTATGAAGACGATGAAGATGATGATGATGATGATGAAGATGACGATGTTGATGATGTTGATGTTGATGATGAATATGATGTGATGAATATGTTGATGATGATGATGATGATGATGATGACGATGATGATGACGATGACGATGATGATGATGATGATGAAGATGAGGATGAGGATGATGATGAGGATGATGATAATGATGACGATGAAGAATATGATGATGATGATGATGACGATGATGATGATGATGATGATGATGATGATGAAGACCATGATCATCGTTGTCATCGTCATCACCATCATCTTCATCGTCATCACCACCACCACCATCATCATCATAATATTCTTCATCATCATCATCATCGTCGTCGCCGCCATCGTCGTCGTCATCATCATCATCATCATCATCATCATCATCATTGTCCTCATCTTCATCATTGTTGTTCCTCTTCCTCATCGACATCTCCATCATCATCATCATCATCATCATCATCGTTGTCGCCGTCATCACCATCATCTTCATCATATCCATCATCATCATCATCTTCATCAGCATCATCATCATCGTCATCATCATCGACATCGTCATCGTCATCATCATCATCGTCTTCATCATCATCATCATCATCATCATCATCATCATCATCATCATCATGGCCATCATCTTCATCTTCATCATCGTCATCATCATCATCATCATCACCATCTTATCATCATCCATCATCTTCACTATCATCTTCATCATCATCATCATCATCGTCATCACCCTCTTCCTCACCATCATCTTCATCATCACCCTCTTCCTCATCATCATCTTCTTCCCCGTCATCATTATCATCATCATAATCATCTTCGTCATCATCATCATCATCATATTCATCAGCATCATCATCATCATCATAATCATCGTCATCGTCATCATCATCATCATCATCATCATCATCATCATCTCACACTAGTAATGATTCAACAAAATTAGAGAAGCTCCTTATGATGATGAAGATTGGTAGATTTTTAATTTTATATAACATTTAACCCCATAACTTGCCTCCAATCAATATAACCTTTAACTCCTAACCTACAATCCTTATAACCCTAACTCCCAAACCCCTAAACACCTAGAAGCACTTATGCGCTTAGGGATTATGGTTTAGAAGAGGGCCTAAAGGCCTTAAAGGGGGAGGGGCTCTAGGAATAAACAGACACATATCGATTTATTGGGAAATAAATCAAGTAAACGTTACCCACCAAACTATTCAACGTTCAACAGCGGAGCGCACACGCTAGAAACACGCATGCACATCTATCGTTCACGCGCTAAGAGCGCGTCCCTGTTAAGCATAAAATCCATAAAATAACCTACGCTCTTCTCCCGCATTTTTTCTCTCCTTCCACACATGTTTTTCATTTTTTTCATGCACATTCCAACAACCATTTGCATTTTGGATTGAATTCACACACCATTTGGTGTTTCTTTGATAATTTGGATAGAATACACAACATTTGGGGCTCTATTTGGCTCTTTGGATTGAATGCACACCAATTGGGCTCTATTTGTCTCATTTGATTGAATACACAACAAATGGACTCTATTTGGATCCTTGGATTGAATTCTCATGCTGCTTGGACACACTTGAACTCTTCTTACATATAGTGGATACATCAAAAGAGCATTTTACATTTGAAGCAAAGAGCAATCATAATCCTTGAGGTATGGTGACCTCTTCCTCTTGTTAAATGTATTTTAGTCTTCATTCACTTTGTTTGAATTGTCTCTATTTTAGTTTTTCCTCATGAATTGTATGATATATGTATTTTAGGCTTCTTAATCTTCAACATAGGCAATAAAAACATCTTACCACAAAAAAACTACAACATGCATCAAGCAATGCTTTCAACCTTTCATGAAGATAATAAAAAAAACTTGCTTGCATCACCACCAATAACCTTTCATAATCACATAACTCCATCTAGTACACAAACATTTGTTGAATTCCTTATGATTTCACTACAACAACTCACACAAACACTTAAAGAATTGAAAACTCTTAATATTTTGGGGTTATTTTCCTTCATCAAAAACATGAAAATGAAGTGAGTAGGAGCTTCTCCTTTTGTAAGGAATGTGCTCCTACTAACATCCCATACCACCATCCAATTGAGTTCCTAGAGGTTTTGTTGTTGTTATATCTAAGGCATTCTCAATAGCTTTTAAGATTATATGAAAACATTCTCACTAGATGTTGTTGTACATAATCAATTGCTACATCAAGTTTTAATAATCATGCACATCGAGTTTTAATATCTTATTTGTTGTTCATTCTTGCAAGGGTGATATTTTTGTTTTTTTTTAAAACATATTGAATATGGGAAATAGACATAATAATAAAAGAAAGTCTAGAAGGAAGGAGTTGCCCCCTGAAAAGGCCCATGAGATAAGAGAAAAGGCCAGGTTGTACATGGAAAACCATAGACATAAAAATGTTAGTGCCTTAGATCCATCAACAAGCAATGACGAAGTGGTTGAAGTCAATCAAATCTTACTTGATGTCGAGTATGAAGGGATGGATGTTGAACAAGTCGTTAATTGGAAACCTCCTCAAGAAGAGCACACACATGTCAAACACACTCCCTTGCAGGACCAAATTGTGAAAGAAGGGCCACAAAAAACTAGTGACGAGACTCATACTTCCTTTTCGACTCCCTTGCCTCGACTATCAAGCGGATGACGAAGAACTTCCAGACATATTCAAGTGGATGAAAGTTCATTTTTAGGACTTGAAGGTAAGTTTCCCAAACGCATTATTGAATTCCATTGTAACAAGATAATCAAAGAAATTTTTGAATAAAAAACCGATGCAACAAAATGTCAATTGTTTATGGATTTGTTAAAATCACATTGTCTAGCTCATGTTAGGAGAATTTTGGGCATAAAGGTAGTTAGAATTTCAAAGGCCAACAATCATGTCGTTAGAAATCTACAAGCTGCATTTAATTTAATTGGAAAATCTTCCCATACAAAATATTTTAATGCGGCCTGTCATGTACTGTCGGAATCGATTGTAGACAAATCCACAAGGCAATGTCGCCTACTATCACACACATGTAAAATATTTAAAGTAGATAGAAAGACTCTTCAAAATTATTCTGTTATTAGATAAAAACTTGAGACCCCAGGCCAAAAATATTGTTGGGCCTTTGTTCGTAGGTTACCTCGTTCAAACATGAAGCTTATTGATGCTGTTAAAGAAATAGTACAAATTTTTTGGCATGATAACACTAGACCGTCATCGAATCAAAGAGATGTGTTAAAGTTGAGAAAAGGTGTTAAGGGGTGTGAACCCCATGTCAAGCACTTCCTTGACACGACACAAATGGAACTCTATGAGAGGTTCAAGAATGAGCACACACAATTGAACTTGGGCCAAAGGTCCTTTGAAAAATGAAAACCCTGGTATGTTAGAATTTGCATTGATCACAACACATGTTGTTGTAGATACCATGTAGAATTTGAATACTATTATGATACATATAGACATATATTTTGTGATTTGCATACTAACATTGTGCAGAACTTCCCATCGTTACAACCACCGAAAGCATCCAGAGAATTTATACATAGCATAATGTGTCCAAGACTTGAAGGACTAAAATATTATAAAATATCATGTTTATATGGGACATGTTCCAAGTGCAGTGGATTTGCATTATTGATCCGCTGCATCAATGAAACCGAGGAGAACGAATTTGGGAGAATGTCAATAGAAATGCAGAACTTCAAGTACAAAACATATCAAGTAGATAATGTGAAGGAAAGAAAAAAAATTCCATTGGTGAAAGTCACAGGTAATCTAAGTTTGCATACTTTCATACTATACATGTTGAATTTCTACATATATATTCAAATTAAAAATGTCACGTTGTATTAATGCCCTTGTTTTTGTGGCAACAGGTACAAATTTGCGATTTCATGAAGGAATTCTACCAAAAGAGCGAGCAGTATGTACAACATGTCCATGTAGCACGATGGCAGGATGAACAGTATAGACAGCGCAGGGACACCTTTCCTGGCACAATATTGTTGGTTGTGGAATTTGTTGAAAACTACACCCTACAAACACAAAATGAGATTCAAAGTCCATACTACCATTTAGACCAAGTTAGCATAATGGTCCATATCACGTATAGGCATGCACCAGAGAGCAGCAATGACATGAGGATAATATTGAAAGAGACCAACTTCTACATCAGTGATGACAGGTGCCATGACCTGCATTATGTGCAGCATTGCTTCATAATTTTCTATGATCAGCTAAAGGAGAGAGGTATACATATGGATCAGCATTGGATATGGTCAGATGGTTTTGCAAGCCAGTTCAAAAATGCACGTGTATTCTAGTGGTTGAGTATTTTGCACAAGACTTATGATGTGCTGCCTTTATGAAACTATTTTGAGACTAGGCATGGAAAGGGAGAGCATGATGGGGTTGGAGCATGTCTCAAAACTTCCCTACGAAGGGAGGAGATGAGTTGCATGACAAACCCTCATATTCAGGATGCAGAATCCATAGTTCAATGGTGCTCTGCAAAAATGTCAGATCGAACCACAGAGCAGCACGGACCAACAAGTAGAGGACATGTTGTCAGAAATTTCTAGCATGTGGTTGATATAAATCGATCACGTTCTTATAGTTGTAGTAATATGCAAGGCACTCGTGGATTTCATTCGGTTCAAAGCTCAAACAACCCCTTATTTGAAATATGGACGCATAAAATTGCTTGCTTTTGTGGGCCTTGCAACAGTTGTGAGTGGGATGAGTGTGAATCAATGGATTGGGTTGATTAATGGGATCGTGTATCACTTGCAGTGGACCCACGTGCAGTTGTTGAAACAATCCAGTTAGAGTAAGGCCAGTCCTCTATTTCGAATGAATATGATCATATATCTGATCTTGTACAGCCAAGTAAACATTTCTACATGCATATCCATGTTCCCTCCTTGCTTTTGTAATTATCCAAGTTATCAAACCACTACTTGTTGGAATATGACCGTAAAATTCATTTTTGTAGGACACATCTACGCAGTTGTTGCCTTGACAGACAGTGCAATTGGGACGAATTATTGGCTGGAACGATGCATCCAGGGGAAGAAAACCTTCCTCGCATCATTAATCGATAGTGAAGGCATTACCTTTATGACTGGCTCGATGGTTGTTCAGGGGAAATATCTTACAGTAGATGGAAAGGGACCAAAGAGCAATGGCTACACATACACGGATTTGAGACTAGGTTCACGGGTGTATCACTTTACGCACTTGATCATTTGTACAAACATCCAACTACAAACAATGTCAACGAAGACATCAAACAAGGTACGCTACTTACTACCTCATGCAGAGCATGAGAGGTTGTTTGAGACAATAAAAAACCGAGAGGATCCAGAAGGCCTAATTGATTGAGGTACATAGTATAGTCATGTGATTGTTTATTCATGCATGTCTAATGTAATTCATGTTAGATAGTTTATTTGATATTGTTATCTTATATCATTTATTTGATGTTTGAGTTATGATTAAGTTACTTTTACAATACATTGATGTCTTACACCAACCACTCCAATTCAAGTTTCCATATGTTTAGGAAAACTTCACATGCATTTAAACAAGATTGAAAACTCATCTTATATTATAACATTTCTAATATTCAATAGAAATTAGAATCAATACACATCAATGAGTACACATTTGTCATTCACAAATCACAATGAACACATGGAAATATCTATGCACATATACAAAAAATTACATATTAGAAAAAACACACATAGGTAAAGATTTACATACACACTTGCACAAAGAAAACCATACAAATATTAGTATAAAATAACACACAACATCATCTTTTCAAACACAATTACACGCCTAAATATCACTTTCAAATATTTTGAATTTTGAATTATGCATGAGGCTCTAAAGGCACCTTCTAGGGACCAACGTTCATGAATGATGCCCTGAAGCATTACAAATGACCCATCAACTTGATCGTTGGTCCCAAGCCATAAATATATATTTATAGGATTTGAGGTCCACCCATAAAGCTCAAAACATACTAATGGTGTCCATATTGGCATTCAAATATTTAAGTTATATTAGACCAATCTTATGTGGTTGGTTAAGGCTTCATATTTTACCTTATCCTTGGAAACTTCCTTTAGAGCCTAAGGTCAAGGTTTCATCGTTTGACCATTTTTAGTGCCATAAAACCCATACTGAGTGCTAAAATACTCCTAGTTTCCCCCATATAATTTATTGGAGGCTAAACATATCCTTTTCATTTGAGGCCTATGTCATTGTTGTGAACCTATGTAATTAATACACCTGTAGGTTCGAAACCTCAAGTTTCCCTTCCCTTCGAATCTTTATTTTTATTAAGGTTTGTAGTCCTCCTCCCAACCATGTACAAGGCCCTCATATCCATAAATGGTTCTCAAAATATCCTAATGAAGTATGTATCAACACTTAGAAGCCAAAGAACCCTAAGACATGTCCTATTTGTTTTTTTGAAAGATCCTTTCTTCCTCTTGTTCAAAACCTCCGAATAGTGTCCATATCCTCACCAATAAGATAAATATTCACAGTCATATCTAGGCCTTCAACACCAACACTTGGTGTTCATAACCTCCTAATCATATTTGAATATGCTCATATGGAGGCCAAATATCCCTTGATCCTAGATGTGTTGTGATTTGACACATCATTCTTGGTCCTAAATGCATAGAAGCCTTGTTTAGGGCATAAGGCTTATCTTTCCTCCATTGAACATGTTCATGGTCCCAAGACCCATACCTAATGTCCACAAATTACTTATTGCATCGAGGTCAACAATCAAAGGCAAATGATACCCTTTAGAGATCAACTATTATTCTTTAAGGCATTATCCATGGATCGAGACACTTGATAGAGACACTTTTAACCAACTCAAAGATATCCCTAGTCTACCTTCAATCTACTTAGCCTACCTTTCCATATGCCATATAAAAATGGGGACATCCAGTTGGTACCAGTGTTATGGCATATCCTCTCTAATTGACTTATGGTAAAACACTTTCTTATGCGTTTACATAACATTCGGAGGTCAAAGGTGTTACTCTATAATGGCTCACATATTCTCAATATTGTATCAATAGCTTAGGAAGCATCACAGTGTGGTTATAAGTGTATGACCTCTTGTGTGAGGTGTGCCCTTAGGGATTTGAGCAAGCACAACCCTCATTTAATCTCATTAGCAACATGTACCTAGCCATTTTTCATATGTATCAACACTTGGGAGCCAAAAAACCCTAAAATATGTCCTATATAGTAGTTTGAAAGCTCCTTTATGCACATGCGAGAGCTAAGGGAACCCAAGTCCACTCGCCAGTTTGGCTTCCATGCCCTCGGAGCAATTCCTCAAAGTGTCCTTGAATGGCCCCGGGGTACTGGACCAATATGCCCACAACAGCAAAACCGTGACTCAGATTGTGAATCCGTCGATTTCGATGAATCCGGGACACCGGGTTTCACCTAGGGGCCCCCTCAAACCTTGCCTCAAAGTCTCAAAAATGGTTCTATTGTGCCATCTCCGGAGCTAGGTGTTTTCTCAATGAAGGCCATTCCAATATTGCTCAAGGGGGTCATTTCTCATCCGAAGGATCCCAAACGTGCCTGGACATCGTGAACACATCCAAAATGGTCACGTGCACATGTGGGAGTTGATGGAAGCCAAGTCCGCTCGCTGGTTTGGGTTCCGTGCCCCCGGATCAATTCCTCAAAGTGTCTCTGAATGGGCTCGGGGTATTGGACCAAAATGCCTGCAGCAACAAAATTGTGACTTCGATCGCAAATCCGTTGATTCTCATGGGACCGAGACATCGATTTTCAGCTAGGGGACCCCCCACACCGTTCCTTGAAGTCTCAGAAATGGTGTTATTGTGCCATCTCCAGAGTTAGGTTTTTTATCAATGAAGACCATGCCAATCTAGCTCAAGGGGGTCATTTCTCATCTGAAGGATCCCGGGCATGCGTGGCCATCGTGAACATGTCCATAATGGCCACATGCATGTGCGAGAGCTAAGGGAACCCAATTCCGCTCGCTGGTTTAGGTTTCATGCCCCCAGAGCAATTCCTCAAAGTGTCCCTAAATGGCCCTGGGGTGCTGGAACAAATTTCCCACAACATAAAAACTGTGACTCCGATCGCGAATCCGTTGATTCCTATGGATTCAAAACGTGAGTTTTAGCTAGGGGACCCCCCACACCTTGCCTCGAAGTCTATGAAACGGTGTTATTGTGCCATCTTTGGAGCTAGGGATTTGCTCAGTGAAGGCCATTCCAATATTGCTCAAGGGGGTAATTTACAATCCGAAGCCTCTTGGGCATGCGTGGCCATAGTGAAAACATCCAAAATGGCCACATGCATATGCAGGAGCTGAGGGAACCCAAGTCTGCTCGCCGGTTTGGGTTTTGTACCCCCAGAGCAATTCCTCAAAGTGTCCCTTAATGGCCCCAGGGTGCCGAACCAAAATTCCCGCAACAGTAAAACCATGACTCCGATTGTGAATTTTTCGATTCCGATGGATCCGGGAAGCTGAGTTTCGGTGACAAGATGCCCCGCGCCGTTCCTCAAAGTCTCGAAAATGGTGCTATTGTGCCATCTTCGGAGCTAGGGTTTTGCTTAGTGAAGGCCATGCCAATCTTGCTCAAGGGGGTCATTTCTCATCCGAAGGATCCCGGGCATGCGTGGACATGATGAAAAACTCCACAATGGCCACGTGCACATGCGGGAGCTGAGGTAACCAAGGTCCATTCGGTTCCGTGCACTCGGAGCAATTCCTCAAAGTGTCCCTGAATGGCCCCGAGGTGCCAGACCAAAATTCCCGCAGTAGCAAAACTATTACTCCGATCGTGAATTCGTCAATTCCGATAGATCCGGGACATCGGGTTTTAGCTATGGGAACCCCCCACACCTTGCCTCGAAGTCTCGGAAACAGTGTTATTGTGCCATCTTCGGAGCTAGGGTTTTGCTCAGTGAAGGCCATTCTAATATTGCTCAAGGGGGTCATTTACGATCCGAAGGCTCCCGGGCATGCGTGGCCATCATGAACACATCCACAATGGCCACGTGAACATGCGGGATTTGCAGGAATCCAAGTCCGCTCGCTGGTTTGGGTTTCGTGCCCCCGAAGCAATTCCTCAAAGTGTCCCTGAATGGCCCTGGGTGCCAAACCAAAATGCCCACAGTAGCAAAACCGTGACTTCGATTGCGAATCCATCTATTCCGATGGATCCAGGACACCAATTTTCATCTAGGGGACCCCCCACACCATTCCTTGAAGTCTCAGAAACGGTGCTATTGTTCCATCTCCATAGCTAGGTTTTTGCTCAGTGAAGGTCATGCCAATCTTGCTCAAGGGGGTAATTTCTCATCTGAAGGCTCTCGGACGTGCGTGGCCATTATGAACACATCCACAATGGTCATGTGCAGGTGTGGGAGCTGAGGGAACCCAAGTCCACTCGTCGGTCCACTCGTCGATTTAGGTTTCGTGCCCCTGGAGCAATTCCTCAAAGTGTCCCTTAATGGCCCAAGGGTGCCAAAACAAAATGACCGCAGCAGCAAAACCATGACTCTGATTGCGAGTCCATCAATTCCAATGGATCTGGGACACCGGGTTTCAGCTAGGGACCCCCCCACACCTTGCCTCGAAGTCTCAGAAATGGTGCTATTGTGCCATATCCGGAGCTAGGGTTTTGCTCAGTGAAGGCCATTCCAATATTGCTCAAGGGGGTCATTTACGATCCCAAGGGTCCTGGGCGTGCGTGACCATCATGAACACATCCAAAATGGCCATGTGCATGTGCGGGAGTTGCAGGAACCCAAGACCGCTCACCGGTTTGGGTTCCATGCCCCCAAGCAATTCCTCAAAGTGTCCCTGAATGGCCTCGGGGTGTCGGACCAAAATTCCCACAGCAGCAAAACTGTGACTCTGATCATGAATCCATCGATTACGATGGATCCAGGACACTGGGTTTCATCTAGGGGACCCCCCACACCTTGCCTTGAAGTCTCAGAAACGGTGCTATTGTGCCATCTCTGGAGCTAGGGTTTTGCTCAATGAAGGCCATTCCAATATTCCTCAAGGGGGTCATTTACGATCTGAAGGCTCCCGGGCATGTGTGGCCATCGTGAACACATACACAATGGCCACGTGCACGTACAGGAGCTAAGGGAACCCAAGTACGCCTGTTGGTTTGGGTTCCGTGCCCCCAGAGCATTTCCTCAAAGTGTCCCTTAATGGCCCTAGGGTGCCGGACCAAAATTCCTTCATTGAGCAAAACCCTAGCTCCAGAGATGGAACAATAACACCATTTATGAGACTTCGAGGCACGGTGTGGGGGGGACCTAGCTGAAACCCAGTGTCCCGGATCCATCGGAATCAAAGGATTCGCGATCAGAGTGACAGTTTTGCAGCTACGGGCATTTTGGTCCAGCACCTAGGGGCCATTCAAGGACACTTTGAGGAATTGCTTTGGGGGCGCGAAACCCAAACTGATGAGCGGACTTGGGTTCCTTTGGCTCATGCACATGCATGTGGTCATTGTGGACATTTTCACGATGGCTATGCATGCCCGGGAGCCTTCGGATGAGAAATGACCCCCTTGAGCAATATTGGCATGGCCTTCACTGAGCAAAACCCTAGCTCCGGAGGTGGCACAATAAAACCGTTTCCAAGACTTGGAGGAAAGGTTTGGGGGGGGGCCTAGATGAAACCCAATGTTCTAAATCCATGGGAATTGACGGATTCGCGATCGGAGTCACGGTTGTTCTGCTGTGGGAATTTTAGTCCAACACCCCGAGGCCATTCAGGAACACTTTGAGGAATTGCTCTGGGGGCACGGAACCCAAACCGGTGAGCGGACTTGGGTTATGTCAGTTCCCGCATGTACAAATGGCCATTGTGGACGTGTTCATGATGTCCACGCATGCCCAGGATCCTTCGGATCGTAAATGACCCCCTTGAGCAATATTGGAATGGCCTTCAGTGAGCAAAACCTTAACTCTGGAGATGGCACAAGAGCACCATGTTCGAGACTTCGAGGCACGATTTGGGGGGTCCCCTAGCTGAAAACTGACTTCCTGAATCCATCGGAATTGACGGATTCATGATCCGAGTAAAGGTTTTCTCCTACGAGAATTTTGGTCCGGTACCCCGGGGCCATTAAGGGACACTTTGAGGAATTGCTCCGGGGCCACGGAACTCAAACTGGCGAGTGGACTTGGGTTTCGTCAGCTCCCACACGTGCACTTGGCCATTGTGGATGTGTTCACGATGTCCATGCATGTCCAGGAGCTTTAGGATTGTAAATGACTCCCTTGAGCAATATTGGAATGGCCTTCACTGAGAAAAACCCTAGCTCCGGAGATGGTACAATAACATCATTTTCGAGACTTCGAGGCAAGGTGTGGGGGGTTCCCTAGCTGAAACCTGGTTTCATGGATCCATCGGAATCGATGGTTTCACGATCAGATTCATGAGTTTTCTGATGCAGGCATTTTGGTTCGGCACCCTGGGGCCATTCAGGGACACTTTGAGGAATTGCTCCGGGGGCATGTAACCCGAACCGGCGAGCGGACTTGGGTTCTTGCAGCTCCTACACATGCACGTGGCCATTGTGGACGTGTTCACGATGTCCATGCATGCCCAGGAGCCTTCGGATCATAAATGACCCCCTTGAGAAATATTGGAATGGCTTTCACTGAACAAAACCCTAGCTCCGAAGATGGCACAATAGCACCGTTTCTGAGACTTTGAGGCAAGGTGTGGGGAGTCGCCTAGCTGAAACACAGTGTCCTGCATCCATTGGATTCGACAGATTCGCGATCGGAGTAATGGTTTTGCTGCTGCAGGAATTTTGGTCTGGCACCCCGTGGCCATTCAGGGACACTTTGGGAAATTGCTCTGGGGGCACGGAACCTAAACCAGCGAGCGGACTTGGATTCCATCAGCTCTCGCACATGCACATGGACGTGTTCATGATGGCCACACACGCCCGAGAGCCTTCGCATGAGAAATGACCCCCTTGTGAAAGATTGGTATGGCCTTCACTGAGCAAAAAGCTAGCTCCGGAGATGGCACAATAGCACCGTTTCCAAGACTTCGAGGAACGGTGTGGAGGGTCCCCTAGCTGAAACCTGGTGTCCCGGATCCATCAAAATCGACAGATTCACAATCGGAGTCACTATTTTGCTACTACAAGAATTTTGGTCGGGCACACCGAGGCCATTCAAGGACACTTTAAGGAATTGCTCCAAGGTCACGAAACCCAAACCAGCGAGCGGAATTGGGTTCCCTCAGCTCCCGCACGTGCAAATTTTATCCAAATCTCTAAGTTCCTATTCTCTTTGATTCTACAAGACAGACATAAATAAATCATTGTCCTCGCAAAAAATGCCTTTTTAAAAAATTCTCAGTATAGAAACATGAACAATATTTCCAAAATTCTATGGTAACTGTCCATGATGCGTTCATATTGTTAACATTGGCATATACAATTTGAGCTTGAAGTGGCAATGAGCTTAAAAATAACTTCCTAGAAAACAATTTGAATAAGAATAGATTTGAGTTTAATATTTATGAAATAAGATAAAAGACTAAAGTTGTTGACAAACTAATACTTGGGCATCCATTCTTTATCATTGTGATTTCATTGATCTAGGAATCATTCATGCTTTCTACTATGCATGCATGTACTATGTAATAGAATATTTTCATCCTTGAAACATAGATTCAATTGAAATAAGAAAGCATGGTTACAATAATCGACACAACTATTACATTTGCAATGGAAGAATTACTAAAACACACTAAAAATTTGCCACCCGCAAGGGCCATTGCATGATGAAGTCTCTCATTTTCCTTTTTCGAAGACTGATCTTCATGAATCTAGTCTATATTTATATTTCAAACTTGAGATGAAAACTTTGTATTATTAATGTACTTGGGTGGATGATCTGTATCATAAATATTAATACCATTATCTATTAATAAATATATTGTAAGAGAGGTGTTGCAGGAGTTGCACACTCCAAAATACAGGTGTTTCAAACACCAAAATACATAGGGAGGAGTGTGTAGTTGCATGCATCATCATGTGCCCTGCAAACCTTGAATAAGATCAAAGTTGTCAACCCACAATTGTCTCTCCATTATCAATTTTTCTATGCACTATATATAATTTGTGTGTGTTTGGTTTTACTGTTTGATTGATTGTTTTTGTTTGATGTTGTCCATTAGAAAGAAGTAATTAAACCATAGAGCATAAGCATAGTAGTCATTATTTTGTTGACTTATATCCTTAGTGTATATACATCATGAAGTTTTAACCTACTTGAAACACTATTTTGGTCCGATCTGCCTGAAGGACTGTTTTGGCAGATCCATAACTTCTTCCTCAGGCACTCCAAAGACAAGATGAGGACATGGTTAGATATAAAAATCAACAACCTATAGGATGACCATATGGTGCGGGCATTTTCTTCAACCCACAAACTATGGCGGGCATTTCCCTGAGGCCACTTAGGAAGTTTTGCTACTTTGGTGTAAAAGCAACCTGAAACCTTGTTTTGGTAGGCTGTTAACTTTGTCATCAAACACCTTCTGTGAAAACTAAGACCATGGCAAGATAGCCACATGCCACGTCATCACTTGTAGGTCCCTTTTGGAAACTAGGATTTTGCTCAGTAAGGAAGTGTACAATTTTTTCACATGGGGGTCAACTTTGAAAATTCATTGATTGGAGACTTATGGCTAGCGTTCTAAGCTAGACCCTTCCTAGACACACTTGTAGGACTCCCCGGAACCCGGTTTTGTTGCACGGTTGGAATTTTATGGCCCTGGTAGGTATCCAACAGGTGTCCCTAAAGGCCTTTTGGATGCAAGATGGAACGAGCCATGGAATGAAGACCATGGCTCGGATCGACAAACCATCGACTCTGTTGGATTCAGGACATCGAGGTAGTGCGAGGGGTGCCCCTCTCCTCCGGTCCCATGGCCCATGTGTCATCTTGTAGGTCCATTATGGAAACTAGGGTTTTTCTCAATAAGGGAGTGTGCAGTTTTTGCACATGGGGGTCAACTTTGCAAAATCATTGACCGTGGACTTATGGATATCATTCCCAGATGAAACCTTCCTAGACACACTTGCAAAACTCCATGGAACCCATTTTTGTTGCACGGTTGGAATTCTATGTCCCCGGTAGGTATCCAACAAGTGTCCCTAAAGGCCTTTTGGAAGCGAGATGGCAAGAGCCATAGAATGACGACCGTGGCTCAGATCGACAAACCATCGACTCTGTTGGATTCAAGACATCGAGATAGTGCTAGGGGTTCCTCTCTCCTCCAGTCCCATGGCCCAGGTATCACTTGTAGGTCCATTTTGGAAACTAGGTTTTTTCTTAGTAAGGGAGTGTGCAATTTTTGCACATGGGGGTCAACTTTGCAAAATCATCGACCTGGGACTTATGGCTAACATTTCAAGCTAGAAACTTCCTAGAAACACTTGCAGGACTCCCTGTAACCCGGTTTTGTTGCACAGTTGGAATTCTATGGCCCCAATAGGTATCCAACAGGTGTCCTTGAAGGCCTTTTGGATGTGAGATGGAACAAGCCATAGAATGACGACCGTGGCTTGGATCGACAAACCGTCAACTTTGTTGGATTCAGGAAATCAGGATAGTGTTGGGGGTGCCCCTATCCTCCGATCCCATGGACCAGGTGTCATCTTATTGGTCCATTTTGGAAACTAGGGTTTTTCTCAGTAAGGGAGTGTGCAATTTTTGCACATGGGGGCCAACTTTGCAAAATCATCGACCGAGGAATTATGGCTAGCATTCTAAGCTAGAACCTTCCTATACACACTTGCAGGACTCCCCGGAACCTGGTTTTGTTGCACGGTTGGAATTCTATGGCCCGATTAGGTATCCAACAGGTGTCCCTGAAGGCCTTTTGGATGCGAGCTGGAACAAGCCATAGAATGACGACCATGGCCCGGATCGAAAAACCGTCGACTCTGTTGGATTCAGGACATCGGGATAGTGCTATGGGTGCCCCTCTCCTTCGGTCCCATGGCCCAGGTGTCAACTTTTAAGTCAATTTTGGAAACTAGGGTTTTGCTCAGTAAGGGAGTGTGCCGCGTTTTGCACATGGGGGTCAACTTTGAATTTTTTTTTTTCATTCTAGAACTAGACATTCAAAGAGTGGCAATCAAACCTACCACACTGCACCCTTGGTATATTTCTATGTCCTTAGTGTGCCACATCATTTAACAACTCCTTAGTGTTCCATTATATTTGGATTTTGAGTAATTAATGTCATTTTTAAGAATTCAAAGTTTCAAATAAAAAATGGAGGCAATGTTTCAACGACGATATCCCTCTGATCCTTGCTAGCTTTATTAGATCAAAGTCACCATGAAAAATTTCCATCAAGTTATGGGGGAATACTTGCAAAATCACAATGAAAAACCATTACATCATTGTTTGTATCAATCAAGAACATTCAATTGTAAATACATTTTCATATGAGGATAATCCATCCTTTTTACCAGCATAGGACCATGAACATCTTATTTTCCTTCATCAAAACAACATTATCAAGGAATATCATTAAACTAGTTAGGTATGTCATTTTCCATGGATTCTGTATGATTACTTTTGCATTATGACAAGTGGAAAATGGACATATGAAAGAGGTAAAGCACAAACCAGGGTCTTACATACTAGGGTTTATATCTTCAATGATTTTATGAGAGTGAATTCATGACCAGCTATTGGTTAGCATATTGGAACAAACTAGGGTATATTTGTTACATATATTTGACCATATGTACATGAAGGCCCAATGAATTTTATTACACTTTAGTTATGCATTCCTTGCCATTGTACTTGATACTTTTCCATTGTTTTTAGCTTGCTAGAGTAGGCACACTTCAACCGAACTTCATAGATGTTCATGTACGCATCATTTGATGAAATACAGTAGCATTGATGAAATGTGTAGCATCTATTAGACTTCCTCTTAGTTTGTGAAAATGTCATAGGCTTACATTGATGATATCATGCGTAGCATGTTACTATTATGACAGAGGTTATTCAAACATATTTTGACTTATTTTGTTAACTTTTGTTTTTTCCTTGCAACCATAATCATGATCAATGGTTATGAACCCTTGGAGTTGAAAAAAAACACAATTTTAAACTAGATATCAAAATAGCATGCATGTGATAAGTTCATTGAACTGATGAAAGATATTATTAGTCTTTTCCATTAAGATAATGTTTCCATAACACAATGGTGAGATGTTACTGGAGCAACGCAATAAATGTAAGAGAATAAGTTATATATATATGGGGACTACCGCGTGCCTACCATCTTGGCAAGTTCAAATGCAAAAAAGAACCCCATGATGTCTCACTGAGTCTGCACATAGAGGGGAACTTCATAAGTTCTCGACCCATATCGACTCCTTTTTCCCAACTCCACGTCCATTCTAGGGTTTTCCCATAGACACTTGATAGAGACACTCCTGGTTGAAAGTGTCTCTATCAAGTGTCTATGGGAAAACCCTAGAAACCTAGAGCCAAGCCTAAAAAACCTAGTTTTGAATCCAAATAAGTATACTCTTATATGCAAAGTTTATGACATGTATATAGCAAGGGTGCATACAACTAAAAACAAATCAAGTGCAATCCATATCTGACCCAAAATAGATAAACAAAGAGGCCAAATGGCCTAGACTCCAATGAGCATGATGGCGACAATAATGACAATGAGTACAATGATGGTGATGGTGATAATGGGCACGAGGATAGATATGGTGACGATGACAATGAGAAAAAGTGCATTAGGTTGATGGTGGATGACCGATGATTGATGGGGATGAGGATGGTGGCACCACGAGCAAGAGGATGACAAGGCTTGATGGTTATTATGGTAGTGGGCATGGTGTTGGTGACAATGTTGTCATGATAGTGGAGTTCAACATTAAGATAGTAACCCTAGATCGTGGAGCCTATCCTAGAAACGCGAGAGCCTATCCTAAAAACCCTAGTTGGTAGTGTAAACCCTAGCTTGTATTCTAATCACAATGAAACCCTATTATGTAGCCTAATCCCTTGCCTAAATTATAATACATATAAAAAGTAAATCATTTTCATTTTACATATATATTCATGTGCATACATTTGAATCCAAATCATTATACACATATATAGAACAAAACTATATATAAATCCATGAGATAAAACCATAGTGGAACAAAACTTGAACAAATATATAAATTTTTAGGCAAATAGTGGAACATGGTTCCCAATGTACATACGATGGCAACTCATTCCCTATACAAAATCTGACAACTCGTGTCGTAGATCCAAAATACATGGAAACTCGTGCCCTATACAAATACTGACAACTCGTGCCGTAGATCCAAAATACATGGCAACCCGTGCCATAGATACAAAGTACATGGAAATTGGTGCCCAAAGGTGACACATCATGGCTAATGTACATAACATGGTGTGTCAAGCATTGTGACCACCCCCGGTCACTCCCAGGCGCATCTCCAAAATCAATCGTCCTCTTCTTGGAGCTACTGGAATCTTGGGTCTTCTTCCGTCTAGGAGTAGACTGTCTATCCATGCTCTGAAACAAGTGACATAAGATACCATCATTTTCAAGCATTTGTAACATTTACCACATTTATAAAATGAATGTACAATTAAAATCTTAAATAACTCACCGCTGATGCAAGTGGGAGACGATAGGAAGGTGTCCTGGATCTGCTGAGCCTCTCAGCAATTCCACCCTACAACATTTACGACAATCATTTCATTGAAAATAATAATTGCTTAAATTAATTTTGGTTAATGCATAAAAACATTTTCATAAATTAACTTGATTCTCACCGTGAACACCTTCGACAATGGACATGGATGAGCTTCTGGGCTAGTAGGTGGAGCAATTGGCTGGACGACCTGCTCCGATGCAGTCATCGGGGGGGGGCGCAAATGTAGATGCAACAACTATGGGTGAACACTGTATATAAATGGGTAGATAATGGAATAGTAGTTTCCATAATAGTTGTAGGAACTGGAGATGATATGGTGGAAGATGATATGGTGGTATGGGGTTGTAATGTCCCCTCCCATCATACCAGCATGATAGAGAGGACGTGATGCTTAAACTAGGCATCTAGCCCCATGAAGCTTTAGCTAAGCATTCACATAATATAAAAGTTCATATGGAAATGTATAATTATAAGAAAACACAATGGAAGTAATTTCAATTACTCATCCATCATACATTTAAGATATTCATCAAATAAATAATTGCAAAGTTAACACAAGAGAATACTTATCTTTTAACAAAGTAGTCCCAAGCGACTGGCTATGCAACTGCAACGTTCCACCCAACCATAGGCCAGTTGTGATCATCAATATCTCAACACACTGCCACCCCCGAGCTGGGCATGATCTCTACAAGGAACCAGGGAACAGCAGACTCACACATAGCCAAGCATACACCAAGATGAGCCAAGCCAATCTGCAATTGGGTTTATCAGGATGCTAGGAATGGAAAGGAAGAATTGCTATGCTAGTGAGCTCAAGCACAGAGCCACGGATACCTCTACAAGATCTATCTAGATTGGCACCCACAATTCCTACACACCCCACTCAAGGAAGTATTCCCTCCACCAATGCACAGTCCCTCAGGCCATACCTTCCAATCTAGAGTGTCTAAGGTGTGCATAGAAGAGTAGCCAGCCCTCTTGATCTTCTTGAGAGGTTGTCTCCCCCACTAGGTTTATCAAGCCCTCCCTATCCACTACCACTCCAATCTCTTGCTTACAGTCTCCCAATCAAATAGGGATGTAGATAATCAGCTAACTACAACCGCTGGACAGGAGAAAAACGTTTGTACAGTGATAAGCATGAAAATGATTCCCTGAGCCTCGGAAAAATGTGGGAAGGCTAAAAATGAACAATGGAGGTTTGGGAAAACCCCAGGAAGCAGAAATCGTTTCTAGGAAAAATTTCCATGGAAATTCTGGGACAAAACGACCTCCATACGGCCCCAAATCACAGCCCCTTCTTCCCAGCTACTGTCCAAAACCAAAAACGAGTTTCTGGGCAAAGAAAACCCTGCGTTTTTTATGAAAAACGTGAATGTAACTTCCAGTAGTCTCAATTTGCGTGAGAGGATGAAATCCCTCCCTGAAAAAAAAATGGCTTTGGGCACCATTTCGTGGGTGTTTTCTTGCCCAAGAAGCAAAAATACGAATTCCCAGGTTGATGGCTTGCCCATGCACGAAATTGGCTTCCATACCTCTCCATTCCCAAGGCATTAACTGCCTCAACCAACTCTTGGAAGAATTAAATGATTGGGTGCATAACCCAAAATGGGTAGTTGGTGGTTTATGGGTTTTCTCATTTACACATGGATTAACACCATTGGCTCAAGGGTTTGAATAATTTCCCTCCCCATTCCTTGTAGAATCATGCCCCCATCTCTTTGTTTCATTGCATAGCTAGTTGTGGGTATTTTCATTAAAATTCATATTTACATGATGTCTTATTTACATTGTGCCTATCTAGCATAAGAACCATAGGCATCTATTTCTTTAATTGCCGATACATAAAACGCTAAATCAATGGTGGGGCCTTGGCCTTGAGCTCCTCACCATGATTAAATAACAATATTTACATCATTTATGATTTAATGCAAAGGGGGTGAAAATGGGGACATTAAAGGGGTGGAGGAGGATGTTGTGGACGATGAACCCCTACCGGTTGTATAATATGGGGTATCGACCCAAAAGGGCTAGGGGGGATGTTGAGGTATGGTGGATGGGAGGGCGGTCCTGGATAGAGGGATGAGGATGGATATAAGGGAGGTTATGGACAAAGGGGGAAATATGGATGGAAGGGGGGCATGGACGAATGGGGGAGGATGGATAGACAGGGGGGCGTGGATGAATGGGGGAGGATGTATAGATGGGGGGGCGTGGACGAATGGGGGAGGATGGACGGAGGGGGGAGTATGGACAGAGAGGGGAGGGTGGATGGAAGGGAGGGGGTGGACAGAGGGAGGGTTCTGGGTGGAAGCGAGGGGGGCGACTCATGGGAGAGGGTGGAAACATGGGACTAAAGTGGCCTACAGCTGTTGGCGGCTCCTGCATACAAATTTCTAATATCATAGTTTAGTAAACAAAAATCAAATTAAATCATAGTATGTCGTAGCATTTCAAATTAAAAGCATGCTTTTAAATACACATTTTACCTGTGTATATGGTGATCTGCCGAGCCCTGGTGGAGATGGATAATCATCGTAGTCTATGCATACATGTGGACACCAAAACGCATGCACGTTATAAACATATTAAACAAGTAATTATTCAATCAATCAAAATATTAAAAAATATTGTACGAACTATCATCATGTATGTCATAAATATAAATACATAAAAATAGAAATGCCATAAGTAATAACAATATTGTGTGGGGTACTGAAAAGACCTCCGTGTGAGGTGCCACAATTTTAGTTGCAGCTGCCATTGTTGCATCCAGGTTGGGAGATGCTGCATTCTCCCATGATGGAGTCTCAGCTCTAAATAGCTGTACATTGAAATAATAGTTTAATTCAAGCACAAATACTTTAAAATTACTTTACAAATTATCAGATGATAATTGAAAACACATTAAAAAAAGTGCTAACCTGCTCCATATAGCAGCCCTTGATTGGGCCAAGGAAAGTGTGCTCGCATGTAATATCCCGATTTTGACCCTATTGCATTAAAATTGTAAATGATGTAAATATCGTTATTAAATCATGGTGAGGAGCTCAAGGCCAAGGCCCCACCATCGATTTATCATTTTATATATCATCAATTAAAAATAGATGCCTATGGTTTTTGTGCTAGACAGCCACAATGTAAATTAAGACATCATGTAAATATGAATTTTAATGAAATACCCACAACTAGCTATGCAATGCAACAAAGAGATGGGGGCATGATTTTTATAAGGAATAGGGAGGGGAATTATTCAAACCCTTGATCCAATAGTGTTAAGCCAAATTTCATTGAGAGAACCCATAAATCCCAACTACCCATTTTTTACTTATGCACCCAATCATTTAATTCTTCCTAGAGTTGGTTGAGGTAGTTAATGCCTTGGGAATGGAGAGGTATGGAAACCAATTTCGTGTATGGGCAAGCCATCAATTTGGGAAATCATATTTTTGCTTCTTGGGCAAGAAGACACCCACAAAATTGTGCCCAAATCCATTCTTCACCCATGGCCTTTGCTCTCTCACGCAGTCTGAGCTAGTTTGGGCTTTCTCCTTCATGTTTTGCCTCATTTTCCTGCATTTTCCATGGTTGGGAACTCATTTTTGGTTCATACAGTGACTGGGAGAGGAGAACCACGATTTGGGGGTGTGATGGAGGTCGTTTTTGCTCCTGGAATGTCCATAAACGTTTTATGAAAATGAATTTGCCTTCCCAGGGGTGAATCCCCATTTATCATTTCATTTTTGGTTGCCCACATTTTTCTTCATACCAAACACTAGTGATTTTACTGTTATGTGCATCCCTGTTTTAGTTTGAACTTGTGAGCAAGAAATTGGGAGTGGAAGAGGACCAGAATTGGCTTGATAAACCTAGTGAGGAGAGTAACCTCTCAGAAAGATCAAAAGGGCTGGCTAATCTTCTATGCACACCTTAAACAACACTAGAATGGAAGGTATGTCCTGAGGGACTGTGTATTAGTGAAGGGAATACTTCCTTGTGTGGGGTGTGTAGGCATTGTGGGTGCCAAGCTAGATAGATCTTGTAGAGGTATCCTTGGCTCTGTGTTTGAGCTCACTAGCTTAGCAATTCATTCCCTCCCCTTTTCCTTAGCAGCCTGATAAACCCAACTGTGGGTTGCCTTGGCTGATTTTGGTGTATTTTGGCTATGTGTGAGTTTGTTGTTCCCTTTTCCTTGTAGAAATCATGCCCAGCTTGGGGGTGGCAGTTGTGCTGAGATATTGATGAGCACAATTGGCCTATGGTTGGGTGGAACGTTGCAGTTGCATAGCCAGTTACTCGGGACTACTTGGTTTTAAGATAAGTACTCTCTTGTATAAATTATGCAATGTCTTTATTTAATATCTGTCATGAAAATGTTGAATGTATGTTAGATATGTAGATGATTTTAATTCTGTTGTGTTTCTTACAATATGCATATGTATATGTATTTTTTAGTATCAATGAGTTTACTTAATTTACATGGGGCTACATGCCCAATTTTAGCATCACGTTCTCTCCCTATCACTAGTATGATGGAAGGGGACATGACACCACAACGGGGACAAAGATGTGGCATTGTCCCCGTCGAACTAGAAGGACAACCATGGCTACCATTGGTGACAGGTGTATCCTAACTTTTTCCTGAAGGCCCTGCACCTGCGTCTCTATCAGGTTCAATCTGTCTCTCCATTGTAGTATTTGCTACAAAGGTAGTGTGCCTAAGTAGTCCTCGTGCAACACTCATCATCACGCCCTCGATATGATCAAGTTTTTGGGGTAACTGAGACGGCTGGGGAGAGGGGTTGGGCTTGCGCCTAGGAGCTGGTGGCCCTCTCAATGGGTTCCTCCTAGCAGTAGGTCGATCTTGGGCAGAGCCACTCCCAACACCCTGGAACTCGGTTATGTCAAAATAGTTGACATGTAAACCGAACGCAAACTCAGCCCACATTTGCCGAAGGAAGTACTGTGGAACCTCCTTATTATTGCAGGGAGGTTTATCGTAAACTATGAACCACCTATGCATCCAATTGTACCTCCATGGTTGGAAATGACACCAATCCATGCAGAAACGTGGCTTTCTAATCTCTGGTGGTTGTTGTGTTCTTGGATCGGTGAACATACTATACAATTGGGCCTTTGTAATATTCAAATCTTTTATTTCCTCCTTGGAAATGACAGTGGAATAATACTCCTACATCCTAGCTCTATATTTAGTCATGTCAGTTAATTGGCGATGTGCATGGATGAGGGAATCAATTGAGCTCTCAATTGAGGTGGCAAGGGACACTCGAGATGGTTCCCCTATGTTTCTTAGATCTCAAGTGTGCACTCTCATTTCATTTACATAATGGTTTAAGTCATCTTGGTCAAAATTTGGTTGGGGGTTTTGATTTTCTTGGGCATTTGGATTTTGTTGAGGGTTTTCATTGGTTCCAAGATTAGTGTTTTCTTGTGTACCACTGGACTCCATGTTAACATTTTGTTCATTCATTGTGTGGTTTTACACTCTGCAATTGAAAATTTCTCTATTATTTTAATAATTTGGGAATTGTTACAAATTTAATAAACAAAAAACAATGAATAAAATGACAAAAACAATGGAATTTACCTATCCAATTGACTTGATGATGAGTTGCTGGATGGATTTAGATTGTTTTAGAGTGGAAATGGTGAGTTTGGTGGCTTGTAACGACGCGCATGTGGAGAGTGAGTCGTGCTTGGATACAAATGGTAGAATTACAAAGACTTTGCCCTGTTTTTTTTTTTTTTTAACAGGAGCGCGTACACGCCAAAAATGCGCACGCATAGCAGCATGCACTCACCTCGGTTCGGTACCGAACCTAGCAGCGCATGCGCACTGCCTTAGGTGTGTGCGCGTGATCGTTTTCTCCCCGCTAGCGTGGCCTCATTGCAACACTTTTGGGGAGAAACTTTGTGCGCCCGTCCATAAATAATTAATATATAAAGTTAAACGGTTATTTGGAAGAAGCAAATTATGTTGGCATGACTTGAGTGATTATAGTCATCAACTTTATTTTCTATGTTGATGATATTCTTCTTATGGTGAGGAATCCCTTATGTTGGCTCCAAGAAGATGGAAGGAAGACCCAAGGTAACTTAGAGCTGAACTGTTAAAATGGCGTTTAGGAGAACTAAAGCTAAAGCAAGGAAATCGCTGATAGAGGGAAAAGAAAATTTTCATCCCAACTTGATATCAGAGGATAAGGACATACATCATCAAAATGACGATATTATTAAAGCTTTGTTAGTCTCTCAAATCTAGGTAGATATTGAATTCGATGAAAGTGGTAAAAATATGCCATCTATCATTTGTGACTTTATCACCTCTCGTGAATTGAGCAAAGGAAAGTTGGATGAGACAGTCTCATTGAATGATGGAGGTAAAGGAAAGTTGGATGAGATACTTTCATTTTCAAAAAATGTATAAAGTGGTGGAGCTACTTTATTAGAACCTGATTCAAGCTTTCTGGAGGATGACTTAGAACCTTTTCAATCAGATGAACAAATCTCTACAAACAATATTGTGCATACCCAGAAAAGGAAGCATGGAAAGAAATGTGTAAAGAAGAAGCCAAATCCGCTAAACCTTGTTCTAGGTGTGGAAATCAAGATTAATGAAGTAGTGGAGAATAATGAGATGAATTTGGTCGACAGATTCTCTAGGCGAATGGTGGGAGAATGTATACTGAAGGAGTGGACTACTACTAGCTAGAGCAAGGTAATCAAATCTATACCGGGCTCTTTTGTTCTTTCAAGAGGATGGGTAGCCTTCAAATTTCAGTCAAAGAAGGATGCATTTTATATTTTAAACAAATTATGGTTTTGGGACTCTAGTAGCTTATTTTTAAAATCATTGACGTCTATGTTTGATGCTACGATGGAAAGAAATGTTATATCTCCCGTATGGATAAAAATGTTGTTAGGAACCCGTGTCAACCCTTCTCTTTACTTTGTTAGTATATTGTTGTTGTACGCATGTGCTTTGTAAGTCGTCCTGTAGTATTTGTTGATCCATAGTTTGTATTAGCCCATGGTATTGACCCATAGTATTGGACGCATATGCTTTGTAAGTCGTCCCGTAGTATTACATGTCCCATGGTATTGACCCATAGTATTGGGCATAGACTTAGTATATAAGTGTGTGTTGAGGCCAAAGAAGGTACCGTGAAGTTATTTGTATTGAGCTTGCTCAAAGGAGGTTTCCCCCTCGAAGTGGCCTGTCATCAATAAAGTGATTCTTAGTTATGTTCTTACTGTTATCTCGTGTATTTTCATTAATTAATTGTTGCAGGTTCCTCACATATGCTATCAGAGCACTTTCTTGGGCTCGTTGGGTGAAATTTCTACCAATTTTTTTTTCGCATCTATTGCAGGTTTGGATCTAGTAATAATCCCTATATACTTAACTGTGGGAAGTAATTGGGCATAATCCCTAAAACTCATTGTCAGGAGTAACACAGAACCCTGAAGCAGTTGGCTCATTGAGAGGACCTGCCAGCGAAAAGGGCAATGACCCCTACCTAATTGACTAGTTCCCACCCGTGAGGTAAAACAGCAGCTGTCGTTTGTGGCAAAGCGGTTATCAATTTTACTTGAGCCGTCGAGTGAGGGGTACTGCCCCAATACGCAAGCCGTCAGATAGCATTGGTGTCTGAGTGAATCCCTTGAACTGTTAGGAAGCCGAGCATACATGGGGTCCATATCTATTTTCAGCTGATAAATCGCAGATTTCCTCTGCCCAGAACTATTGTCAGTCACTTACGCACCATTGCAAATCTATCTGTTTCCAATCATGTCCGTATTGTTGCATATCCATCTGTTTCCAATCCCTTCCACATCATTGCAGATCCATTTCTGAAAGAAAGAAAAAAAACTATTTTTCCACCATATTTCCCTTGTTTTAACTTTGTTTCCCTTGAAACTTCCCTGACACCCCTACAATCCCATTCTGCATATTTCATTCCTAAGGACCCTATCCCAAATTCCACTCCCCAACGCCATAAATTCCACATTTGTTTATTTTTAGGGTTTGCCATAACTTCTTTGATTTTCACCCAATCGCCTTCAAATTTTACCACAGTGTTCATTTCATATTTCTTCTTCTTTGTCCCTCTCTACCAAATTTTTTCATTCTTTAACCCCTCTTCTGAAATCTCCCTTTTATGCTTCCCTGTCCCTTTGAAAGTGTCCAACACCTAGTCAAACCCAAATTACCCATTAAATTTTTTCCCAAATCCATATTTTCCTTTACTAAAACAGTTTCTGTTTTTGTTTATCTACCCACTCAAAAAAAAACTCATGGTTATGTTTGTCACCTGCGCATGAGAAAAAACCATGGAGGAATCACTTGCAGCCATCCAAAACAAACTCCAATATCTGGATGAAAAATTTCTCAGCCTCCATCTTCAACATTCAGCCATGAACAATAACCAACAGCCAGAATCTTTTGCAGCCACTAGGTTCTCTTCTTCCAACAATTTTTGTGGGCCAAAGCTTGATTTTCCTCGCTTCAATGCTATTGATTTGATTGGATGGATATACCGTCAGAACAATATTTTAGTCTGCATAATACTTTTGATGTCCAAAAAGTTCAACTTACATCCTTTCATTTGGAACAGGAAGCCCTTCAATGGTACCATTGGTACATCAAATCTCATCACGAGCCAAACTAGATAGATTTTTGCCAACTACATTTGCAACGATTTGGTCCTAGTGCTTTTGATGACTTCACAGGAGCACTCACTAAACTTCGCCAAATTGGCATAGTGAGAGAGTATCAGACAAAATTTGAGAAACTAGCCAATCACACAGAAGGATTGTCTGATGAATTCTACATGAGCTGTTTTATCAATGGTCTCAAGGATGAAATCCGCTCAGAGGTCCAAATGTTCTGTCCCAACACAATGATGGAAGTCCTAGGGTTGGCTAAGTTGGCAAAGGACAAGATCGCAGCCCAACAACGCTCCAAACCCATCTTTGTTCCCTTCAAAAATATGGGTTCCCAACAACCTCCCATCACGCTAGCTCCTCGACCAACTCCTATCAAGCATTTGTCTGAACCAGATATATGGGCACGCCGATAAAAAGGGATTTGTTATAATTGTGATAAGAAATTCACTCGGGGACATAGATGTGTTGAGAAAATGCTCTATCTCTTGGATGTGAATTCTCTGCCTGCCTCTGAGAATTCAGGTTTTGTCTTTTTTTGTTTTTGCAACCTCTTCTTCAAGAGTTTATTCAATAAAAAAACAGATGGAGGATTTCAAGTTTTGTCATATATACAGAGAGCAAAACATTGAAGCTAACATTCTCTCAAAGTAAGGTATCCAATTGGGTATGGGACAATGGATGATATCTAAAGACCAAGGTGGACTAATAACATAATACAAACATGATCCTTGCTAAATTTTTGAGTAATTTGCTGAGAAATGAAAACCTTGTCTAAGGCTAATTAGCTTGTTCTTTCTCTGTTTCTAAATCCATGCTCTGTATAAGCTTTATAACTGAAATTCTAAGAAAGATGTAGGACTGTTTGTGCATATATTTGATTTAGTAATTATGCTATATGTCGGAAAAATCGAAATATTTTATATTAGCATTTTTTTATTCAAAAGTAGTGATATGCTGTAGTTTGCAGCATCATTATAACTATTTTATGTTATGAGGAATGTAAATTTGATATAAGAGATTTTTTTTTGTGAAAAAAAAGGAGTCCCTATGATCTTGAGGGAAACTAAAAATTCTCAAGTATTTTTGCTTTAATATGGGTATGACTATTAACATTAATAAAAAAAAGGTTATGATAATCAAATCCCAAAAGATCACTTATGATAATTTCATGTATGACAACAACAACTTGCAAGAAGTGACTTCTATAGCTTTAGTGGGCCTAACAGTTAAGAACATGTGAGGAACTTGCAACAATTAATTAATGAAAATACACGAGATAGCAGAAATAGCCGAACTCATAATCGCTTTATTGATCGCAGGCCACTTCGAGGGGGCAAGCTCAATACAAATAACTTCACGGTTCCTTCATTGGCCTCGACACACACTTATATACTAAGTCTATGCCCAATACTATGGGTCAATACCATGGAACATATAATACTACGGGACGACTTACAAAGCATATGCATCCAATACTACGGGTCAATACCATGGGCTAATACAAACTATGGATCAACAATTACTATGGGACAACTTACAAAACATATGCGTCCAACAACAATATACTAATAAAGTAAAGACATGGGTTCCTAACATCCCCTCTCCCTTAGAAAAAGCTTTGTCCTCAAAGCTTTAGATGTGGAAATTGATGTTGAATCTGAAGGAGTGGTGCCCATGTAGCATCCTCTGGTTGCATTCTGTGCCACTGAATGAAGACCTCTATGATAGAGCGAGAGAGAAGTGGATGCCCTTTGAGTGTCAGGGAGGATTTCTTGGAAGGCTATAGACAAAGAAAAACCATATCAACTGCTTGAAAAGTGTGCTCAGAACGGTGTTCATCGGCTTGTTTCATTCGAATTCTTACCATGTGAAGATTGTCCTGCAAAATGCGAAGAATTTGATCACAATTTCGAAGAACCGTGTCAATTGCCTAAACTAGGGCATTGCTGAGGGTGTATGGGAGAAGAAATGGCAGTGCCTGACCATAGATTGCTTCATATGGAGTTATTTTAGATGCAGTAGTGTACCACCATTCAACGAGAGGGAGCCATTTCTCCCACTGAGGTTGTTGTTCGAAGGTGAAGCAACGGAGATAAGTTTCTAAACATTTATTGGTAATGTCAGTCTGCCCTCCAAATTTAGGGATCCCTTCAATGAATTCCAGAGAAATATCTGTCCAGATCCATGTAGGGATGGGTTCAAGCAATCCTGGAAGGAGTTGGAAAGTATCACATTCAGCCACCATTTGTTGAATTTTCCTTTTCATTCCCTCCCAAAAGAAGGTATGTTGTGCCCTCTCATACGTTTTGAGGAACCTAGAGTGCCCTACCAATGGAGAAGCACGGAATTCAAAGAATAAAGTCGGTTGAAGATCTGTGCTCTGGGGAAGCACGAGATGACCCTTATAGCTCAGGGAAGTGCCATCCCAAGAGTAATGTGGTACAGTATAAGGGTTTTTTTCCAACCATTGGATGAGATGAGATAAGGAGGATTCGTTGACATAGCCCTGTTGAATAGATTGCAACCAATGCAGAGAAATAACTGAAAGAGAAACTTGGTCATCAAATGTGTGAGAAGGAGCATCTGCCACTAGATTGTCCTGAACCTACATGTAAGTGGCCTCATAGGCATAACCCAAGAGTTGGAAAACCCATTTCAGTTGTGCGGGGGAGGATACCCATTGTTCCAGGAAATATTCCAGACTCTGGTGAGCAGTCTTGATGCAGAAAGAATTCCCTAATAGGTATGGCTGCCACGTCTGTATTGCATGCAAAATAGCCATCATTTCCTGCTCAAATGTAGAGGTGGCTAAGTTCTTACCTGAAAGGTCTCTTGAAGGCGGAAATCCGACTAGTTCTGTAAAGACACCTGCATATCTATCCAAAATTTGTGGGAGTTCCAAGGGAGTAGTGGAGACCATTGATGGGTGCATTTGAATGGAATGGAGCTTAGCAATGACACCATGTGAATTATTCTTAAGGAGATTTTCCAAGCGATGTGCACTGATGATGCGGAGAGACCCTGGTTGTAATCCTGTAAGGGTGTGTGTTTTCCCATTGACTGAAAACTGCATCCAAAGTTCAGCAAAATCCCATAAGATGGGGCCAAGTGTGCATAACCATTGAGCACCCAAAACCACATCACATCTGCCTAAGGCCAAGGCAAACATGTCAGAACGCAAGTTATAATCTTCCATAGAGATACACACATTGCGACACTTCCCCTTGCAAGGTAAGGTGCCCCCATTGGCAATCATGAATTCAAAGTTGGATCAATGATGGACAAAACAATCATCCTGTTTGGCGATCCGAGGGTCAATGAAGTTATGAGTGCTACCAGAATCAATGAGTACGGTAAGAGGGAGCTTCTAGAAGTAACCCCTGACCCGGATTGTTTGTGGGGTGGTGAATCCGGATAAAGCATGGAGAGATATCTCTGGTTGGTCGTCCTAAGATGGGGGGTCAACAGGCAGCTTCTGAATGTCGACCTGATCATCTACTATATCTGGAGCTTCTTCACCAAGTTCAGAGGCAAGAAAAGAATCCACATCCAAGAGATAGAGATTTTTCTCAACACATCTATGTCCCCGAGTAAATTTTTCATCACAATTATAACAAATCCTTTTTTCTCGGTGTGCCTGCATCTTTGCTTTAGGCAAATGCTTGATAGGAGTTGGTCGAGGAGCTAGTGTGATGGGAGGTTGTTGGGAACCCATATTTATGAAGGGAACAAAAGTGGGTTTGGAGCGTTGTTGGAATGGGATCTTGTCTTTTCCCAACTTATCCAACCCAAGGACTTCCATCATGGTGTTGGAACAGAACATTTTAACCTGTAAGCGGATTTCATCCTTGAGACCACTGATAAAACAACTCCTGTAAAAGTCATGAGACAATCCTTCTGTGTGATTGGCCAATTTCTCAAATTCTATTTGATACTCTCTCATAGTGCCAATTTGGCGATTAGTGAGTGCTCCTGTGAAGTCATCAAAAGCACTAGGACCAAATCGTTGCAAAAGGAGTTGGAAACAATCTGTCCAGTTTGGCTCGTCATGAGCTTTGATGTACCAACGATACCATTGAAGGGCTTCCTGTTCCAAATGAAAGGATGCAAGTGCTCCTGCACGAGTGACAACCATAACCAGGAGTTTTTTTTTGTTTTTTCTTTTAATGGGTAGAAAAACAAAAATAGAGGCTTCTTTAGTAAAGGAAAATTTGGATTTGGGAAAAAATCTGATGGGTAATTGGGGTTTAACTAGGTTTTGGGCACTTTCTGATGGACAGGGAAGCAGAAAATGGGGATTTTAGAAGCGGGGTGAAAGAATGAGAAAATTTGTCAGAGAGGGAGAAAGAAGCAGAAATAGGAAATGAACACTATGGAAAAATTTGAAGGAGATTGGGTGAAAATTGAAGAAGTTATGGCAAACCCTAAAAATAGACAAATGTGAGATTTCTAGCTTTGGGAAGCAGAATTTGGGATAGGGCCTTCAAGAATGAAATATGCATAATGGGATGGCAAGGGTGTCAATGAATTTTCAAGGGAAACAGAGTGATCTGAAACGACTCAGAATGGATCGAAAATGACTGGATCTGAAACGACTTTCATAATGGATCTGAAACAGCTCAATCTGAAACAATTTTTAGAATGGATCTGAAATGGCACGGAAGTGATCGGCAACAGATGGATCTGCAATGATGTGGAAATGATCGGAAACAGTTCAGCTGAAAATAGATATGGACCCCAGGTATGCTCGGTTTCCTAATGGTTCAGGGGTTTCACTCGACCACCAATGATGTCTGACAGCTTGTGTATTGGGGTAGTACCCCTCACTCCACGGCTCAGGTAAAAATGATAACCACTTTGCCACAAACAACATCTCTTGGTTTACCTCACTGGTGGGAACTAGTCAATTAGGTAGGGGTCGTTGCCCTTTTCATCGACAGGTCCTCTCAATGGGCCAGCTACTTCGGGGTTTCTGTGGTACTCCTCACAATGAGTTTTAGGTCTTATGCCCAAGTACTTCCCACAATTAAGCAGATATGGATTATTCTCATATCCGAACCTGCAACAGACGCGAAAAAAAAATTTTGGCAGAAGTTCCACTTAACGAGCCCAAGAAAGTGCTCTAATACCAGATGTGAGGAACCTGCAACAATTAATTAATGAAAATACACGAGATAACAGAAATAACATAACTCATAATCGCTTTATTGATCGTAGGCCACTTTGAGAGGGCAACCTCCTTTGAGCAAGCTCAATACAAATAACTTCACGGTGCCTTCATTGGCCTCAACACACACTTATATACTAAGTCTATGCCCAATAATATGGGTCAATACCATGGGACATATAATACTACGGGACAAATTACAAAGCATATGCATCCAATACTATGGGTCAATACCATGGGCTAATACAAACTATGTATCAACAATTACTACGGGACGACTTTCAAGCATATGCATCCAACAACAATATACTAGTAAAGTAAAGACATGGGTTCATAACAAAACATATGTTATCTCCTTAGAAGCCATAGGTTCAATTTAAGAGGGGGATGGGGTATGTACACATTTAAGCAAGTTGTCATTGGTGGATACTTGTGTGGGGTTGGAAAGGTACCAACAACCTCATTCTCGCTTACAAGATTGAGAGTGGGGTGATATGTATTTCCTGGGAAGGCCTCAATGCCCAAAAATTTTAGTTTAGTGGGATAGCTTGAGTGGTTGAGTGTTGTGAGCTGCAAGTAGGATTTCATGAGGTCAAATCCCCATGATGACTATCTATGTGAATGTTGAGGGCCTCACTCAATGTCCCCGCCAAGTTAGGTTGCCAAAATTGCAACTGAATGGTTTACCCTGGGTGTCATCCTTGAAATGAGGGGAAGTGCTCGAAGGGTTTCCCATGATGTATATTCCATAAAAAAAACTTGGAGGAAGTGACTTCATACAAATATCTCAGAATCAATCTTCATCATAAGCTTAATTGGAACTATAGCATTGATAAAATTATTAACAAAGGGTGGAAAGCTTATTCGGGACTTGAAAACAATTGCAAATCAACAAACCATTGGCTTTGTGATAGGAATGAACTCCTCTTGGATACCCTTGTCACTCATATTATATTATATGGATGTAAAGTTTGGGGCTTCAAAATATCTAGAGAATCATGGAGAATGATAGAGGAAATCCAAAAGCATTTTATAACATATAATCTCAAAATTAAAGGAAATGCACCCTATCCTATTCTCCTCATAAAAATGAGTCCCTCTCTAATTGAGAGCATGGCTATGACTAGGAACCTGATGTACAAGAACATGATAAACGACATGGGAGACAAGAGGCTTCCTAAGATTGCTTCATACTCTAGTAAAAACCTCCTACAAATTAAGTGAGGTTGAAATAAAGATGCCTAGTCTTGGATAAATCATTGGGGAGTCAAGGAATAGGTCACTTTGCAAAATAGTGATAATATTAAAAGTATTATTACATCTAAATTTAAGAGGAAGATGTGTTCCGATAAACAGTTAGAGGAAAAGAGAAAAATTAAGATATTCTAAGGATGTGATCATCCATAATCTAGAAGATGAAAACTGTCACTTTGTTTTAACTAGCATAAAGAAGAAATTCAACACTGCTCAAAAAAGAACAAGCGCTCACGAGCTCCATAGTGAAACAAGGAACTGAAAATTACTAAACTGTCGTTGGATGAAATAATTCCAGCGTTGTGATACCAAGAGGGTTGAAAATGAAAATCACTTTCTCATAGAATGTCCTATGTGCATCCACATTAAAGTGCAATTTCAAAATATTTGTTACAATACTGACATTCCTAACCTTTTAAATCATCACAATTATGGTGACTTAGGAATGCGTTTCTTAAAGATTTTTGAACATAGAAATTAAATTCTAAAAACACCAAGTGATCCCTTTCCTATTTAAGGTATGATAAACCAAAATTGGTCTTAGTGGGAATTAATAACTATCATTATCACCATCATAAACTTATTATGTCCCTGCGGGACATATAGTGCCTCCCAGGGCTTGATTACTTCGTCTGTACCTGTTGATTATGTTGCGTACAATAGGAAGTTCATTTTAAATGCTTTTGGCCTCCATCTTTCAAGGTTCACCTCGCTTTTGAGTCTTGGCCCACCAGGCTCTAAACCTCATCCTACCAGCTTTGAAGCTTGTATTCCTACATTTATTCATGCATTTGTTCAAAGTAGAGCACATTTGGACATAAGGTTCTTGAAGCTTTACATCGCAGTTCAGTTCACATGTCATTATTAAATTCTTAGTTTAGAAAGAGAGTATCATTGTGGTTCTCAGGAAGCTGTTGTCTTTGAATCTTGGTCGAGATAGTGTTCACCTTGTTGTTCATGTGGGAGTTCATGGTTTATCCTATTGTCTTAAAGCTTTTGTTTGGTACCACATGATGTAATTTTGTTCAAGTGGCAACTATGAATTTTCAGTTTGGGAGTTGACTTTCGTTGTGGTTTTGAGAAAGATATCATTATTCAAGCTTGGTTGACAGAGATCCAACCTTGTTCTACATTATTGATGTTGTGGGAGATCATGGTTTGACAAGGTAAATTCAATGTAAATTACTTTTATGAATTCGGGTATGTTGATGTTCGAAGATAGCATCTTTCACGTTCTGATTCAGTTGCTTCTTGAATGAAGCAGGATATAAAAAAAAGTAAAAACGTAATATATAACGAGCTATGCTCAGAAGCATGGTAAAACGTAATGAATACAGTTGGTTCATATTAGAGCTATTATGTTATGACAACAAATGGTGTTTGATCTTGTATCCATATTAATTATAAACATAAAACTTGTGTATCCCGGATAGATATGAGAGTATGATTAAGGTGTGCTTAGTGTTGTAACCATTGTATAGCACATAATGAAGTACGTTGACTGTTGTTCTAAGATCTATAGTGATAAACATAGTTTCGACTCTTACGTAAGATTCAGATTACATAACTTGTGCATTATTAATGTGGATAGATCCATAGCATGTGATAGCTATAAATGTCATACTTTACTATCCTTATGAACAGTGTATGGTATGATAAGCTCCTGAGCTAGTGTGAGTGATATCCATATATAGTTACAAGCTAAGTTAGATATCTATAGGGGTAAGCTATTCTTTGTTATAACTTGGTTCATTTTTGTCTAGTTTCAATAATTAATACCATAATTTTCCTTGTACGTGTGATATACTTGAACAAAGAAAGCTTCAGCCTATGCAATGTTCTATGCATTCATTATGTATTTATAGGTAATTAAATAGCTTTGTACAAGCATGTTCTATTACTAACTAGTTATATCAATGGGAACACTTTATGATTGCAATACTTACAATGATCATTGCTACTTTTGGTCAATTTCATCAGATTGATAACATGATAAGATAGGGAATCTATCGAATAAATAATAGCTAGTGGATGATAAGCCTCAAAGTAAACTTTCAACATAGAGTATATCGATAACAATACTATATGGTTCTTGGTGCTATTGATTCATAGAAAAGTAGGACAAAACAATGGTAATAGCAAATGCCTTGACATTAAGTTGCTATTGTAATTGTGCCTATTGTACATGTTCGTATGGAGCTAGTGGTTGAAGCTAATAGATGATTGGTTTAAACTATATGTGAATAATTTTATGTGAGCAGCTTATACCTATAGGAATGCCTTATAGACTTACCACTAGTTGTGGGTATGGATACATAGTGCCATAACCGAGAATAGTTGCATAATTTAAGTGAATTGACGCATCTCATTAATTAAGGATTAACTCTACCTGTCTAATGTTTGTGATAGCATACTATTCATGTTGACCATTCATATTACATGATCAGTGTTATCAACATTCAATATGCTCCATATGTGCAATTACTATGCATGGGCTCTGGTGTTAGGTGCCATCATTAGTGCTATCAACTTCAACATATTATGTCAACTCATTAGCATTGTCATCTTGATATGGGTTCTATCATCACTAGGATATCTATATTAAGGACTCATGCCTTTGTGCTTATAGTTACATCATCCTTTGTTTTAGTACAATGAATCCTATGGTTACATCTCTTAGACCTTGTCTTAGTTATGTTAAGGCATATAGAAATTGATTGCAGCTGAATTTTTTAATGGCATTGAATAATTTCAAATAGAGTAGCTAGACATATGGTGTTGCAATTGTCAAAAGCTTTTCTCCTATCATGAAGGAGACTCAATGGGTTCCAATTCTTTAAAACTTTTCTCCTCTTAGAATGGAGACTCAGCTAGCTAATAGTAGTTAAAATGATGAACAAAAAGGTGAAAGTTTACTCAGGAATCAAGTCACAACTGATCTCAACAATATAAAAAAAAACATATCCATTCCAATCTTGAATTAGACCAGCATCAATATTATGTGTGTCAAGACTATTTGCAAAGAAAATTTCTTGGTCCTCATTTTTTGTTTGACATCTTTCTCCTATTTGAATGTAGTCATATGCAGTGGTAATTGAAAGTTTGAAAGGAGGAGCTGCGTTGGAAAGTTGACATCTTTCTCCTATTTGAATGTAGTCATCTTTCTCCTAGCTAATTTTGATTTCTAGATCTCATTGTCAATTGGGTAGAAGATTCCTCTTTTCAACTTCATGTTAAAATGAACTTGACTTGGGTTTCACCAATTCCAATTGTTGTAATTCACCTTCTTCAGTTATGACGAATTTTCCAGTGATGTTAGGCCTCTTTTGACAAATCATTAACCCATTCTGTTGATAGAAACCTCCTGTTGTTCCAAAACACTTTCCACAAGCAAGATTCCTATTTGAAGTTTCATGTTAAGATGAAATTGACCTAGCTTTAAACACTTCCAACCATTGGAATTCACCTTATATTATGCAACTTGTTCACTTATTATGTGTCTAGAATTTAGTTATTGGAGCTCTTCCTTGTCTTTAATCCGAGAACCAACTTTTTCCTGTGCAGTATAATTTACGCAAAATGCAATAAAATGGCAACAAAAATACTGTTCTCTTCCTTAATTTTTGTATTCTTCTTCCTGTGAGAAATAAAATGCTAAGCTAGTTTGCATTACAAAATGTCAAAATATGGGGCGTTACTGAATCGGGACAGGAGAGGACGGGGATTAGGATGACACTTTTTGAAAGAGGGGACATGGACACGTTGAGGTATTGTAAATATATATTATAATATATGTCTAACATACTTTAAATATTTAAACATAAAAATATCAGATCATTTTCATCAAGTAAGACACTAAAGTCTAACATACTAACTAAAACATGCACGTTGCTTCATTGATTTAAAGTTATATTAATATAAATCTTAAACATATTGATTTTGAGATATCCATATGATTTCATTGGTGCTTTCACGGGTGGACATATTTACAACCAAAGGAAAACCCGTGTGAAAATTGCAGAAATCGACGTTTCGGGCTGGATAGTTCAGCCCATCTTCAGGAGATACATTTTAGTTTCTCAACCTAATCTTTCATTTTGGTTTTCTTATTAATAATGTTATTTGGCTTGATTATTGAATTATGTCGGCCCTTATAAACATTATTATTTAGATGTCATCGTTTTTATTTTTTATCTTGTTAATGATAGGAGCCCACACTGTGCTAAGTTGCCAACCATCGTCTCGATTGATATTGAAAGGGTGTTTTTCAATTTCAATCGCTTCTCTTACTCATCTTCTTGTGTAGTGGTCAATGCTGGCGATGACTTTGGCGTCTTCCAAGAGAATGTGGTGTTTGGAGGAAATGGAGTGTTCTGCTAACGCGGAGTTCTTAATCCGTCCATGAATGATGTCTGTGTTATGCTCCTTTAATCTTGTTAGTACAAAGCGACCAGTTTCTCCAATATACACCTTCCCACAATCACATGGGATCGAGTACACACCTTTATACTTTTTTGGGTCCACTTGATCTTTTGCATGGTCCAAGATTCCACACAATGTGGTAAAAGGTGAGAAGGCGAACCTTACTTTTTTTTTCCTCAGTATGTTGGCTATTTTGTTCATTGTCCCTTGGATGTAGGGAAGCTTTATTGATTTTATAACTTCGTTTTGATTCCTTGCCTGCCTTACTTCCTAGGACCTCTTCATGGTTTTTCTAATAAGATTCTCATTGTAGCCGTTTCCTTTGAAGACTTTGAAAAGGTGCTCTAGTTCAAGATCCAAGTGTGCCAAATCAGATATGAATTCTCAGAATTGAATTCTAATTGGACAGATAGATTCACCTTGCTGAGGAGATTCAATCTATCATATTACTTTTCCAAAATCTGTGGAGAGAAACCCAAAAAACAAGAAACCCTGGTTTACGTCACTGCATAATGTCTTCTTCTCAGGTTAGCTCTAATACCATGTTAATTTTTGAGGAATAGACACACAGAGTTTCCGTGGGGAAAACCCTAAGGTGAAAAACCCCACAACTTCCTCAAAGATAGATAGAGAAATGATACAACCAAAGTACACAGAGATAGACTCCTCCTAGCAGTTGATCTTCCTCCTCACATGTGCGCCACTTTCCGAGTGAAGGAAGTGTGAGTTCTGAAGTGATCAAAATAGAGATCGGGAGATCTCTATTTATACTTGTCCTGAATGCCCAATAAACTTATGGGACCAAATTGTCTAGCTTAGCACAATAACCTCATGTTACATTAATCTGGGCCGACCCTTTACAAGGTGGTCTAATAACCCATCGGCAAGTTAACACACTTGCGACACTTGTCAATACGAATGACGACACTTTCGTATAGAGGAATAATACATCTCTATAGGAGTACAATAAATATATATATGAAATACATTCCGAAGTTACATATACATCAACAGGTATATCATCCTTAATCATTCTTTTCCTTATTCTCCACTCCTGAATATGGTTGAAAATATGAGTGGCCTTATTCTGCCTAAAGGTAGATAGGAGGTCTGTACTGGCATCATACCGAACAGGAAGTTGGAAATGATTGAGAAACACTGTCTCTAAATCGTAGAAACGGTGATAAGCAGTAGATGGAAACTCAATGTACCATTTAGATTCTACGCAGGTTAAGGTTCTTTTGAAGAGCCTCAACCGTATAGAGTCATCATTCAGTGAATTGGAGGAACACCATAAGTGAAAAGTAGTGACATGGTCCCCATGATCTTCACCAAACTTACCTTCAAACTTTGGAATGTTTGAGGGAAATTTGGCTGGAACAGGAGGCCAAATTGGATCATGACGAACCAGATCATTCATTAGTTTCAAAAGATATGGCAGATTCAAAGTTTCCAGAAAGGGTAAACGAGGTCGAGTCGAAGGCAAATGTGTTTGGGGAGCTGGGAAAGGAAAGTTTCCTGAACCAAATTTCCCATAAGGTTGGTTTGGTTTTCCCTCATCCATCAGTTGCGAAGTGAAAGAATTTTGAAATGGGATCCACCCATATGCAACTGGATTTCCCCCCTAGAGCCCACTCCACTGAGGTTGCGAGTAGCTCCCTCCAACTAAAACAACAGCTAAAGAGAAAGTGGTACTACTTCTCCTGCTGAAAAGAAAAAAAGGAGAACTTCCTACAAGTGCAGTAGATCGTCGAAAAGAAAAAAAGGAGAACTTACTACAGGTACAATAGAGTGAGCAGGCATAGAGCCTACAAAAGGAGTAAAAGTAGCAAAGTGTCCTCCAAACCAAGGGAATGTAGATAAGAAATACTAAGACTAGTCTAGAAATTCTGGAAGATGGGGATGATGTAAAAGGAACACTAGAGATCCCAGTGAATGGTAAGCTAGATAACCCAGTGTTATATCTAAAGGGTATAGAAGTGCTAGCAACTTGAGTACCAGATGACTCTACAGATGCTTAACTAAAGTTCAAAGATACTACTGGGGAATAAGTTGACTGAATTGAACTAGGTATCTGCACACTAACATGACGAGGAGAGAATCCTCTAGACACGATAGTTGATGTAGTCGTATAAACATTTCCCGATCCTTCCGGGCTGTATTGTCCATAATAAAACCATATGTGATCTTATATGCACTTAACCTGAGTTCACCTAAAGAAGCTACCTGCACTAATACTGGATTGTGGGGTCTAGTTAAAGGTGGGTTAAAAGGTATTACAAATCCTTCAACTTGCAATTCTTCAACCCTAGTTGAGTGTGAAGCAGGTGTAGTGTACCTGATGAGATCAGGTTCCCCAGGAATGTCAATTATTCTAGTTGGCTCAAAATAGCCACTTGTGTTTATCCGTCGCCGCTGAGGTGGCGGTGGAGTCTCCACTGTGAGTGGAGGAAGGTTATGTAACCTACGAAGAGGATAATCCTCCACAGCTAAAAATTCAAATCAATGAAAACCTAGGGTCAACTAAACACAAGTAAAACAAACAACACGCCACTATGAAAAAATCCTGAGTAGTCCAAACCAGGAAAACAAATGGCCTTCCAAAGTAACGTCTGGGATGATGAGGGCCTAGAACAAACCATTGAAGGAATGAAGAATAGTTACCTGGGGCACAATAGAGATACCTTAGGGCCAAGCGTTTGAATCACCAACCGTATTCCCAAAGCACTGCAAGACATTTCCTCCCATGTATGTCATAGGTACATTAGAAATAAACTTCTAGATTAACTTGTGTATGAGCCCTAAAGTCATGATACTAAGGTTACCAACCTTGCAGGGAGGGTCCCGAGGAACAGTTGCATGTCGAGTTAGTACACATGGGAAGGGTAGCAAAGCCTGAAACTAAATAGAATCGATGGTACTGATAAGTCCCCATAGGCGCACCAACCCTGGGATATGCTCAATTGAATATTGGATGTCTATCTCCTCTAATCAATCTCGCACAACCTCGTGCTTGACTCCGGTGTGAGTGGAGATTCCTGGTTCACCTTCTAGAAAACTGGATTTACCTAATGATAGGCCATTACGTCTGAGTTTAATTACTTTGGACAGTTTAAGAAAAACTCCTAGTCCAAAGTACTCGCCTAAACTAGTTGATGATTGTCCCTAAAAAAGAAAAATTCCTAATAAAATTTAAATTAATGTTCGTTTTAAGGATTGTTATATACTTAGAGGGTAATGGTCATGCAACTAGTGGGGTTCTAACTCATGCATGGAAATAACATGACAAGTGCATAGATAAAATTGAAAATATAATGCTTTCACTTTTCTTTTCTTTTCGAAACTAAAGAACTGATAATGCAAATCTAATGATGCAAAAAATTATTTTCTTTTCAAAAATGCAAATATGCATATGCAACTATATTTTTTTGGAAATATGACCGTGTCACTAAATTACAATGCTTGCAAATAAATTAACTTGATTTTTTTCAATTTTCTCTTTTAACATAAAAAGAAAAACTACTTATAAACAAGTATATTACACTAAGATAGTAGCAAAGTGCATCAAACTTATGTACTTAGCCTATATGATTAAAATTTCAAAACACTCAAAATACTGACAACAACAAACTTGAAGAGTTAACTTAAACAAAAAGTCCAATTTCACTACCTTTGGTATCAATATTTTGATCAAAAAGACTGAAAATAAGAAATGAATCAAACAAGAAACCCTTCAAGAGTCTAAACAACTCACAGATAGTCCAAAAACACATACAGACACTGACCAAAGCATAAGCAACCCAAAAGCTCAAGCATAAAGTTATAAGGCACCATTCTTCAACAAGCTTTTAATCAAAAGGAGGTCTAAAGGTGAGATAAAAAAAACTTCAACACATGCACCAAAGTGTTTAAACAGAACCCATAAAGAGCCTTAACCTCAAAAATATTCAAGACAAAAGTAAAAATGATAAACCCTAGGAGGAAAAACTTCACCTACAGGGTTACACGCGACTGTAAGTACAACAAAAAGCGCATGACACATGGGTGTAAAACCTTCCACTAGTGTGTAAAAGGGGAAAATGTTGCTGCAGGAAAAGGCCATCAACGTTTATGCCTCAAAAATTTCAAAAAACATAAGGAATTGCTCAATGAAATCGAGTCCTGGGTTAAAAACGAGGGTGAATACCCCATACATACTCCGCCTAAGACCTATAATCACACTCAGACTGGAAACATTTCAAGAAAAAGACCCCAAATCAACAGGGCTTCCCTAATGGAGTCACCAATTTTGCTGTGAGGAAAAATTTCCTAGTGAATGGGGTTAATAGAGGTCACCAACATACTATCACCTTCAAGCATAAATCAAGGAATTTACAGACCCAAAACAAGATATCATTTATAAAATAAATAAGGGTTTGAGAATTTATAACTAAGTACCTTACATCAAATAAGGTCGATCCAAGCTCTCCAATCCTCAAGTTTTACTCCAAAATCGTGTTCTGAGACCTGCAATGCAAACATAACCTTCCTCAAAGTTTTTGATTACAGATAGATAAATAATAAATTGAAAGTACATAGACATTAAAAATATCAAACACTTTCAAATATCCAATCATTCATCAAATTACTAGCAATTTGGGAAAGGAAAGATCTTTTTATTCATTGTAATAATAGCAACAAGTACATTTCACCTTGATCTGCGCAAGCACCTTCTGAAACTTGATCTGGATCCTTTTCTCCTCTCCTCTACCAAAATTCCTCCAGCATAACTTTGCAAAATGAGTGTGTGTCCCCCCTCTCCCATGGTCTTCCCTTTGTATTTATGACAAAGTTGGGAAAGTAGTTTCGAAAGAGGATTAGTTAGGATAGGTAGGGAGGTTAGGAAACCAACCTTAACTATCTCTAATTCGAATTTCTTTTTTATTTTTCGTGATTTTTGAGGAACACGCAAGTGAAGAGTGCACCACTCACATGTTAAGCACTAGATTACTTAAGGAAACATGTGTGCAAAAAAATTTAGGGAAACAATCGAGTGGTAAAGGGATCACATGCGGGTAACATGCAGGTTATCAAGTCTTCAATAGCGTGTATGTCCTAAACCAAATACACAAAAAAGAGGTAAATTGGGGAAATCAGGAATGACTGGGGCCACATACATCAATAGAAAATCCAGGCTCTTCCATTCATATTGTCCTTTTGTCTGAGCGAAAATTCAGTATCGTCACGAATGACGAAGTGTCGATTTGATGGATAACAATGCTCTTCCATGATATCCAGGATCCTGTCCTTCCAAGTATTAAAGTTCAAAGTTCCTTCAAGACGGTCTTTCGGTCTCACTGATATTGAAGCCATTATTATTCAAGTGTTTTTCTCACTCGGGATCTACATAGGCTCAAGCTTGATTGTTGAACTTAGCTCTTTCACACCCTAAGCTCTGATACCATGTTAATGTTTTTATCTTTAATTCAGAGATACATTAATACTTGAAATCAAATAACAATCATACACATAAGAAATCACATTCGACACATGAATTTACCCTAGGGAAACCCTCTATGACATGAGGGAGAAAACCCCAGCAAAACCTTCCTTAGTATATTTTTTGAATTAAGATGCAACTTCGGAAGATATTCTTATTGTATTTGTCTTATTGTATCATATTGTATTTGCTTTGTAAAACCCTAAAAGAACATTATTGTAAATTGTACTTGTAAAAGTTGTAATGTCGGATCAAGAAGACTCGAGAAGAAATGTAAAATATACATTATTGTGTTGTCCCCAAGAGATTTCAGCCCCAGTGAGAAAATGAGGTCGTCCCCATAAGGAAAATTCACCCAAAACACTGGAGGGTTTCCCTTCTCATTTGTACACACTCACACAACAAGAAAATTCACTCAAGCAAGGAAGAATAAGATTATTTTGGGTTGTAGAAGACTTGGAGAACATCTATCTCTTGATCGAGGGTTTTCTCTATGCTTGTTGGTAATATTGTGACATTGTAATTGGTTGAAAAATCTATATTAGGAGTTCTACTGGGTTTTTCCCGTGAGAGGGTTTTCCCACGAAAAATCTTTGTTTCTTTGTTTCTGCTATTGAATATCTTTCTTTCAGTGTTCCTAATGTATGCGTTTATTGTGATATGATATGCTAAATGATTAAAAGTATAATATAATTGCTCTTAAGTCAAAATTATAACATGGAATCAGAGTCGTTCTAAAAGAATTCATTGCAATATCTGCAACAGCTGCAACAACTGGAGATTAGGGATTCATGGTTGAAACCCTAGAAGGCAGAATCTAGTCATCTAGTAATTTTTGCTATAACTTGATTGTAGTAAAGTTTCATGAGCTGAAACTATGACAGGACAAATATCATATATTTATGTACATTTTGTACCAGTTTCAGCCTCATAGTCGCTATAGTTTATGAGTTATGATCCATGCAAAACAAGGATTCTAGTCTCTTCCAGAATTCAGTTTTAAACAGGCGACCTAGGGAAAAATGTTCGATCTCGGGCTAGAAAGTTCCAATTTGAATTTCATAAAAGTTTATGGAAATGGCATGGATTGTAGTTTCTCTGGTGCGATTTCCAGCACCCAAAGTGGAAACAGTCACACATGGAATTCCGTACAAGTTCATTATACTGAACCAATCCGTATACTGGTCGCCTTGGGAAGATTAGCATAAATTCCTCTTGGTGAATCCAATCATGATCTAACCTATGGGGTTGGAAAGAGAATAGATGATGATACATCGGGCCGAAGGTTTAGACCTTTAGGAGCATAAATTTCAGAGTTAAAGCATAAGTATGACCCAACAACTAAACAGGCTCAACATAAGAAATTGGAGATTAGGATGAGGAAGTCTTATTTTAAAGTTTTTGTGCATGTAGGCTTGTAAGGACATTGATGCAACATTGGATAATTCTGATGCAAAATTGGGAATTCTGAAAATGAATTTGGAATCCTCTCATCATAGATATTAATCTCCCATCACAATGCTCTGGAAAGAAGGAGGTTTTAAATTAGGGTTTTGTCCCTACAAAGGAACCAGCATGCAGTCATTCATTCAAGGTATGCATATACTAGATATAAATTGTTTAATTTTGATTTAAGGAAATATTTGAGGAATGTAGGTTACCAACAAGAGACAAAGGTTCCAAAACCTTTGAAGAAGACAAAAGGAAAATATAACTTATACAAGCATAGCAAGTATGACTTGAAAGGATACATATATGTCTTCTTATGTTTTGAAGTCTACTTAATTTATCATATGATTGGGATCTAGGAAATTTTATCTTCATATGATTATGTTATAATGAACATTCTTGACATTAAGGTGTGTATTATTACCCTGTTCTTCATTTTCATGTCAAAGGTTTATATGATCATTCTATTATCTAGCTTGATTGTCTTATGGCTGACATTGACAATATGAGTTTGACAAGCTAACAATTTTATGGAACAATATATGCATGTGTGAAATGATCTATTAAACCCTCGTGTCAAGTATGTTGGACATGAATGAGTGTGTGTGCTTACTAGAATGATAAAATCTTATGATGAGTTACACAAGTAACTATGCTAAAGTACATTTAGGAAATGATCATGATACTTATGATGGTTATGATATTGATGCTACTAATAAATATTTGTGATAATACATGTGACACTATATGAGGATGGTATGATGCTTATTCTAAGATGCATATAAGATCAATCTTTAGAACTTGCAAAGAAGTAGAGATCAAGAGGGAGTCAACCAAAAAAGAAAAGGTTGTGAAAGCAATGATCTGTGATCAAGAGAAGAAATATTCAATATGAGAGTTATGCTCAGATTAAGTGTCCTCACCAGATAATGAAGGAAATTACAATTGACTATATTTATATACAGTTCACTAGATTTGACGGCCTAACCAACCTGTCATAAGAGGGATGGGAAAATAATTGACCACATGAAAGATAAATATTTAAAATTCCATTTGAGTAATTCCCAAAGTGTTTAAATGATATTGTTCATGACAGTTGTATTCCTACAATCAGGAAGTGTATTATGCATGTTATAGTGAATGCATTGATATGTATAGGATAAATGAACAATATACTCTTAATGTACATGCAATGGGTAAGTATCCTATGGTGTTGCACAACATTCTATGAACCATTGTTGCTTGTCTAGAACGAAACCTCTTTGCTAACATGTTGGGAGAAATGCACGCTCTTAATAGTATGTTCGGGTAGAGATGGAAGGCATCTAGATAGTTACTGTGTGTATACGGGATATGGATGAGTGTTTTGTTGAAGCATTGGCTAAGATGTTTACATAATTGTGTGAATTGTGTCAGTATGCATAAAAATTTGTCATTAGAATGCCAATATGATTTGATGATTATGAAATGTTATTAATCATATGACTAAATTTGACTTGTAGGAAAGATTGGGTGCTATGACCTACAAGAGAAGGATGATGAGACTTGTTCTGAAGAACAAGTGATGATTGTTCAACAATGACCTTCAATTAGATTTACAAAATCAAGCATACTACGGAAGTACAAAGCAAGTTTCATGGTTTCTCTCAGAAAGAGGGAGTAGATTATGACGAGACGTTTTCTCCAATGGCCAGACACACTTCTATCAAAACTATTATAGCTTCAGTGATGGATTTTACACTAGATAGATGTCAAGTCCTCTTTCTTGAATGGTGTAATCAAAGGAGAAGTGTATATCAAGCAACTTCTATGATTCGAGACTCTCAACAGAGAATCACATGTGTAGAATTCTTTGTACATGTTCAGAAGTCACCCAATGTAAGATGTCTCAATGCAGAGAGTACAAGATGATAAGATGCATGGGGAGGATAGTGCTTAGTTAGAGAAGGAGCATAAAACTCCACTTCAAATGGAGTGACTACAACACAAATTGCAGAAACAAATTGATGGGAAGGGTTTTTTTCCTCAGTATCTCAGGGATATGCTCATAGTAATGCAGGATGTCTCCCCTCACTGAGAGGGAGTAGATCTCAGAGTTCAAGAATATTGGAATGATTCTTGGGACTAGATGTGTGGCATAGACCAGATGAGATTTTCCTTAGTCAAGGAAAATATTATATAGAGATCTTGAAGAGATTCAGGATGATGGATTGAAAATCCATGCCTACACCATTGGTGATGAATCTAAAATTAATGAATGATACTTTTTCATAGACAATGGATGACACCATGTACATACAAATGATTGGTTCATTGATGTACTTAATGAAAACAAGACTAGATATATGATTTGCTGTGAACACCTTGAGTCAATATATGGTTGAGCTGAGACGTGTTCATTTTATTGGTGCAAAGCATGTGATGAGGTACCTGAAAGGTACGATTGATTATGGACTCAGATATGTTTCATATCGTGAGATCAGACTGCATGGCTATGTTATTTTAGATTGGGTCGGAAGTGTCAGGAAGAGCACTTCAGGATGTTGCTTCAGTTTGGGGTCAGCTATGATTTCATGGCTTAGTAGGAAGTAGACTAGTGTGGCTCTTAGTCTTCCCGAGGAAGATTATTTAGCAGCATGTAAATCCAATGGCGAAGATGTGTGGATTTGAAATTTTCTTGCGTGTCTGCTTGATCTCAAGTTAGAGGTGACTTGTATCTATTGTGACAACCAGAGTTGCATAAAGTTGTCAAAGAACCTGGTGTTTCATGACAAGTCCAAGCATGTTGAGATCAGGTACCATTATATTTGTGACATGGTACATAAGGGAGTAGTGAAGCTTTAGTATGTTGTGATATATGAGCAGATAGCCGATGTGTTGACCAAGCCTCTATCAAGGGTGAAGTTTGAGTACTTTATGGACAAGATTGGAATAGTCTAAAGGGAATTCCCTCGTAAGAGGGAGTGATGTCTCACATATGTGATTCCAGTGACAGTAGTGTGGTAGGAACAGGTGGTTATTTACGGGCATAGATTATATTTACTAGTTATGTTGTGTGAACTAGATGAAAATCCTGGAATGATGTAATGTGTGCTCCTAGACTACTCTTGATAGTAGTGGGTGATCATTCGCAAGTGTGCTTGATGAAAATCCTGTAATGATGTAATGCGTACTCCTACAATTCTCTTGATAGAGATGGGTGATCATTCATAGGTGTGCTTAATGAAAATCCTAGAATGATGTAATGTGTGCTCCTGGATTTCTCTTGGTATCAACGAGTGATCATTCGCAGGTGTGCTAGATGAAAATATTGTAATGATGTAATGTGTGCTCCTAAAATACTCTTGGTAGCAGTGGGTGATCATTCAAAGGTGTGATATAAAGTCCCATAATGGCGTAATGTGTGCTCCTGGACTACTCCTAGTAACAACGAGTGGTCATACACAGGCATCCACAGTCTGTGTGAGTTGGGTTGTGGTAAAAAGTCCCATAATAATGTAATGTGTGCTACTAGATTGCTTCTACTACTAAGATGATGTAATGTCAATGTGTTGTGATGAGATCCTTGATGCATGATGTGACGAAAAGGGCCTGCTCGTACAAAAATTCTAAGTGATGGATATATTCATGAAAAGGTCAACAAGCAGTCAAGTATAAGATAACAGAAGTAGTGTTAAAGGTTGTGCAGAAGAATACCTTCCTTACTAAGAGGGAGTGTTGAATTAAGATGTATCTTAGGAAGGTATTCTTATTTTATTTGTCTTATTGTATCATATTGTATTTTCTATGTAAAACCCTAAAAGAACATTGTTGCATTGCAGTTGTAAAATTTGTAATGTCGGATCAAGAAGATTTGAGAAGAAATGTAAAATATACATTATTGTGTTGTCCCAAAGAGAATTCGGCCCCAATGAGCCAATAAGGTCATCCCCATAAGGAAAATTCATCCAGAACACTAGTATAAATAAGAGGGTTTCCCTCTTCATTTGTACACACTCACACAACAAGCAAATTCGCTCAAGCAAGGAAGAAGAAGACTATTTTGGGTTGTAGAAGACTTGGAGAACACCTATCTCTTGATCTACGCTTTTATCTATTCTTCTTGGTAATATTGTGACATTGTACTTGGTTGAAAAATATATATTAGAAGTTCTGATGGGTTTTTCCCATGAGAGGGGTTTCCCAGGATAAATATTTGTGTCTTTGTTTCTATTATTGAATGTCTTTTTTTTCAGTGATTGTAATGCATGCAATTATTGTGATATGATATGCTAAATGATTGAAAGTCAAATATAATTGCTTGTAAGTCAAAATTCTAACAATATCGATAGATAGTAGAGAATTTCTTTTACATCAAGCACCCGTAGTGCAATTACATATCAAGAGAAAGATAGATATAGAAGAGGGACTCAGGACAATAATTCTCCAATCAACCAACTCGCTAATAATAGTCACATGCACAAAAATACTTCATAAAAATACCAAAATAATCAAGCTTTAACGCCTAAGAATCAGGATAAAAGACAACCAAAACAACCCACTTTTTTGAAATATACAACTCCGTATTAATTAACCCTTATACAACTCCGTATTGTTAGGGCAACATTGGGCACAAGCATTTTTTAATTGTTTGTTTTGTAACTCAGAGACTCTACAGTCACCTATAGCGTTTGACAATTACAAAGTACAATCACCGACTAATCTATATACACGTCACTCACTCAAAGCGCGCCATATCCGTCCACGTCGTTTTGGTCCAACTTTTACTGTGCATAACGTGGCTGAGTAGTACAATTTCTTATTTCCCTGTTTCATGAGAAAATGGAGGCCACAGAGAATTTCTTATCTCCCTGTTTCATGGGAAAATGGAGGCCAAAGAGAACTGATCTCCCTGTTTCATGGCAGAATGAAGAGCCAAGGAACGCAGAAAGAATTAAGATAGTAACTGGGTATTCGATATGGAAGCGGCAGAGACTACGAAACAAAGGAGTAGAAACGATTGTGAATCAACTGATTCTCCTACCATTTGAGGCCGACATACGCCGGTATTGATTTGCTACACCCACTTTGCATCTGTATCTTCTTATTATTTTTTATTTACTAACTAAAATATATTGTTCATTTTTTTTTTATAGAATATTGTATTGAAATATTATAGTACTGGAAATTAATTATATCTATAAGTATTTAAATATTATCTGAGATTTTAAACTTTTTTAAATGAATTAACAAGATTAATTTGAGTGTAACAAATGCAAAGTGGACGAACGCACAGAGCACTTCAATTACTTATGAAAATAAAAACCATGAGATTTTGGCTCTCCTCTGATAACTAACAACAGATTTCATGTCTATTTGTTTTGCAGTTTACCGGCGTTTCTCATTCGCACCCATACTGTTGCGATTTCTGGAGACGTGGTTGACATCGCCTTGCGCTGGTTGCAATATATACTGAACTCAATGTTTAGATTAATGCATCCTGCACCTTTTCAATCCCAATTGGCTTCCACACAGATCAAGAAATTGGAGGAGTGTCTTATGGGTAAAGGAAGAATGAGATATATGGGTGATCTCTACATCCCCATATTAAATTTTAAAATAGTAAGATTGTCAAAATTTATCATAACTTAGTTGTTAATTTAGTTGTTATTATAGTAAGATTGTCAAAATTTATCATAACTTAGTTGTTATTGTAATCCGCATCTTTTCAATATATCAGTTATCAAGAAATTGGTCTTTTCAATATATCAGTTATCAAGAAATTGGAGGAGTGTCTTATGGATTATTTAAGGATGAGATATATGGGTGATCTCTACATCCCCTTATTAAATTTCAAAATAGTAAGATTGTCAAAATTTATCATAACTTAGTTGTTATTATAGTAAGATTATCAAAATTTATCATAACTTAGTTGTTATTGTAATCCACATCTTTTCAATATATCAGTTGTCAATGTTTTGTCATATACTTTCAACTTTGATATATTTAAGTTTGAAATTTTTAGATTTTAAAATTTTTACTGTTTATAAACTGTTTTCTTACATTATTCTAGCTCATCAATTTAAAATCTTGCTTTCAAACCAAAAACATACATCATTATAGTTCATTAATTTTATATATATATATATATATATATATATATATATATATATAAAAAGCATACTAGGCATATTTTAATATAAATATTTTTTGGGTGGTTTTTGTAGTGGTTGGTTTCAAATTGTATACTAAGAGAACCCACAATTATTATAATTTCCATGAACTTTCCAGTTATAAAGCATATTGGCATATTTTAATATAAATATTTTTTTTGGTTTTTGTAGTAATTGGTTTCAGATTGTATATTCAGAGAACCCACAATTATTATAATTTCCATGAACTTTCGAGTCCACAACAAGACTCATCATAATTTCCATGAACTTTCGCCTCCACAACAAGACTCATCATCAGAACGTTTCTAACTGTTTTTTCATTTACTTCTAAAACTGTTAGAAATGCAGCAACTCGGATGTGTACCTTGCATTAGTGCGTTGTTTATATTAAAAATAAATAAAAAAATCACAGAATACAATGACCTCGCTGCGATCGCACACTAAAAAGTATTTTCTTTCCTCTTGTTTACCCATATTCTCTTATACAAACTCCCTAACAGGAAAAGATTGCATGAATACATTGTTTTGGACAAGTTAAAATGAAACAGGCACTATCTGTCTGTGATTTTGCACATTGATAATGGCTATGTGATTTGGCACTAACTGAAGTCAAACAGTTGATTAAGTCGTTAATTTTGGAATAATCATTAGGTTTAAGCAATTTTTTTACCTACTGTGTTTGTGTTTGATAATGGTTATGTGATTTGGCACTAACTGAAGTCAAAGAGTGGATAAAGTAGTTAATTTTGGAATAATCATTAAGTTTCAGCAAAATTTTTACATACTGTGTTTTTAAAATTATGAGTAATTTCTTTTAAGTTGCTATTGCCATTTTTATTTAGTGGAAATATCTTTCTTTTCTATACATGTTTAGTAGATGTAGCTTGGGTGGTTGGAAGGAATAATTGTTGCCCTCTCCACCCAAGTTAAATTCGTATAAGTGACAAGATGCTCTTGTTGAGCCGCCCCTATTGTAATGATTGTATTTCCGACCATAGCTTAAGGTGTTTAACCTTACTGAATATATAAAATCACTGAGTTTGAAAATTGGCTGGAAAAACAATCCAAAAAGTAAACTTTTAAATTACACCATATGTAACAATATCATTGATTTTAGTAATCTAGAATAAATGTTAATTTGAGATGTTTTGATCAAATTATATTATTTTTTTAATTTATGAAATAAAAAATAAATATTAATTTTAAATTATTTTATTTTATTTATAATTAAAATTTTAATATTAAGTAAATTACTTATTATCATATATAATTTTGTTATTTTCTTTTATAATTATTTAAGATTTTTAAGTCATGAAAATACTTAGGTTTAAGAATATGTAAAGTCTCTCTGCTTTGCTTTCTTGGTTAAATATCAGAATTATATTAAATTAATATTATAAATATGATTATAACTATGACAATAACAATAACAAAAGTATAACATGAATTTAAACAATAATTTAATGAAAATTATATGTTAAGAACTTGTTCTATGAAAATATTTTTTTCAAGAATTTGTTCACCTCCTAACAAATTTAACCTCTCCATAAACCAAAAAAAAAACTCTCCTCAACTTCTATGTACTTTCTATTTATCAAATTTTCATGTACACCTCCCCAAGTCTCCTCAACCACCCTCATTTATTGGCCATCAACTACCCTTTCTAGATTTTAGGAAAAAAGATATCTAAAATAAAATAATGAATTGAACTTAACAATAAATATAAAATAGAAAGTATTTCTTTTCATGTTAGCTTATCAATGAATTAGACATTTTCCCCCAAAATTTATGGCACCCCACCATACCTATTTAATTCATCATATAGCAATTAATTAAAGCCAAGAAGGGTATCTAGAGCTTTTCTAGGTCTGGTGGATGACCCTTCTATGCGTTGGAGAGTGAAGTTTGAGAGTTTTTTGGGGTATTGATCAAGAAGAGCTGAGCTGTGGAGACTGTGTGAGATCATACCCCATGGAGCCGAGCTGTCTTCCTGGAGACGAGCCCCCCTGATCTTGTGAGCCTCTGGACTGGCGACCAACTCTCCTTTGCGTGGGAACTGAGCAGTAGTGTGGGATCTTTTCTGAGGTTCTTTTTCTGAGATAGGATCTTGGTTTTTTTTTGTTCTTGAGGGGGCTCGGTTAGAGCTCTCTTTGGGCCTTATGGAACATGAGGGGGGAGATCTCCCTCCACCCGAGATCTTAGCATTTCGAAAGTTGGTAGCAACCACAAGCAAGAGGAAACAACGGGAGGAGACTTAGAAGTTTGTGAGAAAACTGGTTAACATCCCAACTGTAGCATTACCTGAAGCTGAAACTTGCAGATCCGCCTTGAATCTTGCTGAGAGGGGTTTAATAGGACAATTTACGGGATTATGGCCCTCTCCCAAAGCGGTTGAGGCTTGGGTTCAGCAAAACTGGAGACCTCTTACGTTGGAAGGTATCAGAAGTTACATGGTGGCCAAAGGATTTTTTGTAATTGTCTTTGAAAGTGCAGAAGACAGGCACCTAATTTTTCGGAATGGACCATATTTTATGGGCCCCCAGGGCTTGTATCTGAACAATTGGACTCCATATTTTGATCCCACGCAGGATGTGCCGTCGGTGGTTTCGGTCTGGGTGCGCCTACCCCACCTGCCCCTTCATTGTTGGAATCTGAAGTCACTAGAAGCAATCGGCAACACTCTGGGAAAATACATTGACCGAGCGGACCGAAAGGATCAATATTCTTGCGCAAGATTATGTGTAGGGGTTGATTTGGAAATCGGTCTCCCGGAAGCCATCAAATTAACAATTGGAGACTGGATTCATATCCAAGACCTGGATTATGAACAGCTTCCCTTTAAATGTCGATTCTGCCATGTATATGGCCATTTTGCCAGGGATTGAAAAAAGAGAACTAAAGAAGAGGAGGCAACAAATAAAGCTGAGCAATGGTCCTAAGTGCAGAAAACAACAAGTCAAAGCTTAGCAATAGTAAAAAAGGGAAAGAGACAGAGAAAGTGCCCAATGCATCTTCAGCAGTGCAGCAACAAGGTGATGGAAGCACATCAGCAGTAAAGCCAAGGGCAGAAGTCAAAATTCTGAAAGCTCCAACAGCAATTAAAAATTCCTTTGCAACTCTCAGCACCTTAGAAGATATGCCAGAGTCAGCAACAATGGACACTGAACAGCAGACCACTTCTCTCAAAGGGGTACAAGAAAGGAATGAAAATCTTACACCTCTAGCTCATTCCCTAAGTGGAACTTCTTCCCCTCTCTCCTATGCGGAAATGGCAAGAAAGAAACCGGTGGAAAACTCTGGCTCATCTGAAGATGAGACATTTGACAAACCTATGAAGAGAGCAGGAAGGAAATCTCTCAAAGATGTAAGAGAGGAAGAAGCGGAGAGACTCAAAATGCAAGGTAATCAACCTACCATTGAAATGTTTATTGGAAAAAAAATGAGAACTAGAGTAGGAAAGGGAGGCCTACTCCTCCACTACCTGGGAAATAATGCGGCTCATCTCTTGGAACTGTAGAGGGCTGGGGAATCCCGCAAAAGTTGAAGTTGTAAAAAATTTGCTGAAGTCTGAAAACCCTGAGATCCTCATGCTCTAAGAGACCAAAGTTGGAGGGGAATCCCTCCTTGAGATAAGTAAATCGAAGTGGAATAAAAATGCTAGGAAAGTAGTTAGTGCAAGGGGCACCGCCGGAGCGTTGGCTACTCTTTGGGAGGACAACAAATTTCACTTGGAGAGCGCATACGAGACGCAACATTATTCACTGAGCTCTTCCATGTTACCAGTAATATGACATTTTCCCTAGTCAATCTTTATGTTCCAGTTATGTACGCTGAGAAGAAAGAATGTTTGTATTCTTTGGCTGAATTTTTAGATTTGTGTTCTCCCAAGAATATAATTCTCGCCGGAGACTTAAATTTAATTTTTGAACCTAAGGAGAATCGAGGAGGCATTATGAGCAGATATTATCTTCTCCCTTTTGTTGAAAATCTGGTGCAACAGTGGGATTTGATAGACTTTAAACCAAAAAAAGGGCTCTATACCTGGTCAAACAACAGAGTTGGGGAGTCACATATATCAGCTCGATTGGACAGATTCCTTTTGCAAAGTACCTTTCTGGTAGAAAAGAAGATCATCTACTCTAAAATTCTGCATAAGATGAGTTCTGACCACAAGCCTACCGAATTACAGTTTGAGGATGAGATAAATCTGGGACCCATCCCCTTCCGGTTTAGCCCTCTCTGGGTTGAAAGAGAATGGTTTGCTGAGACGGTTCTGATGGCTTGGAGAATTCTTGTCACAGGCTCGCCCAGTTTTGTGTGGGAACAGAAACTTAAAGCCACCAAATTGGCTTTGAAAAATTGGATAAAAAATCCCACCATTTCTCCTTCAAGTTGCCGAAAGCAGTCTAGCAATCAGCTGCTCGAAATGCAATTTGAGTTGGAGAACAAAGAAATTACTCTCACTGACATTCAGATTGAGCAAGCATCCCAACTCTCCACCCTCCGCTCTTATAGGCATGAAGAAGAATATTGGAGACTTAAGTCCAGAAGTTTTTGGCTCAATTCGGGAGACATAAATACTAAATAATTTCATAAATAGTTCAAAGCCCAGCTTTCTCGTAATCACATAGAAGAAATTCAGTCTCCGGATGGTGTAGTTCACAAGGAAGTAGATCAATTAAAAGACGCGGCATCTGCCCATTTCCAGCAGCTCTTTACTGAAGAAAGCACGGGATGTGAGGAGGAATTTTCTTCCTTTCTCAATCACATACCCTGGCTGGTCGAAGAGAAGGATAATTCTGATCTTTTGCAGCCCTTCTATGAAATTGAAATCTGCAATGTCATTTGGTTGATGGAGCCGGACAAAGCTCCTAGGCCCGACGGATTTTCCATTCACTTCTACAGAGTTTGCTGGGACATTATCAAGTTGGATTTACTTCGGATGATCAAAGGCTTCCTCCAAAAACCAAAGGTGGGAGGCAGCACAAACTCGACCTTCCTGGCTTTAAACCCCAAGGATTCAAACCCTGGGACCTTTGAGCGTTTCAGACCCATATCGTTGTGCAATGCTTCATATAAAATTCTGTCCAAACTTCTGGCGAATAGAATCAAGCCACTTCTGGAAAAACTTATCTCTCCCAGTCAAGGCGGCTTTGTCAAAGGCAGGCACATTATGGATAATGTGGTTTTAGTGCAGGAAACAATCCATTCCATCTTTCAAAGGAAAGAGCAAGGGATGCTTATCAAGCTTGATATGGCCAATGCCTTCGACCGAGTAAGACACTCCTTCCTTTTCCAAGTTCTCCTTTCTTTTGGGTTCAATGTTGATTTTGTTAGGCTGATCAAAGCTTGTACAGGAAAGCCATGTATTGCGCCCCTGGTAAATGGCAGGCCAACAAAATATTTTTCAGGGCTCGAGGGGCATTAGTCAACGCTACCCTATGTCCCCATTCCTGTATATCCTGATGGTCGACTCTCTCAGCCGGAAATTGACAGCTGCGAAGTTAACAGGGACAGCTCCTGGTATCCGAGCGGTGAAAGAGTTAGAAGCTATAAACCACACCCTGTTCGTCGATGATTCTCTCCTATTGGGAGGTGCCTCTGTTAGAATAGCAAAGGCTTTCAAAGAAATAATCCAAAGCTTCTACAGAGTCTCACGTGCTCTTGTCAATAAGAGAAATAGCGCAGTCTATGGCTGGAAGGCAAACCAAAACTCCATACTTCACATTGCTCACTCCTTAGGCTTCTCGGGATTTGCTGAGTGGGATTCCATCAAGTATCTAGGCTTGCCCTTAACCCTGGGCAGAGCGAATGCATCTCATTGGTTTGAAATCCTCAGCAAAATCAAAGCAAAATTGGCAGGTTGGGGGGGTCAGTGGCTAACTAAAGCAGTAAAGCTCATTCTGATCAAATCAGTAATCTCTTCACTTCCCATCTATCAGGCCTCAATTATTCTGGCGCCTAAATCGATTTCTGAGCAAATATCCAAGTTAATTCAAAATTTCTTATGGCAAGGAGGTAATAGAAACCATAAAAAATATCATTTGGTTAGCTGGGACATGGTGAAACAACCTTACTCCGAAGGTGGAATTCAGGTGCGTGATCCAAGGATTGCAAATCTGGCATTAGGAGGTAAGATTCTGTGGTATCTCTTCTCAAAACAAAGGCACCCTGTAAGCCAGATGCTAATTAAAAAATATCTGAATGGGCTCAACGTGGCTAGCATGGATGATGGCATCACTAGCAAGGGAACAACGATCTGGAAGTTATGCAATCGAGCGTGGGAGTTCTTCAAAGCCCATCTGTACCGAATTCTTGGAAACGGTAAGCACATTTGGTTGTGGGATTATAAAATAATGGGAATTCAACCTCTCAGGCAGTCAGATGAGTTTGTTGAGCTGTGTGAGTGGCTTATTCACCGTGGCATCCATAAGCTGGTAGATATCTCAATGTGGGATCCTAGAGGAAATTGGATCGACTGGCTCCTCCCACGTCCTCTAGCAGAGATGAAAGACCAAGAAATCAAGCTGATGAAGTCGCTGATTGGGCTAGCTCTGGTGCACGCTAGAACTCGAGACAGTTGGGGTTGGGGCCAGACAGGAATCTACACTACAACTTGTGGGTTTGCAGCTCTTCAACCGCTAAAAACAGTGATCCACACTGCTGCTCTCTGGAATCACATTTGGGGTCCATTCAACATCCCAAAAATCAATGTCTTTTGCTGGGTCCTTATGCATCGAAGGATATTAACATGGGAGAATTTAAATAAGTGTGGAATAGTAGGACCTCACAGATGCCCTCTATGTTGTCTGGCGCTGGAAACAATTGATCATATTTTTATAGATTGCCCATACACTCAGGAATTCTGGCAGCAGATGTTGCAGGGACTCAATGTTCACTTGCCTTCGCAGAGCACGATAGTTACCATTTTCTCTACCTAGAAATATTGGTATCTACATGCTATCACAAGCAAATCTCTTTGGTCAAAAATATGGCTAGCTCTCCCTAAATACATTTGCTGGGAAGTGTGGCTAGCCAGGAATGAAGGTATCTTCCAAAGCAAATTGGGCCCCCCTTCAACTATGGTAGTAAAAGCAAAAGCATTCTTGATAGAAACTTTGAATAGCTGCCACTCTCACCAAGATAAGTAGCTCCTCCCGGAAGAGATTGGATGGCTTGGAGTACCCTTGAAGCAGGCCAGGAACAAGAACTACCAGCGTCTAGGAAGTGACCCTTTGTGGAGAATCTGAAGTACTGAAACAGAATTTCAGCAGTGGTGGCAGAAATAGGGCAAACTCGTGATTTTCTTTGATGGTGCAGCAAAAGGAAATCCAGGGATTTCTGGAGCGGGAGGAATTATCTATGGTTCGGATGGGCAAAGAAAAGACACATTTAGCTAGGGTCTTGGTCATAGCTCAAATAACCAGGCTGAAACCTTGGGTCTTTTCAAAGCATGTCAGCTGGCTCATAGGAATGGTGGACAAGCCATTCAAATCTTTGGGGACTCAGAAATTTTAATCAAAATCTTAATCATGAAAGAAAGCTTTAAAAATGCAGTGCTTAATCAGATCTTGCAGAGGATCCATTCACTGCTGCAAAACTTCAGCTCTATCTCCTTTTATCATATTCTCTGGTCGCATAATAAGGAAGCCGACGCATTGGCAAACAAGGGCTATCTATTAGCTCATTCAGAGTTGATCAAGAATGCTGAAAATTCTATAAGGTCTCCAATTACGTAAAGGGAATGATCTTTTCTCCTTTAGTAACAGATTGTAAGATTTTCTTTTACAAATGACAAGCTATAAGTAGGGTTGTTTAGTCTGCGGCCCAACCATGTTATTTCCAATTATCAATAAAAAAAATAATAATAATAACCGTTCTTGTTAAAAAAAAAAACCAAGAAGGGTATTTAATCCTAGCTAGTTTATACATACTTGTGTGTACGATCATTCCTCTAATGCATAGTTCTTATATGTTCTCATTCTCACCCAAGTATGCAAGATAACAAATATAAATCTCAATATGTAACAATCACACTGGCTTACAATAATTCAATACAAACGACACAACATACTTGTCATCACACATGAGTAAATCAATACTTTCACCACACAAAAATAACCAAGTTGTTAGATAACTAACTCACAACATCCTTTTAAATTACATAGAACCATCCTTCCTCTAACATACATCAATCTTCCACATCCTATCCTATCATCTACTCAAATATGTTGTAGCATTAACTATATTGACTTAACCCTAGATAGAACTCGTAAGTGTAAGTGTCAACTATATTGACCAAGCCTCCCTAGCAAAAAATTGGTAGTCATTATCACATGAGCGTGTCTTCGCACATCCCTCCCACGACTCCAGGTTTCAGAGGATACACTATGGGCAATACATCCACCCCTCCTGATAGAATTAGGTTCGCAAGTCCTATACTGAGCCATATTGTGCAATTATTGTTCTTATAGTCACAACATCGAACAACCATTCTGGGCAAGCAAAGCTTCCTGTCAAAACCATACTTACCCATAAATCATAGTAGTGTTTGAAATTCACAATTAATATCATAATAAAACTAATATCACTTCATTATCCTCTTGATGTCAAGGACATGTTATGTCCCTTGGCATCTTAGGAATCTAACTATCTCATAGCCAAACATGTGGGTTATCTCACCACTAACATAAATCTCATGTATAAATATATCTCTCTTTCAAGTGATATAGAATCTATATTGCTCAAATGACATCTAAATAATCATGTAAGTTCCTTTGTAGTATATATTGTACAAGTGTTCTATATCCAAAATACAAACTAAATTAGAATCCACATATTGATATTCCATATTCAATTTGCATGTTTAAATGAAATAACATATTCATCACCATTAATAAAATATAACGATAAATTCCATTTACTATCCACACATCTAGGGAGTCCACATTTTCACATAACAATAGTCTTTATCAATCTAACTGAGTCTGACATATCATAAGCAAATAAAATGCTAAGCTAGTTCACATTACCGAATGTTAAAATATGGGGCATTACATACACCCACCCTTTAAGAAACTTTGTCCCGAAGTTATGGCCATTCACAATTTTAAGGAAGAATCCCAATGCAATATCCCTGTGCCTTCATGCTAGAAGACCTTAGTCATACTAGTCCCACTAGACCTTCACATGATCAACATGTCGATACTATATAATTTTACTTATTTTATCACATGGGATGTGTTCTCACATTCCATATTGCTTGTTATATATGTAATTGGTCCAACTTCATCAAAGTTTATTAAATACATTTTACCCCCAAATAGTTAACATATTGTCATACTTTGTAGTTCTTTTCTATATCAGATTTCATAGGAAGACCTTGGCCAAGTAATGCAGTGGCAAAACAACAAGTAGATTCCACTTCAAGGAAGAAAGATACACGTAACATGTGCTTGAGAACATGTGTGATATTTAACATAGGAAAATCAACCACTCAAATTAGTTACCATGCCTACTATAATTGTAAAATTAGTGCAGTTCATGAGAACATGGTGAATGCAAGTTTAAAGCTTGAATACCATGTGTAAGGCATCTCCACCTTACTTTCTTTGGTATTCAAATTTTTTCATTGCAGGGGTATTTTCTCAACATGTTTAACAATCATCAATGCTAAAATTTGCTTTTCATAATTATCTTCATCTTAAAACCATCTTTCAAATTTCTCCAAATCCACTTTCAAAATATCTAGAGAGAACAAAGCTAGTTGAGGGCACATAAATGTGGAGAGGACAAAATCAACCAAGGGCACTAGATCACTCATTGTTTTTGTAATATTTGAATGGTTGTTCAAAGTTGAATGAAAAATATGAATCATGAATGTCAAATTGTTGATGGATGATAGTTCTATATTCTTATGATGCACAGAGAAGCAAATTATTCCAATAAAAGGGAATACTCCAAAGGGGTAGCGAACTAAATTTTTATGTTATCAAAATAAAGAAGCAAATGAAAGCTACAATGTGCATTGGAATTAGAACTATGGATGAGTCTCAAGAATCCAAGGGGATGATTAGGCCCATAATAGAGATAGTCACTCAAAAAGAAGAAATGGAGGACCCGGGTATCGATATTACTTTACTCTATTTTTCTCAAAAATCCCCAAAGAATAAGAAATGAATTCCTTGAAAATAAAGAAATGTTGAAAATAAAGAAATGATCCATGATGAGAAACACTGTAAGAATGAAAGAAATTTAGAATTCCAATAAAAATAAGCCAGAAACAAATCTTTCAGCATTAAGGCCAGACAATGTTAATGGAAACAAATAAAACCCTACTTTCTAAATGCATAAAACTGTAAATGCTAAGGAAAAAAAGATGCCATAAAATATTGGAGCTTGATATTCGTGAGGCCAATTAAGATGATGAAAACTTGAATTAAGGCGGGTTTGATTGAAAAAATAACCTTGTGAATATAAGAAATATTTATAGTACTGTAAGAACCAACGAAACAAACATTATACACAGCACAGCAACAGACAAATAAATACTATATATATGTTGGATATATACCATAAGATCTTACCATGCATAGGAACGATTTGTTCAGTAGCTTATTGTTTTCTCTGGTTATGTATAGGGACAGTTTGTTTTGTTAGATTCATGCAGGCTTCGTCTTTAAAGTCTAATGCTGTCAAGCGCTTATTTACAGCGTACTCTTCTGTTTGACGTTTTTGTTGTTTTAGATTTTTAGAATATTAAAAATGATTTGATGTTGTCATTTATAAACTAATATATTTATTACAAAACTTAAATATATTTATTTACAAAACTTAAAATTATCACGGTACAAGGACATTACTACCTTATAACCTTTATTTCAAAAACGACTTTATACACTACCTTAATTAAAGATTTTCAACACATACATTTCGCCCATGTATACCGGGAAGTGAACTTGGTGGCGGACATGCTATCTAAAAAGGCACTTAGCTCTGAGCCTGGGATCATCAAGTGGCAGGAATGGTGGGAGGACACGTTGTTTTCACAGGGCACCCATCTTCTTCATTGGACTTGATTTTTTGCTCTATACTACTTTATTAGTTTTATTATGCTGCTTTTTTAATATCTTTTGCGAGCAGATATACTTACATGTGCTGTTAGTTCTATGTGCAGATATCACTTAGGGGCTGTTTCCAACTTCTTGTTGGACATTTTGTATACATCTTCTATATGCGGCTATATTGACTGTGCTTGCTTGGTTATGTTTTGATATACTTAGCACTGCTGGACATATATTTTATTTTGGATACTTGGCAGCCAGGGCTGTTGTTTTATTCTGGAGAACTTTGTTATTTGATGGGACTCTTTGATGGTTTATAGTGTTAGATGAACCTGTTTCTCCTCCGGGAGGGGTTCATGTTATTTATGTGTGAACATATGGCTCTTATTATGGTTTTCACGGGTGATGTTGTTGGCATTGTGGCCATTGTTTTGACATGACACATTTGCACTACAGGGCAGTGATGAGATGTATGCTTTTTCTGACAGTTGGCACTATTTACTATTTCGTATATTAATAGTAAGTTATATTTTTCTGTGAAAAAAAAAAACACTATAATTTTTTATTTCAATTTAAAATAATTTCTTCAATGTAAAAGTGTGATTGAAAATGGACAAAGCCATCAACAAATGAAGTTGCTTGAGGTATTAGTGGAGACGAGAACATTGAGACAATGTTTCTTTATGTGAACAAAATTGAAAAATGCATACTCAACACAATATAAAAATATATATTATTTCAAAATTATTTGTACAAACAAATTATTAAATATTATTTTATAGATTTATTAAAAAATATTTGTATATATTAATAAAAAAATATTTATATAAGTTATATATAAGGGTTGGTGTAAGGTAATGATACCCAATTATGACACGTTAGTTGCAATGACATGTTGGAAAAACAGAAATATTATCATTAAAATGAATTATTAAATGTACTTACAATTTTTTTTCGAATTAGGTGTAAAAAGATGAAACGTAAAAAAACGGATCACCTTCCGGAATATATAACTTTTGTTTATGGAAAAGCGGATAACCGCCCCAAAATGTCATTATTTTAAGATTGGTATGTTATTTTTTCTCTAAAGCATAATGCACATGTTTTTGTTGGTCCACCGGTTTGTTATGTAAATTGTCAATTTATGAGGAAAAAAATATGTAGAGGCGTAGGCAACAGACAAATCTTATGCGGGGCTATTTTTCCAAAATTTTAAAA
>BSBM01000765.1:13807500-13810000 GCA_027924585.1 Larix kaempferi | reverse complement strand
ATCAACTGTACCCTTCAGGTACCTTAGAATATGCTTTACATCAACTAGGTGAACACTCCTCGGATCCGTCAGGAACTGACTTAATGTGTTCACCGCAAAGCAAATATCTGGTCTCGTGTTCATCAAATACATCAAGGACCCAATCATCTGACGATATATAGAGACATCAACCGGCTCAGATGAAGCATCACATAGAATCTTCAGATTCGATGCCATAGGTGTGGCCATGGCCTTGCAATCCATCATCCCGAACCTCTTCAGGATATCTATTGTATACTTCCCTTGTCCAAGGAAGATCCCATCTGTACTCTGCCACACCTCCATACCTAGAAAATAGTGCATCATCCCCAAGTCCTTCATATCAAACTCGGCAGCAAACTTCCTCTTTGTATCGACAATCAATTTGTAATCTCCTATTACAAACAAGTCATTTACATACAGGAGTAGAATCACAGGATTTCCTTACTCAACCTTGTAGTAAAGGTTGGAATCCACTTTACTCTTGGTAAATCCCGAACTAGATATAAAATTGTCCATCCTACCATACCAATTTCTAGGAGCTTGTTTTAAGCCATACAAGGCTTTCTTCAATCTGCACACATATGACTCATTGTCATGTGTTTCAAAACCGAGTGGCTGCTCCACATACACTTCCTCTTCAACTACACCATTCAAGAAGGTAGTCTTGACATCCATCTTGTGTATCTTCCATTTCATCGTTGCAGCCAGAGCAAGTATTGTTCTGATGAAAGTGTACCTAGCTACATGAGCAAAAGTTTCTTCATAATCTATTCCCTCTTTCTGAGAGAAGCCACGAGCTACGAACCTTTCCTTGTATTTCTCTATGCTACCATCTGCAGCATGCTTGATCTTGTAGATCCATTTGGAAGTCACAACAGACTTCCCTTCAGGTCTTGGGACAACATCCCAAACATCATTCTTCATTATTGATTGATATTCTTCGGTCATGGCATCCTTCCATTCTTTCTTTTCCGCTGCTTGTTCATAATTGGAAGGTTCTTTGTTCATGATATCACAAAGTAAAGCAACATAGATGGTATGTGATCTGGTTCTCTTCTTTGCTCTGTGTTCTTCTTCTGGAATGCCATATCTTTCTGCATCTTGAATGAGCTCTCTAGCCCATGCAGGTTTTCTCTTGTGAGAGTTATCCTCACGGGGTGGATCTACTGGTTGTTGCGGATCTTCAATTTCACGATCAACAACTAGAATTGCTTCAGTCATGGTAGTGTCTTGAAATCTAGTTTCCTTAGGTTCTTCATAAACTTCAACAGGTGTCTTCCTTGATTTGACGAATGCTGAGTTTTCATCAAATGTCACATCCCTGCTGACATCAATCTTCTTGAACCCTGGAAAGTATATTCTGTAAGCCTTCGAGCTTTCACTGTACCCCACAAATATACCCTTCTTTCCTGAAGGATCTAGCTTGGTCCTCTTTTCCTTTGGGACATGAGTGTATACTGGACAACCAAATATTCTGAGATGGCTGACTTCAGGTTTCTTGCCAGAGAAGACCTCTTCTGGTGTCTTGTTGTCCAATATCTTGTAGGGTGTTCTGTTCTACACATATATAGTTTTTCTAGCTGCTTCTGCCCATAGATGCATAGGTAGATCCTGGTCATGCAACATTTCCCTTACTGCTTCCATGATTGTTCTATTCTTTCTTTCTGCAACTCCATTCTGTTGTGGATTGTAAGGAGCGGTCAACTCCCTCTTAATCCCTGAATCACTACATAGCTTCTTGAAGTCACCTAAGGTGAATTCTCCACCATTGTTGGATCTGAATGTTTTGATCTTCTTATCAATTTGGTTCTCCATCAAGGTTTTGAATTCCTTGAACTTATCAAATACTTCATCTTTGTTCTTCAAGAAGTAAACCCAAGTCTTCCTGGAGAAGTCATCAATGAAAGAGACATAGTAAGCATACCCACTCAGAGAACTGGATGACATAGGACCGCATACATCGGAGTGGATGATTTCCAAGATACCTTTTTCCTTGCTTTCACTGCTTGGAAATTCCTTCTTAATGTTTTTTTCCTTTTGCACATCCTTTGCAAACACCTTCATGCTTGGTCTTAATTTCAGGAAGACCTTCTACAACCTTACCTACAATTGGTAATGCTCTGTAGTGCATATGTGCAAGTCTTCTATGCCAAAGTTCACTTGGCTCCATGGAATCATGTACCATGGCATGTTCAGGTTGTCCCTTCAATTTACACAAACCTCCCTCTTGCTCTCCAATCACCACTACATCATCAATAGTTTTACCCTTTGGCCACATTCGGACTTGGCCATCTACAAATGCAATCCTCATGCCTTTTGCATCCAATGCAGAGATGGAGAGAAGATTCTTCTTGAGACCAAGTACATAAAGAACTTATTTCATCTTCAAAGACTTTCCAGAATCTAGGTTGTAGGAGGCTTCACCACTTCCTTTGATAGGGTATTGATAATCATCCCCAAGTTTCACCTTATGGGGTGA